>CM033723.1:48223471-48545926 GCA_019671005.1 Hibiscus mutabilis
TATATAAATTTTTATCTGCATTTACACCTAAAAAATATTTATAATACTTTTTATTAATTAGTTTGATGTATAATTTTAAATGAAAATATGCTACCAGTCCTTGTATTTTGGAAAAATATAAAGTTCACTCCCTTCATTTAAACCAAGGAATATTTGGGAACTGGTAAACACAAAAAGCTGAAGTTGATGGCAACGATAACAACTAATTTGCTGTTCCTCAATATGATCACCTTCAAAATTACAGCAAATTTGCAGCTTCAATTATAAATTTTTGATGCAAATGAGAATTATAATGAATATGTATTGGATTATTGGAGGAATTTGGCGGTAGGGTTGCTGGGACTGGCAAAGGACCATTTTTGTAATTTATCAAAACTTACTGACCTAGCTGGAAGAAGAAAGAAACAAAAAATAGAAATGGTCAACAATTTTAACGCTGTATATAAACCCACCTCCCCGCAATTGATTCTTTCAAATTCCAAGCTTCCGCCACAAGCTTTTCGCTCTCTATATCTTCCTGCTCAGCCTGGCTAGCTCACTCGCATTTCAATGGCTCGAAACAAGGTAATATCCCGCTCCTCTGATTCTCTTTCCAACATTTCTTTCTTTTCCCCCCTTCTGAATTCAAGAATTGCATGTTATTATTATTATTATTTTTTTTGCATTCACTGCTTATTCGTTCGCTACACTGTTTTGATTTTCATATATATATATACTTGTTTTAACCGATTTTTTCCTTTTCATTTTCTTAGATTTTAGTTTTTTTTTCAGTGATTGATTTGGTAGTTATTTTGGACCTGGAGAAATTAGTGTTATTGCTTGATGCCGGTCCATCGATGCACGGTGTTCTTCCAGAAGTTGAAAAACTCTGCTCCATGTTAGTGGAGAAGAAGGTATTGCTTTCAATTCAGTTTTCAATTAATGTACGTTCACACTTTTTTTTTCTTCAAAATATTATGATATTTTCTACTTCCATTAAATATTGAAACAAAAAAATTCGAGGAATTTAAAAAAAAATTCTGATTGTCTTTTGTGTACTCAGCTTATTTTCAGCAAATATGATGAAGTGGGAGTGGTGGCATTTGGAACCGAAGGTGACTCCTAGTTTTGTGATGAATGGTAGTAACTTTTAGGATTAATTTTGACCAATTAATGTTGCCTCCGTATCAATGATTTTTAAGCTTTGTGATTTACAGAAACTAACAACGACCTTACAACGGAAGTGGGTGGATATGAAAATATTACGGTGTTGCAAGGTATCAAAGTTGTTGATGGTGATCTTATTGACACTCTACAAAAGTTGCCTCGTGGGACTTTAGATGGTGATTGTATCCCTTTATTTTCTTGATTATTTTGTTACGATAATTTAAATTGAAAAGTATAATGTTTATTGTTTACCTTCATTCCATTGAGATTTCTTTTCTTATAGAAAATATTCGCCCGTTGCTGCATTTTTGCTTCCTTAACTTTGGTAGTTCATGATGCAATTGCTGTTGGGATGGATATTTTGATAAAGAAATATAAAGATATATTCAAAGGAAAGAAACGTCTGTGCCTTTCTACTAATGCCATTCATCCTATAAAGGACTCTTTGGAAGGAAGCAAAGAAGATCAGGTACTGCACAAGGCATGAAAATGGAAAGTATTGCTGTGAGGGGAAGGTTAAGTCAGGATGCAGATAAGAGAATAATGGACGAGAATGATAATCTCTTGAGTATATTTTCAAAGAAAACCCGTACGCGGACTGTGTATGTTGATAGTCCAACTTCATTACTGGGAGCACTTAAAACTCGACGAGTAACTCCTGTAACAATTTTCAGAGGTCTCCTTGAGCTCAGTCCTCAGATGAGAATTAAGGTTGGACTATTAATTTCAAACATACAGTCTTGGAGTAATTACATCCTTTTGCTGATCTCTCCCTTCTTCCCTTCATGTGGCACTGCTTTTGACTTTATTTATTATATGGATCCACTAGAACAAACTTTTTTCTTAACGACTTCTCTGATATTTGTGTTTGTCTACCTTGCTCGTTAATGATAGATGATATCAAATGTCATTCAACAACATTATAATTGCTTGTAACATATACTTCTGGCACATTTTTGTCGCAATAAGCATTATACTCTAAGTGATGCCCATATGCATGGACGCAAAGATAGATGCTTGTTCTCTTGAGGATAAGTAGGTGTTTTTAAGGAAATAAAACAATGATTAGCATTTAGGCTTTGTGAAGCATTCTACTTGTTGCTGCACATTTGCTTGTACGCCGACTGGCGATCCAGGTTGCTATAGATGGAAGATTGTCATCTTAATTTGCACCCTTTTGTGAGAACATCTGTTGTTTTGAGAATTGCTATGCTATTTCATCCTCCTTTGTTTATGCTCCCTGCTTCCAGCTAACAGGCTGCATGGGATGATGCCTCAATGGCTCATCATGATTCTCATTAGCTTTTGTGAAAAAGAATTCTGATATAAATATATAATGGCACATAGGTATGGGTTTATAAAAAAAACACAAGAGGAGAAGTTTCCCACTCTGAAGAAATACTCAGAAAAAGCACCTGCGACTAACAAGTTTGCAACACATCAAGTCAAGGTTGATTATGAGTATAAAAGTGTTGGTGAGTCTAGGACTACAGTTATACCCCCAGATCAAAGGATTAAAGGCTACCGTTATGGACCTCAAGTAGTTCCTATATCAACTGCTGAACGGGATGCTGTCAAGTTCAAACCAGAAAAGGGTGTAAAGCTACTGGCATTTACTGATGCTTCAAAAATAAAACGGTAAGTTGCTTCATCTGAGATATGTATATTCTGATTAAATTTGATTCATATGATTATTTATACCATCTCTTTTATCCATGTCTTGCCTGGCAATTAACCGAAGACACTGCTTCATGAAAGAGGTCTATCTTTTTATTGCTGAACCGGGGCAATACAAGAGCCAGTGTTGCAGTTTCTGCCATAGCAAGAGCTAAGAAGGAAACAAATACAGTTGCAATCTTGCGATGTGTTTGGAGACAGGGACAGCAAAATGTTGTTGTGGGGGTCTTGACACCAAACATTTCACAAAATGATAAAATTGTAGGATTCTGTTTCTTCTTCACTTCATCTTTCACTTGAATTTGTTACTTACACGTCCATGTTTCTAGAGTTTCCCTTGTGAAACTTGTAACGTCTCTGATTTTTCTGTGCAGCCTGATTCATTTTATTTCAATGTTCTTACTTTTGCTGAGGATGTTCGTGAATATCAGTTCCCCTCTTTCAACAGTTTTCCAGCTTCATGGCAACCTAATGAACAGCAGCAAAAGGCAGCTGATGAATTGGTGCAGATGCTTGATCTTGCTCCATCAGGCAAAGAGGAAACATTGTTGCCTGAGTTCACCCCGAATCCTGTTCTGGAGGTACTTAAATATGCTTGCTGGATTCTTTTATCATGTAGTTTCTGCTACACGACAAACAGAATAATTACTTGTGATTCGTGCAAATGGCTATATGTTGGCTTATAAATGCAAAATTTCCCCCTTTCTGTTGTTCAGAGAAAAAAAATATTATATGTGAACTACTAGAGTTGGGAGGTTGCACTGTTGCCATGGTTTCCCCCACCCAGTCAAACCCCAAATGCTACATTTGAATTATTGTGGTTAGATAGCATAGAAGCTGGTCGAGCCCTGCCAAAGGTGGCAGGGGTTTGAAATTATTGTAGTCAGGAATAAGTAACGTTTAAAATGCCTTCATTGTTTCTCTAACATTATAGTTATGCTTTTTAGCGTTATTATCGTCATCTAGAGTTGAAAGCAAAGCAACCGGATGCAGCTGTACCTCCACTTGATGGAGCACTAAAGAAGATCACTGAACCAGATCCGGAGCTTGTTTCTGAAAACAAGTCTGTTTTTGATGCTTTGCATAGACACTTTGAACTCAAGCCAAATCCTAAGGTCAATTCTATTTAACTTCTTTAAAGTGATGGAATTTATTTTATCTTCGGCTTGTTTATTGTGATCTGTTTGCAGCTGAAGAAATCATCCAGGCAATTTTATCGAGAGAAACAATATGGATCAAATGCACATGGATCCGATGGCCATGCTGTCAAATCCATTGAAAATCAACTGTCAGTTAAGATAGAGAAAATTGGGGATTTAACTCCTGTTCAGGATTTTGAAGCTATGATGTCCCAAAGGGATAACCCAAAATGGGTCGGGAAAGCAATTAAGGAAATGAGAGAGAAGATACTTGCCATAGTGATACACTCCCATGAAAGAGATAATTATCACAAAGTGGTGGAATGTATAGTTGCCCTTCGTAAGGGTTGCATCATTGAGCAAGTATGTCCTCCCTCTGTTTTCTACGCATGCATGCACGTGTTATCGAAAATCGCCAGTCTACATTTTCCTCATTATATAATGATGATCATGGTGCTTTTGCTTGATTGCATTATAATCTTTGTAGTTCATAATGTGAATTATATCCGAAGGTCAGCATTCAAGAAAACAGTTTTGAGTTAACTATATTGGGTATTGATCCTATGTTACATACAATTAAAACATTTTCCATTGCAGGAGCCAGCAGATCCTATGTTACATACAGTTAAAACATTTTCCATTGCAGGAGCCAGGACCCTACAACGATTTAATGCGCCAGCTTTGCCAGTATTGCCGGGGGAAAGGAATCAAAAGTCTTCCGCAACTTCTTGCATCGAGGGATCTCACTTTTATCTCCAAGTCAGAAGCTGAAGACAGGTCCCGTATCCCGACATTCTTCGAATACCTTAAATTGTTCTCATTACTTCGATAAGCCAATTCAATTCCATGTCAATTTTTTTAATATATATATATATATATATATATATATATTTTCTGAGCAGTGATGTTACGGATGAGGAGGGGAGAAGCTTTTTGGTTAAAATGGAGCCAAACCCCTAGTATTAGAGGTCTCTGCATTTCTTGTTAGCCCGGTCTAGATTTTTCAAGATCAATGCTTTGCATATATCAACATTTTAGACCTATATTGTATTAATTATGTTTAAAGTGGGTAGACATTGTAATTAAAAACACGAGATTCAAAAGAAAAAGACTTGAATTAATCAATTGTATTAATTTACTCTAGTAACCCTGCAAAGTCATCCACTAAAATAAAGCATTTTCTAGTAGATAACAAAGCATGCAGAAAAAATTACTTGGGTCACTTTTTCAATGTAATAAACTCGGAAATTAGGATGTTATTTTATAAAATAATATTTAATATATTGATATTGATATTTTTATTTATTTTGGATCTCAACTGTATCCTACTGAATTATTAGTTGATTAATAAATTAAATATTAGTCGTTATATAATAATATATATTGGCTATTTTACATAAGATAAATTATATTTTTTTTTCTTTTAAATATGCACAATGACGAAATATCGTGCGTGTAAAAGGATACGACCAATTTTAATTTTTATTGTTTAGTTGTAATTTAGATCTTTAAAAAGTTAAAATCACTATTCTTTCTAAAACTCTTTGATTTAATTATTTTTAAGAAAAAATTATACTGTCTCAGAATTTTTATCAGGTTACAAATTAGATCAAAATTCGTGTAATTTAAAAGCTTATAGCATAAAATAATAATGAAGAAAACTGGGCATAAAACTTGGGCCTGTTTTGGGCTGAGGCGATGTTTGCTATACTGTGGCTCGGGTCTGGCCTTGAAGATTTCACTGGGCACAAAAGCTGAGGGAAATCAAACAAAACTCGATAGAATTAATGAAGAGAATGTCTCAACAAGCAAATTAATAATGAAATTACTCAAGTAATTTGGAGAATAATGTAAACCCAAATAATATTTTGAGTTTTGGGGTGTTTGGGTATATTTTAAAATTTATAATAAATTTTATAGTATAAGAAAAATCGTCATCTACAAATAATTACTTTTTTACAATTTTATTTTAAATTAATAAAAAAATATTAAATTATTACAAGTAGAAGTCACCGCCTCCAAAGTCAATATCCGCCGATAGCGGCTTCTACTTCTATTATAAAATCTATCTCTATTCTTCCAAATATTTAATTTATTTAAATTATTTGTTTAAAGCTGACGTATTAAATACAATATTATCAGGGAGAAATTTGAAAAACCAAATCCTATCAGGTCTATATTCACAATCCCACTGACAGGATATTGCAGAAAAAGATTTTCTTTTTCTTGTTTCACTTCCATCCCTGTTTCCTCCTCTACTGTCGCCAGTTGAAAAATCTGAGATTGCTTCATCTTCCAAGTCATTCAGGCAACCATAATCACAACTCCCAGTTCTCAAAATCTTACAACCAGTGTCTAGTGTTAGAAAAATAAAAACTACAAAAGCCAGAGACCTTGTTTGACTTATCTGTTAGCTTGGGTATTATGCACAGATCTGGAGCAACGATGGCTTGGAACGTGTTCAAGTTTTGCACGGCTCTCAGGGCTCTGGGCTCCATCATGATCCTCTTGGTTTTAGGGATCGTCGGCGTTACTTACTACTCTGTCGTTTTGACTAATTATGGCCCTGCTTTACTCGACGGCGGCTTTCATTCCCTCACTGCTGCTCTTATCTTGTTCTTGTTTCATTGTTTCGTAAGTCCCCCGAAATGAATCTTCTTTTGTTTCTTTGGTCTTTCTTGTTTACTGGGTTTTTCTTAGGCTTTACATATTGTGCTGGCTTTGTAATTAGATTGGAATTAATCTTAATTGAAATTAAATTTGAGTTTGTTTATTCATTAGTTAGTGGTATTTCTAGATCTTAAATTTTCTTCCTTTTTGCCTTTGTTGTTATGGATTCTTAAATTTTTCATATTTAGAAAGGAAAAATCTGAAGTGTTGTTGCAATAGAAGGGGATCCATTTAAGCCTTTTTCTATATTTGGGTTCTGGGATTGTGATTGATGTAATGACATTGCTAAAAGAATGAAAACAATGGATGATTAGTTGTATGGAACTGGAACTAACTCTAGATGTAATTTCTATGTGATTCTGCAGTTGCTGATGCTGTTATGGAGTTACTTTTCTGTTGTTTTGACTGACCCCGGTGGTGTGCCGCCTAACTGGAGGCCAGCTATGGATGAGGAGAGAGGGGAGGCTGACCCATTGAATGGTTCGGAGTTGGACGGTTTGCAGCCAGACACATTAAGTCAAAGAATTCGATATTGTCGGAAATGCAACCAGCTGAAACCACCTCGCTGCCATCATTGTTCTGTTTGTGTGTTTTTCGTACCCACGAAGTTCTCCGTTTCTTTTTCTTAATTTGTAATGATGTTGTTGTTATTGATAATGATGATCAGTTGCGAATCAATATCATTGTTTCAGGTGGGCGGTGTGCGCTAAAGATGGACCATCATTGTGTGTGGGTTGTCAATTGTGTTGGTGCGCAAAATTACAAGTATTTCCTTCTTTTCTTGGTATGCCGCTTTATTTTCGAATTAGTTTTTTTCTCCGTACATTTTATGCTTTTGAGGTCCTACTTGACTTATTCATCTTAGCTTCAAGAAGTTCCTATTTTCAAGTCTATTTTAGAAATATAAATTGAACTGTAAGAGTGTTTCTTTTATAGAAACATAAAATGAGCTTCGATTTTGTTGGCATTGCTTTGACTATGTATTCGAACATCAATGCAGTTTTACACATTCCTAGAGACTAGTCTCGTGACTTTGGCCTTGTTGCCACATTTCTTAGCATTTTTTAGCGATGGAGAAATTCCTGGAAGCCCCGGCACCCTTGCTACCACTTTCCTTTCCTTTGGTATGGACTGCTTGGAATTATTTTCCGACCCATTTAGCTTCCGTGACTATACATGAATGTATGACTCTGTTCTCTGGTTACAGTTTTGAATTTGGCATTTGCATTGAGCATCTTGGGGTTTTTGATCATGCACGTATCTTTGGTGGCGGCTAATACCACAACTATCGAGGTACTATGATATTCTGTTTGTCGTGAAGTTTAATTGTATGTCATATCAGTTTGTTCTTTTTAGCATTTGTCGTTATTTATTATTTTAGAATTTAGTACCGTTTCATTATACGAGAAGACATTCAAAATCTTTATTGTGATTTTCGTTTTACGTCTCCCCGTCCTAAAGAGGGAGGAAAAAAAGTATTAATGTTCGGAGGAACTCAACTATCATAATGGATTAACTGAATATCCTCAATGAGATTTAGGTTCATCTTTTGGCTACAATGTGTGGCGTATTCTCGTTCTTGATGTAAAGAATTCTGCACAAGTTACTGGTAATATCGGTGACTGTCTTTGAAACAGGCATATGAGAAGAAAACCACTCCAAAATGGCGTTATGACCTTGGTCGGAAGAAAAATTTTGAACAGGTTAACTGTCTTCTTTTTGTTGATATTATGGTCAGTTGATGGTGTGGTCAAAATCAGTCTTTGTTCTTGTAGCTGGCTTTTCGAGCATGCTAGCTGTATAATATGTTTACCAAGTTTTGGTGTTGTTGGTCTATATATAGGTGTTTGGAACAGACAAGCGATACTGGTTAATTCCGAGTTATTCGGATGAGGATTTACGACGGATACCGGCACTACAGGGTCTTGAATATCCATCAAAGCCTGATTATGATCCCCAGGAGTTGTAAATAGTAAAAGAACAAACCACCTCCACAGCCAGGAGAATTTTCTTCTAATGGTACAGAATCCTCGCATGTTGCTCCCTTTGTAAGGTAAAATCAAACTCGGCGGTTTCGGCTTCCGACGGTTCTTTCCCACGGGCATACTCACCTAGAAAAAAGAGTAGAGGGAAACAAGCAAGCAGCATATGGCTAAAATGGTGGAGGGGGTGATGGCCTGAAGATTGAATGTTAATTTTATATTATTTTCTGATTGTATTTTGGGAAGTTGGAGAGACCTAGTGGGGTTAGGTCATGGAATGTTAACATTTGACACTGGCGTTTAATTTTGTTACGATTGTAGATTTAATATACGTACTAATTGGAAGGAAATAGAGAGATTGTTTGGTTGATATATCATTTTATTTTTCTTGCCTCTCATTCATGATTCAATTAGGAAACGGTAGTGAGTTGGAACTGTTTTTTTTTCCCAATTATTCGAATATAATTTTTTTTTTAAAATTTAAACGGGCAAATTTGGGAGAATAATTCAAATGAAATTAACATTTGAAATATAGGGGATGTTGGGGATTTATAGCTTTTTTACGGTGCAGGTGGCTTTTTTATATTTTTTTCTAAAATCATGCACGTAAATACTTTGAAGTTAAAAAAAATTATAAAAAAACCCATAATTGCAGGTGGTGTCTTCACTCTCACTATTAATTTTGTTATAATTTTTAAAATAAAATTCATGGACCCCATTTTCCTAAAATTAATTTTAAGGGGCGATATTTCCCCCAATTTCCCCTAAAAGTCCGAATAGAAATAAATTTTTTTAAAGCCAGTCAAATTTTGCTCGCACCTATGTTTAACTAAATGGATAGCACTAGGTATGAGTAAGACTTGACTCGAAAAAAATCGACTGAAAATCTTATAAACTTAATTTAATTCGAAAAAATTTCAAATAAAATTTAAGTCATAAAATAAGATTTCAAATAATTTAAAATTTTTAGTAATTAGTATATTAATTTTTAAGTTTAAGTCGAATTCAACAACTATATTTAATATAATATATCACACGTAAAATATATATATATAAATTATTTAAATCGGAATCAAATTACTATCGTATATGGTTCGAGGACCGTTTTCCTAAAATAATCCGGAACATTCTAGCTGTAGCCTGCAGAAGAAAAGCGGGATTACGCGTCGCCTTCTTATTACCCCCGAATTCAAAGGTGGCGAGAACAATTTTGACCACGACACAAAAAGAAAAACTCCCCGAAACATCCATTTGAAATCCGCCTATTTCACCTGAAGTTGGGCAATCAGGTTGGTCCTATAGTTGATGCTTTGTTCGATTCCGTCTTTTTCATAACTTTTATTCAATTTCTTGTGTATTACTATTACCTGAAGCTGAATTCCGATTCCATTTTTAAAACTTGTTATGTTGTTTTCTTCAGACTGAATACAAAATGCAGAGGGGAAGAGAAGGCAAAATGGACCTCTTCGATGCGGGAGATCTATTCGATGATCCATTCTTCACTCGTCCGCTCGTTACCATGTTTGAACCTACCGTCTTCGATCCGATTACCACTTCGCGTGAAGCACCGAAGAGCAACGGAGGAAAGGGAATTGTTATACAATAACTGAACTCCGATGAGGAAGACAGAGAATCTAAGCATGTTGGATCGGGCAAGGAACCGTCTATCGAGCACCCGGATGATAGCGATAATGGTAAATGGAATTCAATTTTTGGATGAGTCCATGTGTGTAGTATCTGTTTGTTTGTACGTCATAATGATTGTTCTTGTATGTTTAAAAGATGGGAAGATTCAGTGTGTTAATCGTAGGAATGACTATGACAAGGTGAAAGGCTCAAAGCCACAGACTCGTAGTTTTAGTTTCCAGACTTCAAGAGTTACGTATGGAGGTGTAGATGGAACTTATTACACTTCGACGAAAAGCAGGAAGACGGGCAGCGATGGAGTAAGTATCGTTTTCGGGGAGTGCTTGGTCAGGATTAAACCGATTCTTGTTTTAAGTATCTGTGCTGGTGGTTTACTGGTTTCAGGTGGTGATTGAGGAGAGAAAAGAAGCAGATTCGACAACGGGTCAAGCAACGCATAGGATTTCCAGAGGAATTCATGATAAGGTAATTTTGTTCTGGTCCAGGCTAAAGAATGCAGTTATATATGTCGAATCTTTTACGAAATAACCGCAACTTTGGGTGTGTTTGAAAGCACATATCCTCCAAGGAATTTCACTATTCATTGAATGTACAGATTGTGGTACAATTCCGAACCAAGTTGATTCACAGTCAACTATTTTGTTGTTACGAAACTGATGGTAATTTGCGCATTTAATTTTGCTAGGATTGAGAATGTTTTCTTTGTCCATGCAGGGCCATTCTGTCACAAGGAAACTGAATGCAGATGGTAAGGTGGACACAACACAGACATTACACAACTTGAATGAAGGTTTGTTCCCTGGTTGCTTGCTGTAATTATTCGAGAAATTTGTGCTTGAATGGAACTGATATTTTTCACATTGCAATTTACTAGACGAGCTTGCGGAATTTGAAAAGGCTTGGAAAGGTAATAGTGAGGGTCATTTGACTGGTTGGAGTGATGGATTTAGCATGCCTGCAAAATCTGGTAAACATTTTTTTTCACCTTTATTATTCGAGAAAATTCGTAGAGATCTAATCGTTTATTCTAGTGGAGTATTACTTATAACTTTACCTATTACATAGAAGGTTTCATTTCATGGGATTACCTAATTAATATTGAGGTTCAACCTTCATTATCATGTCATTTGGCATCACTTCTTTCATTTTCTTTTTTCAATATCCAATGTGACTGTAGGACCCGGAAGCCATGAACAGATGGGGTTGGCAGTGAAGGACAGTTGGAGACATCCAAATCAAGAGCAGGCCCGAAACACTGGACATCAAGGAGCAAACGCTGAAGTAAGAACCACTTCCGGGGGTAGAACCAAGAAGGTCGTTAGGATTAATATAGAATGAACCAAGTATGACCATATAACGGTTATACCGGTTTGGTCCCGGTCCTAGAGCTCATAGGGTTCTAGCCATAATACCTAAACTCGGTTTAGTCGAACCATCTATTATCCTGTTAGATATGTTTTTGTTTGGAATTCTGGCCAGCAGTGAGAGTACATAAACATTAGAAACTCTTCATTATAGAGTTGTTTTGCATTAATACATTAATACATGCAACGCAAGGATTAATATAGTATAGTGCAAAACACTTTATTGGTTGTGTAAGAAGTTCCTTTTATTCTTCATAATTGTTGTTTGTATGCGTGGGCTTTAACTGGGGCTACCTTTTTGCATCAAATGACGTCGGTTTAATACTCAAATCGACCCCATCTCTGGATGACAGCGACACATGGATTCTGGCCGTTGGAAACGGTTAAAAAGATGATAATATCTAAAGCTTTTTTCCCCTAAAGATAATATCTAAAAAGACTGGGTACACTAGTTCCATTGCAGAATCTAAAACCCAGAAACCAGAGTTAAATGCTTATCCGTGCGAATCTAAACCAGCCAACTTTAGTTCTTCTCCCGAAATGCAAGACTTCAAACGACGTGAACCAAATCCACGCCCGTCTGATAACAACCGGTTTCATCAGAAACCGAATTCTCGCCACCAAAATCGTCCTTGCCTTCTCCCCGTCACCGTTCACTCCTTTAGTCGATTTTGCTCGCTATGTCTTCTTCAAACACATTGCTTTTCGCTCGCCTAAACAGGACGATGAGGACCCTTTTCTTTGGAACGCTGTAATAAAGTCGTATTCTCACGGGCGTGACGCGCGGCAAGCTTTTGTCATTCTCTGCTTGATGCTTGAAAATGGGGTTCCTCTCGATAAATTCTCGTTGTCTTTGGTTCTTAAAGCTTGTTCTCGGTTGGGTTTAGTGAAGGAAGGAATGCAGGTTCACGGCTTGCTGAGGAAACTGAATTTCGGGTCTGATTTATTTTTGCAGAATAGTTTGATTTCCTTGTACGTACGCTGAGGGTTTATTGGATATGCGCGTCAGTTGTTTGATAGAATGTCTACCCGGGACTCTGTTTCATATAACTCGATGATTGATGGGTATATTAAAAGGGGGATGATTGGTTCAGCAAGGGAGTTGTTTGACTTTATGCCATTGGAGGATAAGAACTTGATAACTTGGAATTCCATGATTAGTGGTTACACGCAGTTGGAAAACGGGATGGATTTAGCTTTGGGATTGTTCGACAAAATGCCTGATAGGGACTTGATTTCCTGGAACTCGATGATTAATGGGTTTGTAAAGTGTAGGAACATGGAAGATGCTCAGGATTTTTTCGATAAGATGCCGAAACGGGATGTCGTCAGTTGGGCCGATATGATCAACGGATATGCAAAAATAGGTAAGATTGATCTAGCTAGGTCTTTGTTTAATGAAATGCCGGAAAGAGATGTTGTCGTGTGTAATGCCATGATGGCTGGTTATGTCCAAAACGGAAATTGTGCAGAAGCTTTGGAAATATTCTATCATTTGCAAAGGGATGGTCATTTGCAACCTGATAGTACCACATTGTTGATAGCTATTTCAGCAATTGCACAATTAGGGCATATAGACAAAGGGATGGCACTACATCGTTATCTTATGCAAAAGAAGTTTTCTTTGGGCGGAAAACTTGGGGTTGCTCTTGTCGACATGTATTCGAAATGTGGGAGCATAAAGAATGCTGTGTTGGTTCGAGGGTATCGAATCCAAGACTGTTGATCATTGGAATGCTATGATTGGTGGGTTAGCCATTCATGGCATGGGTGAATTGGCTTTCAAATTGCTCATGGATATGGAAAGGCTATCTGTAGAGCCTGATGATATCACATATATTGGGGTGCTGAATGCTTGTGGTCATGCTGGTTTGGTCAAGGAAGGTCTGATTTGTTTTGATATCATGAGAAGAGTTCACAAAATGACACCAAAACTGCAACACTACGGGTGCATGGTCGACATTCTAGGTCGGGAAGGGCAGATAGATGAAGCGAGAAAGTTTATCGAGGAAATGCCTATCGAAGCAAACAATGTGATTTGGAGGAGTTTGCTCAGTGCCTGCAAAAACCATGACAACATCAGTGCTGCAGAGCCAGCGGCCAAGCAGTTAATCACATTAGACTGGTAATTCAAGTTCGTATGTACTTTTATCCAACATGTATGCTAGTCTGGGTATGTGGAATGCTGCTAGTAGGGTTAGGTTGATGATGAAAGAAAGAAATCTGAAGAAAATTCCCGGTTGTAGCTGGATTGAACTAGAGGGAACTGTTCATGAGTTCTTTGTTCAAGATAAGTCCCATCCCCAAGTTATGGAGATATATTCCTTGTTGGATAGTTTTTCAGCATCCAATTCAGGAGCCAAACCTTGTATGCTACTTAATTAATGCAAGATAATTTTCAATTAATTCTTCTGCAATTACATATTGATAATAATTTTTGTTCTCTCCTCCACTCAGCTGTTCAAGTAAAAACGAATCCAAGTATCTCAATTTCAAACCATAAGTGAACCTGTTCTTTAACAGCATAATATGTGTGATACAAAAAGTTCAGTGTTGTCTGCCTATCCGGAGAATCTCGTTAGAAGCGCAGGAGGGCGGTTCGAAATGCAAATTTTCTAGGCCACAAGAGTGCTGGCAGTGGTTGACTCGCTGGTTAGAGAAAAAGAAGGCATGTTAAGATTTACAGGAGAGTAAAGGCAATAAGTATAGCCACAGAAATGAAGTATGGAACGAGTACTCACTATTTCCACACAGGTGGTAACTTCTTTGTCTTCTTGTAATAGCGGGCAAGGCGGTGGATCCTGCTCTCCACCAAGATCAACCTAAACTTGGAATCCTTGTCTTTCCGGTTCCTCTCAAGGTGCTTTCTGATGGCAACGGCTTTCTTAATCAGGTGGTACAGATCCTCAGGTATTTCGGGAGCAAGACCTGACAAAGACAAATGGATGAGTTAAATCATGAATGTCGATGTTCCAATCTGAAGGCAAAGACAATACCAGAGAATGTCAAAGAAAGATGTACCATGGGATTTCAGTATCCGCAGAATCTTGCTGCCTGTAACACTCTTCACCTGAGCAATCCCATGAGAATCTCGGAGAATGACACCAATTTGAGATGGGGTCAAACCCTTCTTTGCAAACTTGCAAATGTTATCCTCGACCTAAAAGATGAAACCAAGATTAGGGTTTTCCAACTGCACATTACATCCATGTTAAACCAGAAAAGTTTGAGCAGGATTGAGTACTATTAAGGATTCCAAAATCAATATCAAACTTAATTCTCTTGGACCTTTCTTCAGCTGTTTTACAACATCAATTGTGACAAGCTTAACTGCAGGAAACAACCAGTTTAAAATGTCTGCCACAACATAGATAGGCTTTAGATTTCGAGCAAAGCATTTGTTAAATCATCTGGTTCTACTAGGATTCAATTAAAAGAGTCAACCTCACAGCTTATATAACCATTTTGAAAAGAAAATTAGGATTTTGTTTTAAGAAAAGGTAGAAAATCCAATCATTCATTTTCTAAGGAAAGCAAGCAAGAGGTAAGGGGATGATTAAAAACGGTGATGACTTACATCTTGAGAAGAGATCTTCAACCAACTAGGTGGAGTCCTCTTGTATGGCAGAGCAGATGCAGAAATACCCTTACTGCAGACACAGACAACAAATGAAAACGAAGCAAATTACAATGGATTTTGCCTAGATAATTATATGGTTGTTTAGGTTTAGGATTAGGATTAAAAATACAAACCCTCGGCTGTGCATACGACCCATGATGCTCCCTCAAGCTCTGCTGCTGCTTCTCTACTCTGTCTTGCTAGCTAATTGCAATGAGCAAGCAAATAAACCCTAGTCTCAAAATGGAGGCTTTTTCTTTCCCCTCATTGACTGTTTAGTTTATAAATTACGCTATTGTTTATACACCCAAGAAAGCTTCAATGGCAAAATGAACCTGCCCGAGTCAGTAAAATAAATTTTTTCTATTTTATAATTTAAATTTTATTTAAAAAAATTATTTGAGTCGAGTCAAATTAAATTATTTTAATGTTTGTTCAAATTTAATTATTAATATATAATATTATGATACTAATTATTTTAATTTAAATAGCTTTTTACGACCGTAAATCCTTGTGTACTTAGTGACATAACGAGCTAATGTGTAGCAAAATAATAATAAAAAATGAGCTAAAGACCAACAATACGTTTGGTTTGATAGAATAATCCCCTTAAAATCAATAAACTTAACCCCATCATGTTTCTACATCTCTAACCAGCTGTAATCACTAGACACCTGTCGGGACGCTTTCAGATGGATCATTTTGGGGCTCAAAGTATTAACCTGGCAAACTGGCCCATATAACGGGGAGCCTGAAATTTCTCCTAGGCTGGCAGGCCCCATATTTAGGGCCTCTTTCGTTTCGGTATTCGGTATTTATATTAAGAATTAACATTTGATCTTGTAAAAGAAAGTTAAATTATGAACAAACAAGCTTTTCATAAAATTTTCGTGATAAAAAAGATTAAAGCAAAGTAGAAGATGAAATTTTGAATTCCAAGTTAACATAGGGTTTGCTTTGTCCTGTTCTAGTGGAACGTGGGCCCTTGCCGAAAAGTTGAAAACTTCAGCAAAAGGTTACCTCTTGGAAGCTTTGCTTGCTTCTCTCTGTCGCTGTGTTTAATATTTTTGTCTGAAATTACTCCCCATCTCGTCCGGCTACATCTCCGGTCAGGTAAATTTCTTCTTCCTCGCCGATTGATTCCCCACATAAGCTAAATTACTCGCCAACCCAAAGTTTACCTGGTCAAATTTGGTCACTTTAGGACTTACATTACTGTACAATCTTAGATTTAGGGTTTTGATTGCTTGCA
Organism: Hibiscus mutabilis; assembly: GCA_019671005.1. Taxonomy (NCBI): domain Eukaryota; kingdom Viridiplantae; phylum Streptophyta; class Magnoliopsida; order Malvales; family Malvaceae; genus Hibiscus; species Hibiscus mutabilis. The sequence continues at coordinate 48,239,968 of CM033723.1, forward strand.
TTTTCTTTTTAAACAAGGGTATTTTGTCTTTAAGCTAAAGATCGATTCCGTTGCTGGGAATCTTGTGTATCTGAAGGGTTTTGCTTATTAAAAGTCATCTCTTTACCTCTTTTATTGAACAATTCCGAGTGGGTCTCTGGTACTGGTACTGTACCTAATGAGATGAACGTCAAAAATGATGAATGATGGAGTTATATTTGCTGGGAAAAAGAAAGATTTTATTTATTTGTTGTTTTTGTTTTAATCTATCATTTCCTGGGAAGCATTTTAGTTTATTTGTTACTTCAGGTTGAAGGTGATTATGTTTACTGGATATATCCTGGAGAGGGCCTGTGATCTTTTCAGGTATGCTCTGGTCCTAAATCTTTTGTTATACACGAACACCACTAATAGTTTGCATCGTGTTCGTATAGAATATAGATCATTGAACAACCAAAATGCGTTCTTGATCGCCCGGATCACCATGCAATTTCAACAGTATATTTTAGTTACTATTGTGTCTAAGATATAGTTTAAACTTTAAATGTAGGAAAGAAACTCCTTTTGTTGTTTATAATTTCCGAGTTACCATATGGCATAGAAATATCAGTCAAGTTATATTATGGGAAAACCAGAAGCTAGAATGAATATAAAGATTGCTCAATATTTGTATTTTTTGTTAAGTTCGAGTTCTCATTCAAATCTTCATTGCGGCTGGTATAATAGAGTCTGCTGAAAGCCAGCAGTTTTTCCGTACATGCTTTACTTCTTTTTGATGTTTTGCATCATAATGATATATAACGATCTCTTAATTCGCAGGTGTGCTGATAGCAACATTTTTTCTGAAAGATTCGATTTAAATTATCCCCTTGGTTGGTAAAAACTATGCAACCAACTGGGGCAAAAGATACTCATCTCCGTGATATCAACAATCCAAAAGTCCATCCTCAACCCATGGAAGAGAGCATGAACCAGAATCCAGAAGCTGTGGAAGCTCTCATATCCAAATTATTTACGAACATCTCCTCGCTCAAGTCAGCTTATATTCAGCTACAAACTGCTCATACTCCCTATGACCCTGAAAAGATCCAAGGTGCCGATAAACTTGTAATATCCGAGCTGAAGCTTCTATCTGAACTGAAGCACTTCTACAGGGAAAAGAACCCCAAGCCAGTGTGTGTTTCTCCTCAAGATTCTCGTTTAGCTGCTGAGATCCAAGAACAAAAGAGCCTGCTGAAAACGTATGAGGTTATGGTTAAGAAATTTCAGTCTGAGATTCAGAATAAGGATTCCGAGATTAGACAGTTGCAGCAGCAAATTGAAGATGCGAACCAGAAGAGAGTGAAACTGGAAAAGAATATAAAAGTTAGGGGTTTGTCTATGAAGGAATCTGAAGGATCAGGAGAAGAAAATGGAGTCTTCCCAGTGGATTTGACACCCGAGCTCTTCACATCAGCTATTGAATCTGCTTTTAAAGCCATTCATGATTTTTCTAAACCGTTAATCAACATGATGAAAGCTGCTGGCTGGGACCTTGATGCTGCCGCCGACTCAATCGAGCCCAACGTTGTTTATGCCAAGAGAGCTCACAAGAAATATGCATTCGAGTCCCACATTTGCCAGAGGATGTTCAGTGGGTTTCAACAGGAGAATTTCTCCATTAAATTAGATAATGTTACGGTCAATAAAGAGAGCTTCTTCCACCAATATCTGGCTCTGAGGGAGATGGATCCATTGGACATGTTGGGTCAGAATCCTGATTCCTTGTTTGGGAAATTTTCCCAGAGCAAGTACCTGACGGTCGTTCATCCAAAGATGGAAGCTTCATTCTTTGGAAATCTAGACCAGCATAATTACGTAATGGGAGGTGGGCATCCTAGGACTCCATTTTACCAAGCCTTTCTAAAATTGGCCAAATCTATTTGGCTTTTGCATAGGCTAGCTTACTCGTTCGACCCTAATGTGAAAGTCTTTCAAGTTAAAAGGGGGAGCGAGTTCTCAGAGGTTTATATGGAAAGTGTAGAGAAGAATTTGATGATAGATGAAACCAAGGAGATGCCCAAGGTTGGGCTAATGGTCATGCCTGGCTTCTGGATTGGTGGCAGTGTCATCAAGAGCCGAGTTTATCTTTCCGGAATGAAGGTTAACGGGTAACTCGTATACGTGCTAAATTACTAATATAGCGTGCTGTTTGTCTTTGTGATTTGTTGTTGTTGCTGTAGTTACACAATCGTAGTAATTGTATCTCGACATCGGAACTCACTGTTTCTTGACAAAGTTCCTTTGTCTTTGTGCTTCAACTGTTCTTCTGGGTTTGATTGCCTGCAAGTATGCAGCAAGACAGTCCCATAATTTGAGCATCATCTGTTTCTATGCTTTTGTTGTACCCTTAGATTGCTGAAAGAACAGATGCAAGGAAAAGGTTATTGTTATGAAAATGGTGTTTGTTCATCACTCTTTCCATTTCATATTAAATAAATATTACTTGCTTTTTATATTACAAGTATCTCATCTACTTAATGACAGAGAGATCAGAGAAGATGAAACATGGTATCGACGAAAGATATTCGAGTCTTCAAGATTCAGCTTACGAAAAGATGCACCTTTGATTGAGTTTGTGGGTTTGATTTTGAGGAGAATCCATTCAATCACATGATCAAGTAGGCTTAATCTATCTATCAATTTCAATTCTTAGCTGGTTCCTTAAAAGAAGGAACATGTTGGCCAAAGAAGCTTATTTGGTTGCGGCCATGGGCATTTTGCACGTGCTCTTGTTCCATAATATGCTGCAAAAGTTGTAAAATCGAGAACACCCGAACCTTAAAGTATGACCTTTGTACTAAAATTGTTAATTACGATTCTTAGTTTATTCTAAATTGCGACGAACTCTCTCAAGTCTTCTATATATACTTTCCACACGCATTCATTCATCTCAAATCTCAGTTCAAACCCTTTCACGCCTCGACTAATGGCCAAGGTCTGCCTCTCCCTCGTGCTCTTCTTTCTCTTCGCCTTTTACCTTGACATTGGCTCGGTCGAGTCGTCCATGGCTAGACCGAGACATTCTAGACAACCCGGAGCAAGGACCTTCATTGAGGTCTCGTGCCAGACCACTCGTTATCCTGCCCTATGCATTAAATATCTCGCCCGCTACGCCAACTCCAGCACTCGGAACGAGCAGCAACTGGCCCAAGTTGCCTTGACAATAAGCTTATACAAGGCTCGTTACACAAGGTCCTACATGTTGAAGGTGGCTAAGGAGCTGGAGTCAATAAAAGCCAAGGACTATCCAGCCGTGAGAGATTGCTTGCAACAAATAGACGATAACGTAAACCAGCTTAGCCAATCGATCAGAGAGCTCAGTCGATGCAATCCGAAAGCCGGGATTACCGACGACATATTTTGGCACATAGATAATGTCGATACCTGGATTAGTGCTGCCCTAACCGATGCCAGCAGTTGCGTTGACGCGTTCCCAGGGCGTAGGATGAGTAAAATGAAGGCCACCATTAAAGTCAAAGTCATGAACGTTGCGCAGCTAACAAGCAACGCACTGGCCCTGTTTCACCGATATGCTGCAAGGTACCGATCTGCTGCCAACAAGAAGCCATAAGGTTAATGTTATGTGGATATACTAAGATTCTATGGATGTGAATATTAAGTTTTGTTATATAGGAATGTGTATGATTAATGCTTAAATCATGAAAGTTAATGGGCCTCTCATTTAAAAAATGGAAATTAATTACTTTTTCACCACAAATTCTTCTTTTCTTACTTCCAAAAATCTCTCTTTTCTTCCGCTTTAATCAAAATTTTCTCCACCCACGATTAATCACAAGATAATATTTGTTTATATATTTATTAATCTTTTGATAAGACACATATATCTTGCAGACAAAATTGCTCGAACACGAATCTCTTAAAATAAATATCATCTTTTTTATTGGGAACATCCGTTGGGTTTCCCCGTCCACGATTTTCTTCTATATTAAAAACTTCAGTATCGAATATTGTCTCATTTTATATGAGTTCGAATCATGACATTTTCATTAGAATATAAATATCTATTTGCTTAATAGAAAAATATAGAAATATTTCAATATCCTATTTCAGCTTTATCATTATTTTAAACAATTTTCATATTAATTCTATATATAATACAAATATAAAAGGATTATTTAAAATATTAAAAATAAGATGATCAAAACATTTTAAAATTTTTATTATAATGATCAACAATTTTTAGAGTATGTGGTTAGAGTTCTTAGTTGGCACTCTCTCCTATCCTTTAGGTTATGAGTTCAATATTCACGAGCAAATTCTCCCTCCTTTTCTATGTAAAAATCGTTAAAATTTTTATTATAATGGAACTTAAACTACTTGATAACGGCAAAATTGGGTTAATATTGTACCCAAAAAATTATTTTTTAATCTATAACACTTATTGAATTATTTCGAATCTATAACACTTTAAACAGTATTTGTTGAAGTCGAATCTTACAATCATTTTTCATAAAAATCCCATATTTAATATTAAAAAAACTTAAAGACTACTTACTTTCAATCCGTCTTCATGAAAAATATATAAAGAGTATGACTTCCAATCCGTCTTCATCAGTGTCAGAAAGTGTGAATTATAAGATGAACGCGTGGCGCAAAACCTGCAACATCAGACTCCATAGATTGCAAGCAGCAGGTCTTTAATTTTTTTTTTACGAAGACAGATTGCAAGCAGACTGTCTTTAAGATTTTTTTAATATTAAATTTGAGATTTTTATGAAGACGGATTGTAAAAAATATTTTTTTAAAAATAATATCCAGTCAATTTCGCCATTTTTGGATAAATATTGGTTTTATTTATCCAAAAGAATTCCAATACAACCGAAAAAAAAGAATTTTAATTATTATTTTCTTCTTTTAACTGGACTTGTTACTTTAAGTTAGGTACGTAAGTCTAACCGAAAAAAAAAGAATTTTAGTTTATAGTGTGGGCCTTTATATTTCTATGTAGGGCCTATTTGTTTTTTTCTTTTGGATTTGAACTAGGCTTTTTGGGTGATAATTTTACTATTAATTATTTTTAAAACATATTTTACTAGTAATAATTATTAAATTAAGTAAAAATTAGATTCCTAATAAAAGTATTAAAAAATTAGGCTCTAATAATAAGTATAGTAAAAAATTAGATCCTCATAATAAATATTGAAAGAATTAAATTTTAAGAATAGACCTCTAATAATAATTATTAAAAAATTGAACCATGATACCAAATATTATAAAGAATGGCCCCTAGGTGGGCGCCCCTCTTGTCAATGCCTAGGGTCAGTCATGTTTAGAGATTAAGATTTTAAGTTGTAAGATTTATAATTTAAAATTTAAGTTTTAAATTTTATAATTTAAATAAGAAAGACTGTAATTTTTTTACACAATTTATATACCAAAATATAGCACTTTTAATATTATGATTTATTCTCGCAACTCATGCGTGTATATAAGTATAACGTGTATATAAAAATTTCATACATAAAAAATAATAAAAGGTTATAGTGCTCTGCATCGGTTACATCTCCACTTTCTCACATTTACAAAACTTCTTTTTTATTTTGTTTTTTAACGCCGTCGGCGACGACTTTTGCCCGTCCTGCTAGTTTTGTATATAAATAAGTTTATCTTTGCTGATAATTTTTTTATTTTTAAGTTTATTTTTTATTATTTGTTTTGCTTTGACAGATTCATATCACATGTTTTTTGGTAATTTTTACGCCTGCTTTTATGGCAGTTTATTCGTCTATTTCTATGGCAGTTTTAGTATGTCTTTGTTGTAGCGACCTTTTTGAAAATTCGGTTTTTTAAAGTCGAATTGTTTCGAACGTGATGGGATCGCTAGAAAAAGGAGTAATAGGTTTCCTTTTGTTTCAGAAAAAATATTTGGAAAAGCGGGGAATTTTATAAAAATTCGTGTTTTTGAAAACAATAAAACTTGGAGTCGCCACCGGCCACTAGGATAGGCCGAACACCATAAAACTAGAGATTTGATCAAAAACGGGGTTCAGGAGTCGGTTACAGATGGGGAATGCTTTAACACTCCCATACCGCCCAAAAATTGGTACCGTAAAAAGAAAATAAATAATTACCGCTTTGTTAATATCAAACTTTTTAAATTAAAGTGACGATTAATTTAAAATCTGGTTATACATGCGAGTAAATTTTAAGGGCCCTGTTGTTCGAAAGTAAACCGCAAAACCACCATCACTACATTTGATACTGGCCGCATTTGATATGCAATTAAACATGACCCGACAAATGTATGAACAAGGCAACGAATAAAACACATGAACACGAAGAGGATCGCACGAAATAAATAAGATATAAAAAACATACATTACAGACAATAATATATATACAAAAAACCAATATACATAATAAATTATATGTAACTATGCCTTATATATTTATAATACAGTACTACATGTTGTATATGCGTGAAGGTATGCAAAGATACGTAACTTGTTTTGACAGTAGTCAACTATATGTATTTATGCTAAGTTCTACAATATGCGTAAATCATATATATAAAAACGTAAAGAGCATCTACATACATATTAAAATCATATCTTATATACCGAATTATGAACAAAGAAACTAAAATATTATTATATTGTATATATATATTAGTATATAAATTACATTATATATAACCTAAAAACTAAAAAGGAGAAAAAACACATGAGCACATTAATGCACACATTACATTATACAAGATATCACGACATTTAACATATGGCATATATAAAACAAGTATAGTTGTAGCGATGTCTTTTTTTTTTACCGCTAAATAAAAACGAGGGTTTTCGAAGTGTGTTTGAAAGGTGTTTGTGATTCTTTTGGATATAAAATATTTATTCCATGGGGTTTTAAAAGAAACCGCATTAAAAAAAATGGAGTCGCCACCGGCCACTTAGGTAGGCCGGACACCATAAAACCAGAGATTCAAAAAGACAGGGTTCGGGAGTCGGTTACGGATGGGGAAGGATTAGCACCCCACACCGCCCAAAATTGGTACTTTAATAATTACCGCTTTATTAATATTGGATTTTCCGGATTAGAGTGACGATTATTTTAAAATTCGGTCATAATTGCGAATATATTTTAAGGGTCCCGTTACCCGAGAATAAACGCCCAACCACTATCACTACGCTTGATACTGGCCCCGTTTACGCTCGGATAAAAGGACACCGCATTAACAAGTTATAAATCATATGCAATCTTAGTGGCAAAAATATAAAACACGACAGATAATTTAAAGACAGTAAATATTCACATAATAAAATACTAATCTAATAAATGATATACTAGATTAAAACATGCATATATACATATTATTCTAAATGATAGATAAAAACAACTTTAACAAGTTAGAACAACAATGCATGAATAATTACGTTATATGTAGACGAACAAATATTTAAAAAGACATACATGCTATTAATAAAACATATTTCAACATATATGAACAATATATTATACAATAAAGAAGACACACTAACACGTAACCTAAAAGCCAAGAAAACATACAATGCGTACAAAAATACAAGAACATGTTGTTTTACGAGTCAAATAGAACATAACATGCTTTAATACGAATAATCGGATAAAAAACATGACTATCATAAGCTTAACACATATATACATATAAACATAAAATACGAGTCATATATGAGGGACATAAAATAAAATAATAGAATATCAATATATACGATTATAATACGAACATGAATATTTAAAAAGAAAACATGACTGAAATGAAAGAAAAATAAAAGTCAGTGGCAGAAATTAAAGAATAATAATATGTAATTTAGGGACGAAATTGCGAAACAAACAAAACCTAAAAGGACCAGAATTGTAATTAGACCAAGGGGCAGACCCAAAATGAAAAATTCAAAAACGCGGGATGGTTAAGGGCGTAATTTTACCATTCAGAAACTGATTCGGTGTAATTTAGGGACTAGATTGTGAACTTTTGAAATATCAGGGGGACTGGGATTGTAATTATACCATGCGGCAAGACAAAAACGAAAATATTGAAAACGCGGTATGGTTAAGTGCGTAATTTACCCATTTAGCAAAATAATAACACCTATATAAACCCTCTTTTTAGGCCGAAACCAAATTTTTGGCCATTCGTTTCATTTCTTCAGTTTTCATATAGCCCGTGTTCTTCTTTTTCTCTCGTTTGTTCTTATAAAACCCAGAATCCGGCGGCCGGCCGCCGTATTCTCCGCCGCTAACCGGCGCCGGCGAGCCTCTAAAAGACACCAAATTAACCCCCCTTTCGTCCTCAACACGAATCCTAGGTTGGATTCAGAGGATATACCTTTATTCGCCCTAGATCTAGAAAATACGAAGCGAATTTTTTTTAAAAAAAACCAAAACGAAACCACAAGGGGTCTTCCCCTCCTTTTAGTTCACTATCTATGGCTTGTAGAAGCCGAAAGGCTTATCACTGAGGAAGGGAAGACCCACAAACGACGCCGGTAAGACTACTCTCCTTTTTTTGTTTCTGTTTTTTTTCGTATATGCATGTAAAGAAAACAAGTAAGAAAAAGAGGCAAGTGTTTACCACTGGATTGTCTTTTGATTATCACTTGACTGGTTACAATTTTTTTGTTTCTACAAGATCTCTGTTCTCTCTTTTTTTTTTGTTACTTCCTCTCGTTATCCCCGTTACAAAAGTTCTCGTTTCATATATATTATTGCCTCTGTTTTTGTTGCAAGTTGCATCTTGCTTTTTTCAGATCTGAACTGACAATTTTGCTTGTTGTCTTGGGCATGTTCTGAACACGGGGACTGAATATCGGCGCGGTGGCGGTATAGACATTCTGCCAGCGGCCAGACGCGTTCTCGGCCGTTAGATCAGATCTGATCTAACGGTTGAGATGGCTTGAAGAACGATCGGCCTGGATGAAGCCTCGATTTGATGAGACGGCTCCAGATCTTGACACGTGGAGCTCCGCAGTCGAGGAGTCAGAACGCGTGGATCTTACGCGCGCGTGGGATATTAAAGCGTCAGCGCGTGAACCTCACGCGCGCGTGGCACTCGAACGGTCCATACGTGTGGAACACGCGCCTGGCAGATATTTTTGACTTCCTAGTTGCATCGTGGCCGATGGATCAGATCTTGATCCAACGGCCCACAGTTACCTGCACATTGTAATTAGATAAGATTTAGATTTGGGCCAACCAGGCCTTGTAATTGAATTTGTAATTGGACTTGGACTTCATTTTTATTTGGGTTTAATATATTTAATAATTTTTTTTATCAGCCCAATATAATTGTAGCAACAATACATATACATACGAAAATGTATACTTATATTATACAATCATTAATTAATATAATATTCTAGCATACGTACGTATAAACATACATATAATTAACATAACAACTATATATTAATCAAATACGCTCATACTCTAGATACATACATGACATACATACACCCCTAATACGTATACATAGCTTACACATGCACACACCACCTTATATTAGTAACATTCATATAATATAATGAATATACATGCAATATTAATATATTTACAAGTGAAAATGAGTGATTACAGTTGCCCCTCTTTGCTTGTTCTCATGGAATGAGAAATAAAGCAAAGATTCATAAGCACTCATTTTTATCAGACTTCCCTGTTTGTAGCTTTGGAAAAACGAATTATTTTGGACATCTCCGCTCTTCCTTGGCTGAATCTTCAGGCTCGTAAGTTCTTCCTATATAGAGCTTCGTCACCTTCCGATCTTGGAGCTACAGGCTCTTCCTATATAGAACCCTTCGCTCTGAAATCCCGAATTATGAGTCATTCCTTTCACTTTGAGACAGTAAAGCTTGGAGTCCTTCCTATATAGAACTCTTCGCCTTCAACGCTGGTTTCTCCTATATAAAACCTTTTACGCCGCTGATGAATTCTTCCGACTGGGAGTTCCTCCTATATAGAACTGCTAGTCTTCAAATCCTGGAGCCGTCAGTCCTTCCTATATAGAACTTTTGACGTCTGAAATCTCAGAGCTACAGGTTCTTCCTATATAGAACATTTCGCTCTAAGACAATGAAGCTCGGAGCCTTTCCTATATAAGACTCTTTGCTTTCGACACAACAGGTTTCCTATATAACCCTGTGTCATAGGTGAATTGCTTTGACTGAGAGTTCTTCCTATATAGAACTGCGAGTCTTCACCTTGGAGCCATCAGTCCTTCCTATATAGAACTTTTGGCATCTGAAATCTTGGAGTTACGAATTCTTCCTATATAGAATCTTTCACTCTAAGACAATGAAGCTCGGAGCCTTTCCTATATAAGACTCTTCGCTTTCGACACAGCAGGATTTCCTATATAATCTTGCGTGTCATGGGTGAATTCCTTCGGCTGGGAGTCCTTCCTATATAGAACTGCTAGTCTTCACCCTGGAGCTGTTAGTCTTTCCTATATAGAACTTTCAGCTTCTGAAGCTTCAGAGCGGATGATTCTTCCTATATAGAACCTCCATCTAGAGCTTGAAAATATGTGCCTTTTGTATGTAAAAACATTGTCTTCTCGTTCGGGATTAACACCGCGATGGCTCTCGATGTCTCTTTGGATCTGCAGATACCTGTCTGAGATGAAAACAAAATGCTATGACAACTGAATGAATTGACATGCTCCTAATCCTAGTGATGTCTGACTATTCATGATGCATGAGAGTCAATATCTTGGTGGGCTTGTTTTGATCCTTATTTGATCTTGATATTCGCTTTCTCCTTTCTTACGGGGATCGATACCCCGCTTCACTGTCAGGTTCAACCATCTCAACCTTTCTTTTTCTCCAATTACGACTTGGAATTCTAAAGTGCCCTTTCGGGTTTTCACTTTAGAGAGTTTATTTTTAGAGGGGTGCCCTTCTGGTTTTCACCCAGGAGATCTCTTTTGTTATCTCGTATGCCTTTCTTGAATAGATAGGACATGTGCCATTGGTTATCCTACCAGGTTGTTTGAAGCTTCCCGCCTTCCCTATCGACAGCCATTATGTAGGGAACTAGAGAACGGAGTTAACATCGTTTTCTTTGATCTCCTGCATTTTCAAGGTTAAATCATAGTAATGCTTCGAAATCTCTTGTTTCATTATAAGCCTATGTTATCCTATTTGACTGAAATTGACAAGAAGGTCAGGAATGGATGCCCAAAAACACGGTTTTATTATGATTAAAGGCTTGGGATATCTTAAAAAGGAAGGTATGACACACATGAGTTAAGTATGAAAATACAAGATCCCTCATTATCTTCGATATGAATGATACATGATCTTGTCAACCGGTGTAGAATTTTTTTTGCCTGAAGTCTTCTCTTCATGATGTTCATGAGGATACCCTTCTCTTCGAATATTCAACTTTTCAATTTACCCGAGCCTCCCTTTACGAGTTTTCAACTCGGGTCCTTCCTTTGATTCAAGACGCCCGATTTCGGGTTTTCGCCTTGAGCTCTCCATTTTGTTCTTTTTTTTAGAGATAGTACTTCTTGACGGCATCAGAATTTACGGGATTTTTCAGCTCATCCCTATCCATTTCTGTTAGGATCATGGCTCCTCCTGAGAAGACCTTTTTTTACGACGTACGGTCCTTCCCAGTTGGGCATCCATTTTCCTCGAGAATCTTTCTGGATAGGGAGGATTTTCTTGAGTACTAGATCCCCTTCTTTGAATTCTCTTGGGCGCACATTTTTGTTGTATGCCTGCACCATTCGCTTTTGGTACATCTGACCATGACAAATGGCCTTTAGTCTTTTTTCGTCAATGAGGTTTAGCTGGTCGAGTCTGGCCTGCACCCATTCAGCTTCTTCCGTTTTTTACCGTTTAAGACCCGGAGAGACGGAATCTCTACCTCAATTGGGAGTCTCGCCGGTACCATACACTAAAAAGAGTAGGGTGTTGCCCCCATTCTTTGTGCGAATGGACGTCCTATAGGCGAAAAGGGCAAAAGGCAACTTCTCATGCCAATCCTCGTAGGTATCCGTAGTCTTCGCTATGATCTTCTTTATATTCTTGTTTGTCGCTTCCTTCGCTCCATTCATTTTAGGACGATAGACTGTGGAATTATGGTGTGTTATCTTGAATTGAGTGCACACGTCCTTCATCATTTTGTTGTTCAGATTAGGCGTTGTCGGTGATGATCCTTTTTCGCAATCCGTATCGACAAATAATTTCCTTCTTTAAGAACTTACAAACTGTAGTCCTGGTGATATTGGCGTAAGACGCTGCCTCTACCCATTTAGTGAAGTAGTCTATGGCGACCAAAATGAAACGGTGCCCATTGAAAGCTTTCGGATGGATCTGCCCGATGACGTCCATGCCCCATGCTGCGAAAGGCCACGGAGAATTCATGGTGTGTAAAGGCGATGGGGGTGCGTGAATTTTGTCAGCGTAAATTTGGCATTTGTGGCATTTCCTGGCGTAATCGATGCAATCTCCCTCCATGGTCAACCAGAAATAACCGTATCTCATAATTTTCTGGGCTATAGACAGCCCGTTGGCGTGCGTTCCACAGATCCCGTCATGTACTTCGGCTAAGATTTCCTTCGCCTCCCGGGCATCCACACATCTCAACAATGTTTGATCATGACTTCTCCTATATAGGATTTCCCCATATAGGACATATTTTGTTGCCATTTTTACGGCGTTTTTCTGTCATTGTCGTTTGCCCTTCCGGATACTTTCAAGCTTGACATATTGCAAGATGTCATAGTACCATGGATTTCCGTCAATCTCTTCCTCAGACGTTACAACAATGAGCAGGCCTTTCAAACGTCGCATTTCAATGGGCTTCATTTCTGCCCCGGTGTTTGTTTTAATCATGGATGCCAAGGTTGCCAATGCATCTGCCATCTGATTTTCTTCTCGGGGCAGGTAATTGAAGCTGACCTTTTCGAACTCTTTGGTGAGCTCTTGGATCCATTCGTGATATTTAACCAACCTTCGGGTCCCTCGGTTTCCCATTCCTCGCAATTGGTAAATGACTAAGGACGAATCTCCGAACACTCGAAGTTCCTTAACCTTTCTCTCGATGGCTGAGTTCAGTCCCATGATGCAAGCTTCGTATTCAGCTATATTGTTTGTGCAGAAGAATTCCAATCTGCTGGTGAAAGGATAATAGACGTCCTCGGGTGAAATTAGCACGCGCCTATCCCATGTCCGGAGGCGTTGGAGGCTCCATCAAGTAAAGTTTCCATGACTTATCATCCAAATCTCTTCTTCGTTTGTAATGCACATCAAGTCTTCGTGCGGGAAACTAAAGTTCAATGTCTCATAGTCATCCAAGCACGACTAGCTAGGAAATCCGCTACGGTACTCCCTTTTACGGCTTTCTGATTAACATATACGATGTCGAATTCGGATAATAGCATATGCCATCGGGCCATCCTTCCCGTTAGTGCTGGCGCTTCCATTAAGAACTTCAATGGGTCTAGCTTGGATACCAACCCAGGTAGTATGGTATAACATGTATTGCCGAGCCGTTTGGTAGCCCAAACTAGAGCACAACACGATTTGACCCGACGGTACGCGTTTCGCAATCATTGAATTTCCGCTTAGGTAATAGATGGCTTGCTCCTTTTTTCTTGACTCATCGTGTTGCCCCAAAGACACATCCCATTGAACTCTCAAGACTGTTAAGTAGAGAATTAGTGGTCGACCAAGCTTCGTGCGACTAAAATTGGAGCATTTGTCGTACTTTTTGATCTTTTCTAGGCTTTTTGACATTCTTCATCCCACACGCGAGATTATTCTTTCTAAGAAGTCCAAGACCGGGTCGCATTGGTTGGTTAATTGGGAGATGAAACGAGAGATATAATTCAGCCTCCCCAGGAAACCGCGAACTTCCTTCTGCGTGCGGGGTGGTGAAAGGTCCTGGATGGCTTTCACTTTATCCGGATCAATCTCAATCCCTCTTCTGCTTACTATGAACCCTAGGAGTTTTCCAGAAGTAACGGCGAAGGTACACTTGGCAGGATTGAGCCTCAGTTGGTACTTCCGTAGTCTTTGGAATAGTTTTCTCAAGTTTTGTAGGTGCTCTTCCTCTGTTCGAGACTTGGCAATCATATCGTCCACGTATACTTCTATTTCTTTGTGCATCATGTCATGGAAAAGAGTCACCATTGCTCTTTGGTATGTTGCCCCTGCGTTCTTTAGTCCAAACGGCATCACTTGATAACAAAAAGTACCCTACATGGTTATGAATGTGGCTTTCTCCATGTCGTTAGGATCCATCTTTATCTGGTTGTACCCTGAGAAGCCGGCCATGAAGGAAAACCATGAATGTCATGCGGTGTTGTCAACCAGCGTGTCAATATGTGGTAAAGGGAAGTTGTCTTTAGGGCTGGCTCGGTTCAGATCCCTATAATTTACACACATACGAACTTTCCCGTCTTTCTTTGGTACTGGTACAATGTTTGCAACCCATTCGGGGTATTTGGCTACTTCCAAGAATCCAGCATCAAATTGTTTTTTCACTTCTTCTCGGATCTTTAACAACATATCTGGTCTCATTCTCCGAAGTTTTTGCTGTACCGGTTTGCACTCCGATTTTGTTGGCAATTTGTGCACCACTATGTCGGTATTCAATCCTGGTATATCTTGATAAGTCCAGGCGAAGACATCCTTGAATTCCTGAAGTAGGGCTATCAGTTCATGCTTGATTTTTGAGGAAATCGTCGTTCCTACTTTTATTTCTTTTCTATCTTCTTCAGTCCCCAAATTGACAATTTTTGTTTCTTCTTGGTGGGGCCTGATCGATCTGCTTTTCTTCGTTGTCCACCATTCTCTTCAACTCTTCCGGGATCTCAATTTCTATCTTATCATATCCTTCCTCAATTCCTTCTGAGACCTCGGGGCATTCAAAATTTACTCCAGGATTGGATCCGGTATCATTCATATCATCAATCATGAGCGACCTGCATTAAATGAGAATGAATTGTATTGGGAAAGAGACGGCTTTATATGAAGGGAATGAATATGAAGAATGCATGAATGGAATAAATGAGACTTTGGTCATTTTTTAAGAAAGTGGGGATATTTTCATTTCAATCAAAAAGTTAACATAGGTGCCCCATACAAGAGATCCCCATTGTTTATGGGCAAAAACAAAAGGTTGATTCGGAGCATTACTCTGATCTATTCCTAAAAACTACAGGTAGATCAATGCAGCTCCAGTTATCGAGTGTTTCCCCGGGATGGCAAGGGCGGATGTTGGTCAACATTTTGCTGCCTCGGTCCTTTTCAGCTATCATGTTGATGTGCATCCCTTCAAATGATTCTCTGAGTACTTCCTCCTGGTTAAGTTCATCATTTTTCTTCATTGCCTCTCTAATATCTTGACCTGGCTGGTAGAACCCTCCGGAGACAAAAGTGGTTTTCAAACTAGGAAAGGACATCGGTCTCCATGGAATGTCTTCTCCTTTAGATCTGGCTTTTCTTTGTTCTTCCTTCCTCTTATATTCCTCTTTCTTCATTTGGACACTTGGTTGGTAACCCACCAAAAACGATCCTTCTTGGTTGTCATATTCTTAGGTCTCAGGTTTCCTTGTAATTTCTTCCCCAGCCCTTTTCCTATTTTGGCTCCTCGGCCCAGGGTTTCTGCGACGGTCATCTTAGTACAATTAGATAACCTGGGGTAGGGGATCTGACTTCCCTGTGAAACGAATGTGGCATTTACTAGTTCTAATGCTCGGAACGAGCATTCTGCAGCATCTTCATCATTTTGAATATAGGGGGTGTCTGATGTCACTGAAGCGACAAATTCAAGCTCTGCCTCTACTGTGACCAATTTGCCTTCAACTACAAATTTTAATTTCTGATGCAATGATGAGGGGACAACTCCTGCGGAGTGAATCCACGGTCTTCCCAACAAGCATTTGTAAGATGGTTTTATGTCCATCACCACAAAATCGATCACATATTGGTTGGTCCGATCAATAGGGGCACCTCAATTTTCCCCATTGTTCCTTTTTGCGTACCATCAAAGGCTCTTACCGAGTTGTGGCAAGGCTTTAGGTGCGAACCATCTATTGGCAATTTTTGCGGGGTTACCATAGGCAAGACATTCAATGCTGACCCGTTGTCGATCAAGACGCTGTAATACATACCCTTTGCGGTGGGTAGTGATGTTAAGGGCTTTGGTAGACCCCATTCCTCCTTCCAGGGATCTCATCATCTTGAATGTGATATGATTATAAGCGTAATATGCCCCACTATCATGTCCGGGTTTGTTCTGAAATGTCCGGGGCACAAAAGTTTGATTCAAGACTTTCAATAGCGTCTCCCGATGCTTCTCTCGAACTCAAGAGTAATTCCAAAGACTTTGTGATCCGGCGGTTGTTTTCGTAGTTGTTCCACTACGCTGTACTCACTATGTCTCAAGAACTTTAGAAATTCTTTGGCCCGGGCCTCGATTCGGCTCATTTATATTTGGGAAGGAAGGTTCTTCTCCAAATATATCGCGTAAGGGCTAATCATTGTACTCTTTCCCTTATCTTTTTCAGCCGCTTTCAAAGCCTCGGAGGAATAACATCGGCCGCTCCTTGTGAAATGGCCTGCCTCACCAACGCTCACATCGTTCGGTTTGTTGGTCTTCCAGCGTAGGCTCTTTTTTACTGTTGTTCGTGTTATGATTTTTTCGCATGGTCACATTCACCGCATAATTCGTGGAATTTGTCGCATATCTTTGAATGGGAATAGAGATGGTGCTTTGAAATGATGATCTTGGGACTTATTTTGCTGGTTTCTCCTTGGGAGACACTGCATTCCCCAATCCGGGAGAGATGATAAAAGGTCTATCCTTCCCGTATCTAGTTTTGGGGCTATCTGTCATGTGTACGTCTGATCCCCTTCTTTCCCATGGGCTCTCAAAGAATTCAATTTGTTTTTCATTCATCAACTTCTGCACCAATTTCTTGAACTCGTCACATTCTTGGATATCATGCCCTTTAGTCTGATGGAATTCGCAATACTTTCCACATTCCTTCTGCCTTATTATCATGCCTTTGTTGATCACACGAGCCATGCATAACTGTTGAAATACCCACCGTAAAGGAGACTTGATTTCTGACATGTCATCCTTTATCCTCATGGTAAAGCATTCTTCTATGACATTTACTCCTCTGCTCCCATGATTGGGCAGCGGGTTGTTGGCTACGCTCGGCTCTTCAAACTTCAATATCCCGGAATCAATTAAGTTCTGTACAAGCTTTTTGAAGGCAAGACAGTTCTCAGTGGGATGTCCAGGGGTACCGCCGTGATAGTCGCAATGCGCGCTTGGATTATACCAAGGCGGGAAGGGCGGATTGACAGGAGTAACGATGTATGGTCGGACCAAGTCTGCTTCATACAACTGGGAATACTGATTCTGAGTGAATAAACAGGTAGGGAGTGAAAGTTCTCCTCTCTTTCTCTTTTCTGGTGACTCTCTCATCTCTTTGATTTTGCTTTTGCGTTTTTCCCACAGGTGCTTGTGGCTGTGAGACTGTGAAGTTCTTCGGGGCGGTATAGGTGCTGGTGGTGTTTACTTCATTTCTCTTGTTGTACTTTCGAGACCCTTCCCCACCATCAATTCTCGCCGCTCTTAATTGCGAGTTCGAGAGACTCCCCAGTCTGATTAAGTCGGCAAAACATTGTGTTGTGTTATTAATGAGGCGATCAAAGAGTGCCCTTTTCAGAGTATTGACAAATAATGGCGTGATTTCATGCTCCGGGATAGGTGGCTGGATTTGGGCGGCCACTTTCCACCTTTGGGCATATTTTCGCAGCTTTCATTGGACTTCGCCCCATATTTTCTAACATAATTCTGCTAGGGATCATGTCATTACATGTTTGTATTGCTCAATAAATGCTTTAGACAGATCTTTCCATGTTTTAACATTCGCTTTGCTTAACCGAGTATACCAACGTAACGCCGCTCCCGATTAGACTATCCCGAAACAATGGATCGTAGCTTTTCATCTTTATGGTAAGCCACCATTTTTCTACAATACATCGTTATGTGTGCAGAAGGACATGTGGTTCCATCATATTTATCGAACTCTGGTTTTTGAATTTTGGCGGCAGGACAAGATCAGACACCAGACTTAGGTCACTAGCGTCATTTCCTGATTCTTCATTTGATTGTAACGCTTTAAAATTTTCCTCCATGAGGCGAAATCTTTCTTCCCACTTTTTTTCTACCTCATTCCTGATTCTTTCGACCATATTCAGGTCCGGCACTTCTTCTTCATAAAGTGCTTCGATATCGAGGGGTTGAGTTTCAGGTGCCTCTACTTGAAAGCTAGAAGACATTCCTACAGGGTCAATATACACCTTCCTAGCCTGGTTTGGTGCAGTTGGTTGAACCTTGTAGTGAGCCGGGGTACCTTCTGGCTCTTGAACATTTTCTCCTTCTACTCTTTTTCCAAGACTTTTCGCCAGCAATGTGGTTATGTCAGATACTATAGATGTTTGTGACTGCGCAATCTGATCACTAAGGCTTCTCTGGGCCTCTTCAAGCCTTGTCTCAAGCTCTCTTTGCCCTCTTTCTAGACTAAGTATTCTTTCTTCCATGAGCTTTCTTTGTAGCCGGGTAAAATATAGGTGATGAATGATTGCGGGTTAACTACACACAACGCCACAATATTCATATTGTTAATATGGTTGCAAAAAATAAATGCATGTACAATGATGCGAATGTTATGATGCAAATGCAAGAATGTATGCAGATAAGGTACTGATTCCGCTGGTAATCACCCTTTTGAACTACTTCCACGGGAATTAAAGGGTCTTGATTACAACAAAGTTCGTGTTACAAAGTAAAGATCCCTAGTACAAAAGATCTAATTACAACACAGAGTCCTATAGATGGACTCTAGCTCTATCTCCTAATTTTCCAATTGCCCTGAGCAGCTTGAGGAACCTAGGAGCTTCTTCCATTCCCGGGGCTATAAAAGGTCGGAGTGTCTCAGCCTCGACAGCTAAATCATTTACATGTCTGGCGACTCGTTGTATGTCCACCATTAGATTTGCGTAGTACTGGTCTCTGTCCTGTACCATTCGAGCAGCGTCGCGTAATCTCTTCTGCCAATAGGTGTCCCCTCCGGCTGCAGCCTCCTCGAACACATTAATTCTTTCCTTGTAATCCTCCACAGTTGCTTCGAGGGACCCAATTCGTGCTTGTAACACACCCACTTCGCGTTCTCTTTCTTGCAGCTCAGTGAAGTTATCCCTGCGGCAGTACATTCGAAGTGAGTGTTCGACTTCCGCCATCTTTCCTTTTAATTCATCATTTTGACTTTGGCTTTGCTCCAACATTTGAATAGTGTCATCGTACAGTTTCTGCATCTCTAACAGTCTATTTCGACTACTCATGGATTTTCTTTTCCATACGGCGACACTTTCTCTCTCATGATGGACAGCTTGTTTTCCCTTGCTGATTTCTTGTCTGAATCTTTCTTTCTCTTGATCAATGGCCTTCTTGGCGGATCGTTTTTCTTCCTCCATAGCCAAACGACAGCTTTCAATCTCTTTCTCGATCGCTCTTTTGTTAATTTCTCGTTCTTCTTCCACCAAACGGATGTCGTTCATTCTTTCTCTTTCCACAGCTATGAACTGACTCCGGCCGGCTTTCTGTATTTTTGCTTGTAATAGAAGGGCATCTTTTTGATAAAGAGTATTCTTGTCGCTCAAATCTGCATTTAATTTCTTCAATTGCCTAATGATCCCGTCTCGCTCATCAACTTCTAAGCTTGCCTTATAGAGCTCGCTCGCATGTTGGGTCTGTTGGATGTCCATTTTCTTTTTAACTTCCTCGAGTTCACTCCTTAAGATGTCGGCTTCGGACGGTATTACCCTTGTAAGCTCTTCGAGTGACACTACTGGTCCTTGATCAGATTCAGGAATCACATTATTAACCCTCAAACGTCTCCAAAGATCGTAATATGAGGTAGTCATGTGCTCGGTATCTCCTTCCACCCTGATCCGATAACAATGATCTCAGGCCCTCATGATGGTCTGAATTTTTCCTTTGAACTCTCCTTTGAAAAGAAATTCAGTTTGGCTTAATCCGGCGGTATTGGGAATGAACTGTCGCGATCCGAACTGCCGAGACACTAAAAGCGGGGCACAAGCGATCCCTCCATGCAATCCCAACATCATCAGCCAGTTGAAGTCACCACAACTGTATAGAAAATAATTAACTTTACCGGGCCAGGGGACCCTCCATGCTATATCTTCATCTTGAATGTTCCTGAAGAAATTGGTCCACATTTTTGTTTTCAAACCCTCTTGCCATTCCTTTGCTAAGTATTCTCGTAAAGGCGAAAAACCTTGGAAGGATATCCCCGGCAGGACCCTCGTCGGCGTCTTCCACATGTGACTCACGAATCCATACTTGTAACAGTTTGTGCGCATCCAAAAAACGTCCTTCTTCATGTTTCAGGCTAGCATTTAAGGAAATGAAAGTCTCGACCAAGATTCTTTGGTATCGGGTTTGCTTTCCGTTTCACCCGCTCAAACAAATCCAGAATGGCTATGTCAATATTCCCGAGTACTCTTGGAAAGATCACCAAGCCATATATTCCTAAAGCGAATAGGTTCATTTTCTTTGCCTCGTCTGGATGTGTCGATATGATGTCCCGAATACTCTCTCATGCAAAGACTGTATTATCTCCTCGGATTTGAAGGAGGCCACTAACCCAATCGTCACTCATTCCCGCAAAGGTTTTGAGTTTCGCAGTGTAATTCTGATTCCTCGGAGGCTTCGCGTAGATCCAATCTTCCTGGATATTTTTCTGGTTAAGTAAAGCAGTGTATTCTTCTACCGTAGGCATCATGTCCTGCCCATTGAAGGTGAAGCAGCAAAAAGCCGGGTTCCAGAACTGGACTATAGCTCAGAGTAGGGGCTGGTTAATCCGAACATATAACAGCTGTGCGATGTCGCCATAACTATTGCAGAACAGGTCTTGTAGTCTTCGGTCCCATCTTTCCCAAATGTTTTGAAGATCCCATAAGTCGTTTTGTTGGAGACTCACATAAGTGTATCCTGCTATTACGCATTCGTTCGGCAAACTGTCCCCTTGGATTTTCTGATTGACTTCTGACCAATGTTTGACTGACAAATTAAGCTCTTCTTTCCTAAGACACCTTTTTTCCATGGTGAAAGACTTTCTGATCAGGCAAACCACTTGATCCAGTACCTTTATGTGATGCAAATGCAATGATGTATGAGAAAAAAAACAAAAGCGAAAAGAAAACAAGTCAGTACCAGATAAAATTAATAAATATACAAATAAAAGGACAAAATTAAACAGAATAAACACACCAAACAACCCTATTTATCCTGTCTAAAATACCTAAGGTTATCCGCATGGCTCTAACAGGGTAGGTTTCTATGTTCTCTACATGCAATGTTGGTGCTAGGAGGTACCCGAATTGTCCTTGTTGTCCCCTACTAAGGGTAGCAAGGCCCCCGATCATCACCCATTATAGGCTCCTTTCAACCGGGTTTAATTCAGGGGGACCCATTCGCTTATGCCCGTACGAAGGAACGATATCCTTACGAAAGCATAAGGTACTCGAGCCCCCAAGGTACTTGCTAGGCCCATACGGAAGAACGATATCTCCACGAAAGCATTAGCGTTTTCCCCTCACTTAAAAAGACGGGTTTATATGCCATATTTTAAATGCGTTAAAATAAACGTGCAATTATGACCGAATGTTAATTTAATAGTCATTTTAATCCGGAACTTCCAATATTAGTAAAGCGGTAATTATTTTAAAAGCTTGACTCTCATTTGTTTTTTTTTTTAAAAAAAAACAAAAATGTCCCCAGCAGAGACGCCATCTGTAGCGATGTCTTTTTTCTCATCGCTAAAAAAACGAGGGGTTTTTGGAAAGGTGTTTTGAGAGGTGTTTGAGATTCTTTTGGATATAAAATATTTATTCCATGGGGTTTTAAAAGAAACCGCATTAAAAAAAATGGAGTCGCCACCGGCCACTTAGGTAGGCCGGACACCATAAAACCAGAGATTCAAAAAGACAGGGTTCGGGAGTCGGTTACGGATGGGGAAGGATTAGCACCCCCACACCGCCCAAAATTGGTACTTTAATAATTACCGCTTTATTAATATTGGATTTTCCGGATTAGAGTGACGATTATTTTAAAATTCGGTCATAATTGCGAATATATTTTAAGGGTCCTGTTACCCGAGAATAAACGCCCAACCACTATCACTACGCTTGATACTGGCCCCGTTTACGCTCGGATAAAAGGACACCGCATTAACAAGTTATAAATCATATGCAATCTTAGTGGCAAAAATATAAAACATGATGAGATAATTTAAAGACAAGTAAATATTCACATAATAAAATACTAATCTAATAGATGATATACTAGATTAAAACATGCATATATACATATTATTCTAAATGATAGATAAAAACAACTTTAACAAGTTAGAACAACAATGCAGGAATAATTACGTTATATGTAGACGAACAAATATTTAAAAAGACATACATGCTATTAATAAAACATATTTCAACATATATGAACAATATATTATACAATAAAGAAGACACACTAACACGTAACCTAAAAGCCAAGAAAACATACAATGCGTACAAAAATACAAGACCATGTTGTTTTACGAGTCAAATAGAACATAACATGCTTTAATACGAATAATCGAATAAAAAACATGACTATCATAAGCTTAACACATATATACATATAAACATAAAATACGAGTCATGTATGAGGGACATAAAATAAAATAATAGAATATCAATATATACGATTATAATACGAACATGAATATTTAAAAAGAAAACAGGATCAAAATGAAAGAAAAATAAAAGTCAGTGGGTAAATTAAAGAATAATAATATGTAATTTAGGGACGAAATTGCGAAACAAACAAAACCTAAAAAGGACCAGAATTGTAATTAGACCAAGGGCGGACCCAAAATGAAAAATTCAAAAACGCGGGATGGTTAAGGCGTAATTTTACCATTCAGAAACTGATTCGGTGTAATTTAGGGACTAGATTGTGAACTTTTGAAATATCAGGGGGACTGGGATTGTAATTATACCATGCGGCAAGACAAAAATGAAAATATTGAAAACGCGGTATGGTTAAGTGCGTAATTTACCCATTTAGCAAAATAATAACACCTATATAAACCCTCTTTTTAGGCCAAAACCAAATTTTTGGTCATTCGTTTCATTTCTTCAGTTTTCATATAGCCCGTGTTCTTCTTTTTCTCTCGTTTGTTCTTATAAAACCCAGAATCCGGCGGCCGGCCGCCGTATTCTCCACCGCCGGCCGCCGCTAACCGGCGCCGGCGAGCCTCCAAAAGACACCAAAATAACCCCCATTTCGTCCTCAACACGAATCATAGGTTGGATTCAGAGGATATACCTTTATTCGCCCTAGATCTAGAAAATACGAAGTGAATTTTTTTTTAAAAAAAAACCAAAACGAAACCACAAGGGGTCTTCCCCTTCTTTTAGTTCACCATCTATGGCTTGTAGAAGCCGAAAGGCTTATCACTGAGGAAGGGAAGACCCACAAATGACGCCGGTAAGACTACTCTCCTTTTTTTTGTTTCTGTTTTTTTTTCGTATATGCATGTAAAGAAAACAAGTAAGAAAAAGAGGCAAGTGTTTACCACTGGATTGTCTTTTGATTATCACTTGACTGGTTACAATTTTTTTGTTTCTACAAGATCTCTGTTCTCTCTTTTTTTTTGTTACTTCCTCTCGTTATCCCCGTTACAAAAGTTCCCGTTTCATATATATTATTGCCTCTGTTTTTGTTGCAAGTTGCATCTTGCTTTTTTCAGATCTGAACTGACAATTTTGCTTGTTGTCTTGGGCATGTTCTGAACACGGGGACTGAATATCGGCGCGGTGGCGGTATGGACATTCTGCCAGCGGCCAGACGCGTTCTCGGCCGTTAGATCTGATCTGATCTAATGGTCGAGATGGCTTGAAGAACGATCGGCCTGGATGAAGCCTCGATTTGATGAGACGGCTCCAGATCTTGACACGTGGAGCTCCGCAGTCGAGGAGTCAGAACGCGTGGATCTTACGCGTGGGATATTAAAGCGTCGTAGCGTGGACCTCACGCGCGTGGCACTCGAACGGTCCATACGTGTGGAACACGCGCTGGCGCGATATTTTTGACTTCTGGTTGCATCGTGGCCGTTGGATCAGATCTTGATCCAACGCCCCCTGCTACCCCCGCACATTGTAATTAGATAAGATTTAGATTTGGGCCAACCGGGCCTTGTAATTGAATTTGTAATTGGACTTGGACTTCATTTTTATTTGGGTTTAATATATTTAATAATTTTTTTTATCAGCCCAATATAATTGTAGCAACAATACATATACATACGAAAATGTATACTTATATTATACAATCATTAATTAATATAATATTCTAGCATACGTACGTATAAACATACATATAATTAACATAACATCTATATATTAATCAAATACGCTCATACTCTAGATACATACATGACATACATACACCCCTAATACGTATACATAGCTTACACATGCACACACCACCTTATATTAGTAACATTCATATAATATAATGAATATACATGCAATATTAATATATTTACAAGTGAAAATGAGTGATTACAATAGTGTATAAGCTATGTTTAAGAAACATAAACAAAAGTATGATAAAATGCACGTGAAAAACATGTACATATTAATATACATATACATATATTACATATTAATAATATATACTACTGTGCATACATGATAAAAAAACACTGACTACATCAAAAATCAACACACAAGGACTGAATCATAAAAAAGGGTTAAATTTAATGTGCAATGTAAGGGTCCAAAACTGAATGGAATGGAAATTCCAGGGGCTAAAAAAACACTTCAGAACATATTTCACTCACAAAAGGGGACTAAATTAAAAAAATATTTTAAAACACAAGGGACGGCGGAAGTAATTTGTAAAAAATAATGGCTAAAAAGATGTTACAAAACACGGAAAGACTCGAAACAAATAAAACCATTTTAAATAATTAATCCGGATGAAAATCGGGAGTAAGATTGAAAGATCCTGAAAACATAGAGGGACGGAAGGAAGAATTTTGAAACATAAAAACCCTCAGGAGTGTAATATTGCTGGGACGGAGGGATTTATTTTGCAAAAAAACAAGCCGAATATAAAAACAAAATTTCAGCCTAAAGAAAAACCCTTTTTGGCAAAATAAAGCTTAAACTCCCCTCCTCTATCCCATTTCTGGAAAGCTCTGAACAGACTAAATTCGTTCTTCAGCTCTGTCGTCGAACCCAGAAGTCGACGGTCTTTTAGCCGTGTCGGTCGTCGCCGACCGCAACGACCACCCTAAAAAACTTAGCCTAAACCGACTGCCTTTCCTTCCTAAACCCAGATCCGAACCTATTTTCACCAAAAAAATCTAACCCCGTCTAGGCCTAAGGAAACAAACTAGAGGAACCCTATTTACCCTAGATCTAAAAAAAGATCAAAACTTCGAAGCCAAAAACTCGATTATAAAATGAACCCCTCCCCGTCGGTTCACCACTTCGGTCCGGAGACCGCGGATTTATCACCGGTGAGGGAGGACAACGGTTGTGAGGGAGACGAAACGGCCGGTGGTAACAAAGACTAAACCCTATTTTTTTGGTTTGCTTGAGATGCATGCATTGATAAAGAAAAAAAAGAACTACCTCGAAAGTTCTCAGTTTTTTTTTGTATTCCTTTTCAAACTCCGATTACAATAGTTTGTGTTTGGTTTAAATAACCGAGATGTTAGTTACATGGAAAAGAAAAATAATACAAACTGGTTATGATTTCTCTGAAATCCGCCGAATTTCTGATATTTCTTATTATTTTTGTTCAATTCAATCACTGAAATTTTTTGCTAATGCCTTTCTTTTTTCGGCGTTGCATGCAGTCGTGGCGGAACGATGGGGAGGGGGACCAGCAAGAACCTGTGGTCGTGGCAGATGGAGCGTCAGAATGAGCCTTAGCGTCAGGCGCGTGGCGATTCGAAAGGTCCAGGCGTGTGGCACACGCGAGCGTGAAAGAGCGGGACTGTCGCGTGTGGGCGCGTGACGTCTCTAGAAGCTTCCACCTTTGAATCAGGGCCGTTGATCCACCACTTTGATCTAACGACTACGGTTGATGCGGTGCCAAGCTTATGTGATGGCTGCTAGGGTTTCCTCCCAAGGGTGTGATCTAAACCGTTGATCTGTAGCCAGATCCAACGGTCCAGATTTGGTTGCGCAAAGATAAAAGGGGGCATTAGGGCAGATCAATTAGGTTTTTTTAGATTGGGCTTTAAACGGGCTATTATGTATTTTGTATTGTTTTTGGGTTTTTTGTATATTGGACTGTTAAACTAATAAACATGCTTTTGTTATTATTTAATTTAATAGTAGTTTTTTTTTGTTTTTGTTTAATTCTGTTTAATAATAATACTAATAGTAATGTTATATAATATTATAATAATAAAATAATAAATTGAAATAATAATATAATATTTTTTTGTATTTTCCAAATCATAATAAACTAATAGTAATAAATACTATAATAGTACTAATAAAGAAAAACAATAATAATGCTTTTTATGTTTTTTTAATAATAACATAGAATAGAAACAAACTAATAGTAATATGTATAGAAATTATAATAACAATAACCAATCATACTAAAAGAAATAATGCTAGTAATATTTTGGAGTTTTTTGTTCAATGGATAAATAGTATATTACAATGTTAATATATTAATTAATATATAAAAATGTAAAAACAACTAAAGCCCATTATTAAAAATGCTAACAAAAGAAAAAAACGGGTTAACACCCCTGATAAAAATAGTGATTACATTTGTGACAGTGTTGCCTGCTTTCTTTCTTACTCTTGTTCTTTAGAAGAAAGAAAAGGTTATATATGTGAAATTAATTTTATGATTATATATATGAAATTAGCGTTTAGGGTTTGATCTTTGGGATTTAGGGTTATATATGTGAAATTAATTCGATGATTATATATGTTAAATTAAAAGAATATATTAGAAAACAATAAGACACATATATTTAATTTAGTGATATAAAGCACAAAGTTGTGCTTGGTGCAGTGGCTAAGCCACTCTTATTCCCCAAGGTTTGCCCAGGTTCGATCCCCCCCTTAGGCAAGACTCAAGGAGGAAAATAAATTTATTAAATCAAATATAAATAATTTAAGTCCTCCAATAAGGTATTGACACATGTCACCACCTAATTAAATAATTAATTAATTTTATTAATTTAAAATTAGGACTAAATTAAAAGAATGTGTAAATTGTGGGGACCAAATGTGGAATTATACTTTTTTTAACTGTCACGTTACCCTGCCGTTAGAACCATATTGAGTCCAAATTAATAGTATGGTGGCTTAATTGCTTTAAAAATGGTATTGTGGTCAAATTACGACTTTATCTATAGTATGGTGGCCATTTAGGTAGTTTACCCAAAAAAAATTAAAGCTTTTCTATAACAAGAATTTATGGTAGCATTTGAGAAGTTTTTGTACCACAGAAAAGCGAGTTAACTGACAATTAATTTTATTGACCAATTTATCAAAGCAAACCGCTGTCCATTTAAACAAAGCTTCAATGCAAGCAATACATATATATATATATATATGTATATATATAAAGTCAAACAGAATGAAATACTCCATTAGAGCAGAAGATGAGACTCAAGACAATAGCGGTAAAATAATTACATAATCATTTTACCATCTCATGAAACTAAAGTCAAATGGCATTTGCATGTAATTCATAAGGTCAATGCATTCTTTCTTTCTTTCTTTCTCTTCAATTCATAATATAAGTTTTTCAACCTTCCAATGGACTCAAACATATATATAAAGAGCTCGAGAGATCAAGCAATGATATCTCATGTAAACCATAACCTTTCGAAAAATTGAAACTCATTTATGGCATTAGCACATCCTCTAATCTTTATGACACTTTTCTTAGTGTCTTGTTTGTTAGTAAACCACTTTTACATTAGTGTGGTTCGTGGCATATCATTGCATAAGGATCATGCAATATGTGATGTTAACATGAATAGTTTTAAAACTTCTCATGTTCTTTCACTATCCACGTTCCACATTTCTGTTAGTGGTGGACGTGTGGATTGTAGCATGAGTAAGGGTGGTTCTTGATGGATGAACCCCTATAAATAGTGATAGCCGAGAGGTTCCTAAGCACAGAAAACACAAACAATTCATTTTGCATAAAGTATTCCATCTAGTGAGGTTCTCGAGTGCTTAGAAGATCTTTGGCATTTTTAGTTTTCGTGTTGCCGTGTTCGAAGTATACGACGGTGGTTCGAGGCGTTTCCACGGTGGTTCGAGGCGTTTCCACGGTGGTTTTAAGCATCCGACGTGGTTCGACGTGTTCGACGGTGGTGCAACCACATCTCAATTTGGCATACGGTTTTGACAATGGCCGGAGGTATTTATGAATTTCGATCCTTCCTCTGCGTTTTGCTCGATTTATGCTTACATTTGGTATCCGAGCATGGTTAAATCTTTGCCTTGTTGTTTTAAAGTTTGTATGTTTCTCAAAATTAAAATGCCATGTTGATCTTTAAATTCTAAAATTTTGAGAAAAAAATGTTGCAGACTTTTGTTTTAAAATCATACAATTTTATTAAATTAATTTCTAAAATTTATTAATAAGTTTATTAAAAATAAATTTTAGAAATAATTATTGTATGTGCCTAAATTAAGAGATGTTATATAACTTATCCGGTAATTAGTTATATACATAAAATTAGGTACATAAAACTTTAAGATTTATTGCATAAAGTATTAAGCGATAAAAACTATAGAATATATGTCTAGGGATCCAAATAATTTATTTAATTAGAGAATTAGCCACAACAACTTTAATTAAATAAAATTACAGTAAGGATCCCATAAGGATTAGACATAAAATGTTGCATAACGAATTAGCAACAACTTTGAATAAAGTTTAGGTTTAATATCTAGCTAAGTGATTTTCATAATTTTATTTAGTTAAAGACTAGCCACAACATCTTTAGTTAAATAAAACTACTAAGGTTAAAAATCACATACGAAAAGCTTAGATATTAAATCCCATTACATAACTTATTAAGGTAAAAATTATTAGATGAGTTTTTATAATTACCCACAAGAATTATGAAAATAAATTTAATAATTTTTATATAAGGGATAGAAAATAATTCTATTATAAAATGGATCTAATCGAATTAAAAATTTAGCCCACAGGCAATTTTTATGTCACAGATTCATTATTTACATAATTTAGATTGGTAAATTATGACTTATGTTTGCCTTAAATTTATAGTAAGCATGTATGTCAATTTATTTTGCAGCATTACAACCTGTGAATATGTGTGATAATAAAGTAGATATCCCTGAATTAACCAGTGAGAACTTTAAGTTCTGGAAGGAGGGTATTCTTCTTCAATTAGGGTGTATGGATATTGACTATGCCATAAGGAAATCTGAGCTACATATCACTAACACCAGCAATCAGGCTGATCTTGCTCTATATGAAAAGTGGAAGCGATCCAATCGCTTAAGTATTATGTTCATTAAGAGTAAGGTTCCTGCTGATGTTCATGGCTCGATTGAGCATTATGAGAATGTCAAAGAGCTATTAACGGCTATAGAGAAAGTTTCAGACTTCTCAAAAGTCATTAGCCAGCACCCTAATTATGAAGTTCACATCACTAAAGCTCACTACAGTGAAAGGTGTGCGTGATCACATCAATAAGATGCGAGATTTGGCAGCTCGACTTAAGGCACTTGAGGTTGAAATGTCTGAATCTTTCCTGTTGTACTATATATTGAACATTCTTCCACCTCAATATGGGCCATTTAAGATCTCTTATAACACACATAAGGATAAATGGTCTATTGATGAACTTTTGACCATGTGTGATCAAGAAGAGGGTAGGCTCGTACTGGAGATGGGAGAATGTGCACTAACAGTTACTCAAGGAAAGAGGTCAGTCCATGCCAAGCAAAAGGGAAAGGCTAAGATGCAACCCCAAGCTGACATAAAGAAAGTGTTCACGTGTTTCTTCTGTAAAAAGAAGTGACACATGAAGAAAGACTGTGTCAAGCATAAGGGCTGGCTTGAAAAGAAAGGTAAATCTATCTCACTTGTTTGCTTTGAATCAAATATGGTTGATGTTAATTATAACACATGGTGGATTGATTCTGGTTCTACAATCCATGTCTCAAATTCCTTACAGGGAATAAAAAACCTGAGGGAACTAGTGGGAGCTGAGCGACACATCTATTCGGGAAACAAGATGCAGTCCCATATGGAAGCTATTGGGACCTGTTAATTAGTGCTTAGTAGTGGCTTTGTTTTAATTTTAGAAAAGACTTTTTATATTCCTAGTTTTTCTAGAAATTTAATTTCCATTTCAAGACTTGCACCATTAGGGTATTGTTTTAGTTTTTCAAATGTTAGTTTCGATTTGTTTCATAAATCTGAAATGGCTGGAAATGTAATTTTATGTGATGATATTTACTCTATTGATTTACAAAATAATGCCACTCATAATGTTATGCACATTCAAACTGGTACTAAGCGTTGTGTTATAAATGAAGATTCATCTACTTTGTGACACTAGAGATTATAAAATATCTCCATGGAAAAGATTAGTAAATGACGGGGTACTCAATACCTTGGATTTTACTGATTTTGATACTTGTTTAGACTGCATTAAGGTCAAGCAGACTAACAAGTCAAAGAAAGGTGCCAAGAGGAGTTCGGCCATATTGGAAATCATCCATTCTGGTATATGTTGCCTAGATATGGATGTACAAGGTCAGAAATACTTCATCACTTTCATAGATGATTACTCACAGTTCATGTATCTCTACATGCTTCATCATAAAAGTGAAGTGTTAGAAGCCTTTAAGGTTTTCAAGGCTGAAGTAGAGAAACAATGCGGAAAGCAAATAAAGATTGATAGCGATTGGATTGTCTTGGTAAAAAGTGCATGGGCAACTTTCGGTTGCCGTGGCGACTTACTGTAAAAACACAAGGGGTTGCCTTGGCGATTGGATTGTCTTGGTAAAAGAGTGCATGGGCAACTCGATTTGCCGTGGCGACTTGCCTTGGCGCTAATTGATGGTTGCTTAGGCGACTAGTTGGGCAACTACTTGGGCGGCGTGGGCAGCAACTTCAAGGTTGGCGGGCGTTCTTCAATGGTTTCTTCTTATCCTAAGTCGAAACTCTAGC
Organism: Hibiscus mutabilis; assembly: GCA_019671005.1. NCBI lineage: Eukaryota > Viridiplantae > Streptophyta > Magnoliopsida > Malvales > Malvaceae > Hibiscus > Hibiscus mutabilis. Next base: position 48,271,309 of record CM033723.1, read on the forward strand.
TACTTGTGCATGCCTTGATAATACATCCTGCGTGAATCAAGGGTGAACAACAACCAATCTTGCGCTCCTCTTTAGCGTTGAAATCCTTAACTTATTCCTAAGCGGATTAATCTTCACCATCATTGGATTGCATAAAGATCATATTCATTCGTTTCTTGAATCTAACTCTCCCGATATTAGATAAATGGATGAAATCACGAGATCCTCTCCCAATTCACTCATAAACAATAATAGGAACCAGAATGAATAAACCTTGAAATAGAAAAGTGCAAACTCTTATTACCTAAACAAAAACCAATAGTTTCTCACAACCACAAAACACAATAACCATAGCCAAGTAAATTTAGTTCATGGCTGGGTTCCAAAAAAAACACAAGATAATTAATCCCTAGCATGAACCCAATCGAACAAAGATGAAGGAAGAGGCTTGTCGAAATCCTCCTTGCCCTTGATGCTTGTCGAAAATTCTCTCCTCTTGCCCTACTTGGACTTGCGAAATTTCCCTCTTGCTCTCTCTATTCATCTTGTCGAAATCTCCTTGGTATTTATAGGGCTAGGCCAAAGTCCTTCTTTGAGGAGGAGTTTGAGTTGGAATTAAATTATCTTTAAAGAATATAATTCTTTATTATAATTTTATTCCTATTAGAACTTCTCCTATCCTCTTGGAATTTAATTCTTCTTTAATCTCTGCATGGCAATCAAATTCCTTTGGGCTTGGGCCTTGCTCCATGTCATCTTGGGCTTGTAAAGTCATGAATTTCGACATCCATATTGCTTTTGGTCTTTGTCGACAAACAAATGCCTGGCAGCGGCAACTAGCTCAGCGTCTCCTTCTTCATATCCTTTGCCACGGCAACTAGCTCGGCATTGCTTTGGCAAGTGATCTGCACATACACACACAAAAACACACCAAAGCAGCATCTATTTCCACAAAAATCACCAAGTTATGTAATCAAGTTCAGCGTTTGAAGGAAACATGGATTAATGCATGAATGACTAACTATGCAACTAATATGAGCCTAAGTCTAACAATAATATGAGTAAAAGGGTAAGAAAAATAGTACTTTTGAACACTTATCACACCCCCAAACTCGAACTATTGCTTGTCCTCAAGCAATGCAAACTCATAATTACTGCCAAGACTTCAAATTTTCACAAACTTAGCTTTGAACTTGATTTCAATTCTCGAACCGGGGCACAAAGTATGATTGGCTTTTTTTTTTTGAAAAGCGAGAATTACTCGGAATCAAACTATAATGCTTGTGAGTGTGTGCGGAGTTGTGTGCAAGTTGATTTTTTTCGGATTCTATGCAAACAATAGGTTTTCAAATTACTTGATTGGGTTCTTTTTAACATGTTTTAACTAGAGCCAATTTTGGGCACCTCTAGTGTTTTTTTATTTTTAGTTTTCTTAAGTTAATTTAATCGACTAGAGCGGTTTGGGCACCTCTAGTTAGCAGAAAAAATTTTAACGCCTCCTAGAGCAGTTTGGGCACCTCTAGTGATCAATTTTTTTTAGCACATGCTAGAGCCAATTTCGGGCACCTCTAGCATTCATCCAATTTTATTCTAATCCCCCAATTAGTTAATTATCAACCTAAGTTTACTAGAACTCCTTAAATCAATCAAACCACAGCAGTGTTTCATCAAATTTAGCATCATAGTAAAATTCTAGTTTTTTTTCATGGTTATCCTAGAATAAAAATTCTATCAATTAAGTGCATTGGTAAAGTCATCATTGAATATTCATCAAATCTAAGCAATTCTTGTTCCAATTAAAGGCATGGCAAGCAATTTATGTATCCTAAATGTAATGCTTAAGATTAATGTAACTAAACATGGTAATTACTAATAACAATCCCCCCCAAACTCGAGTGAGGCATTGTCCTCAATGCATGCATAAAAATAACGAAAAATAAAAATAAAATGCATCACGAGGACTTACTTGAGAGTTCGTCATCGTAGATGATTAGTTTCCTTCTAGTTGGCGTCTTGATTTTCTTGCTTGAATGCAATGGTTGTTTTCTTGTTTGCGGGATGTCTTGGCTTTGGTTGCCGTGGCATCTTGGGGTTAGTTGCCGTGGCATCAGCTTGTGCATGCATGAAGTAAGTTGTCGCGGCATCTTCTTCATTAGTTGCGGGGCAATGATCTTGTGATAAATTTCCTTAGCATAGTAGTTGTGAGTCTTGTTGTGAAAAGAAAATAAAAAAACACGAAAACTAAAGATAATGAAGAAAAAATAAAATATCTCCTAAAATTAAAAATAAAAAAAAAAAAAAAAAAAAAAAGAAATCTTGAGAGGAGAGCATGCTCATGCATCTCTAAGTTGACCACTTCCTTATTCGTTCCACATGGGCACCATTGTAGTGCTTCAATCTTTGTCCATTAACTTTGAATTCATGGTTGTCGGAGATGGACTTGATTATCACAGCACCATGGGAGAATGGTTTGCGACTTCAAATGGTCGACCATCTTGATTTCAGCTTTCGGGAAAAGTTTTAGCGAGAATTGAATAGGAGAACTAGTTGCCTGGCGTGGTGCCGTGGCAATAGTTTCTTGTCATGCCATCGCTTTGTTTTCTCCTTGTATATTCGTGCATTGTTATGGCGAGTGTGCGAAATTCTTCTATCTCATTGAGATCCATCAAGCGCTTTTGTCGGCACTTTCCCAATCCATATTCACGGTCTTGATTGCCCGGTCGCCTTGTGCTCGATTTCCACCGGTAGATGACATGTTTTACCATAGACAAGCGGAAGGGGACATACCTAATGGTGTTTTGAATGCGGTGCGATATGCCCAAAGTCGTCATCTAGTCTTAATGACCAATCCTTCCTTGAGGATTTACAACTTTTTCTCAGTATTCCTTCAACTCCGGTTGGAAATTTACGCTTGCCCGTTGGTTTTTGTGGGTGATATGCCGTGGCGATCTTGTGTGATATGCGAGCGTTGCAACATCTTGGCAATTAGTACATTGTCAAAATGCTTGCCCCGTCGCTGATAATTGCTCTCGGCATCCCAAACCGTGTAAATATGTTTTTTGCGAGGAATCGTTGCGGTCTTGGAATCGTCGTTGGGAAGCTGCGGCTGCCTCTACCCATTTAGACACATAGTCGGCGGCGAGTAAGATGTAGAGGTTGCGAATGAAGATGGGAAAGGTCCCATAAAATCGATCCCCCATACATCGAGCAGTTCCACCTCGATGATGTTGCGGGTGGCATCTCATGTCGCCTAGAGATATTGCCCGTCTTACGGCAGCGATCACATTGCTTGTAAAAGTCTTGGGCATCTTTGTACAATGTTGGCCAATACAACCCGGATTGCAAGACTTTGGCGTGATGCGAGTTCCTCAAAATGTCCTCCATAGGGTGAAGAATGGCATTGTCGGTACATTACATTTGCTCTTCTTGAGGACACATCGGCGTATAACTGATCTGCACATTGTTTAAACAAAAGAGGCTCGTCCCAAAAGTAATGCTTAGCATTATGGCGGAACCGCTTCTTCCCTTGGTGAGTAATGCCATACGGAAAAATACCACAAACAAGGAAGTTAACTAAATCTGCGTACCAAGGTATTGCGGGGCATGTCTTTTTCGTCGTGTGTCTGCTCCCAAAATTCTTTGGCGTGCTCGTCAAAGTCTCTGCTGCTGCGGCGTCAAGTTGCCGGCGTGTGCTTCCATGGTTTCAGGCGTCATGGGCTGCCGGCGTCAAGGGTTTCGGCGATTAGAATTTGTTCATCGGGAATGCATCACATATCTCTAGATCGCGTCCTCCTCCTATTGCGTTCCAAAGCGTGATAAGTGATCGGCCACTTGATTTTTGTTTCCTTTCTGTCCTTAATTTCAATATCAAATTCTTGTAAAAGTAATATCCAGCGAATCAAGCGGGTTTAGCATCCTTTTTAGCAAATAAGTATTTGATTGCGAATGGTCGTATGAACAATTACCTTTGTACCAATTAAATAGGATCGGAACTTGTCAAATCGAAAACTACTGACTAGTAACTCTTTCTCCGTTGTTGTGTAATTCACTTGAGCATCGTTAAGAGTTTTACTAGCGTAGTATATCACATGGAATGTCTTACTGTGCGTTGGCCTAGAATTTGCTCCTACCGCGAAATCACTTGCATCACATGAGCTCAAAGGTAGCGTCAATCGGTGGAACAACAATGGGTGCGAGGCAAGCTTTTTCTTTAGGGTTTCAAATGCTTGAGTGCAGAATCATCAAAATCGAAGACTTTATCTGTTCAAGCAGATTACACAAAGGTTTAGTGATTTTAGAAAAGTTATGAATGAACCTCTCTGTAAAAACTGCATGTCAGAAAACTTGAATTCTTTTAACCGAATTTGGTGGGGTAATCTCTCGATCCGTCCACCTTGGCTTTTTCTACTTCAATTCCCTTGGATGAAATCTTATGGCGAGCACTATTCCTTCATCTACCATAAAGTGGCATTTCTCCCAATTGAGGACTAAATCCGTTTCTTCGCATCTTGCCAACACCCTCTCTAAATTGCGAGACAGCCGTCGAAGTCATTACCAAAAACGAAAAATCATCCATGAAGATCTCAGGAAGTCTTGACCATGCGAAAAAAAGCGCCATCATGCATCTTTGGAAGGTTGCGGGGCGTTACACAATCGAGCGGCATCCGCCGGAAGGCATAAGTACCGTAGGGGCATGTGAAGGTTGTCTTTTCTTGATCTTACGGTGCTATGGCAATCGATTGTAACACTGAATAACCATCAAGAAAAGCAGTAAAGGGTTTTTACAAGGCGGTCAAGCATTTGATCAATAAAGGGTAATGGGAAGTGATCTTTCCTAGTGGCTTTGTTTAGCTTTTCGATAGTCCATACAAACCCTCCAGCGGGTCTGATCTGGTTGGGATAAAGTTTATTTATTTTCATTACTCACCCTTTGTTATACCTCCTTTTTTGGCACACATTGTACGGACTTACCCACGTACTATCGGAGATAGGGTATATAATGCGGCGTCAAGCCCTTGATGATTTCTTTCATTACAACCCCTTTCATGGCATGATTCAGTCTCCTCTGGGCCTCAATTGAAGGTTTGTGATCATCTTCCAACAAGATCTTGTGCATGCACACACCGCCGGGCTAATTCCCTTCAAGTCGGCAATTGTCCACCCCTATTGCCTTTTTATGTAGCTTCAACATGTTGATTAGCTTCTTTTCTGCTTTCGGGCTGTAACTTAGAAGAAATAATTACAGGTAATGTATTATCGATCCCTAAGTATACATATTTTAGTTGATCGGCAATTGTTTCAACTCAGAGGTGGTGGATTTTCGATAGGGGTTTTTCGATCTTACCTTCCTTACGAGTAGTCGGTGGTTCAAAGTATGTATGTACTGGTCGATTTACTAGCCAATTTACCTCTTACGGTTGTTCCTCATCGACCCGGCTCTTCATTCTCCTCGGGTTCCTCTTGATCGGCAATGTAGTTGCGAGGCAACTAAATTCCTCATCAGTTAAACTCTGCCGTGGCATGAAGTAGTTGGCATTCTTACGGATCATCGGCATGCCTTAGTGTTTGGAATACATTTAGTTTTTTACCTGCTGGTCATTCACCCTCATTGTGAGTTCTCCTTTTCAGCGTCGATCAAGGTTCTCACTGTCGCTAGGAATGGTCTCCAGAGAATGATAGGTGCATGCTCATCCTTCACAATCCAAAACAATAAAGTCAGCGGGAAAAATGAATTTATCAACTTTTACCCAGTATGTCCTCGATTTTTTCCCTACGGATGCACATAGGATCTGTCGGCTGGCTGCAGCATAAGCATTGTAGGTCTTGCCTTCCCGATTCTAGTTTACGGAAAACCGATTTAGGCATCAAGTTTATGCTAGCCCCTAGGTCGCATAGTGCTTTCCCGACATAGTGATTTCCAATAGAGCGGTGTATTGTGAAACTTAGGGATCCTTCAACTTAGGCGGCATGCGATTGTGCAACATTGCCATGCATCCCTCTGTCGCGACAATTGTTTCAAACTCTCTAGCCTTGTTCTCTTGGACACAATGTCTTTAGAAACTTGGCATAGTTTGGCATTTGTTCAATTGCTTCCACCAATGGCAAGTTGATGTGGACTTGCTTTAAGATATCAAGAAACTTCTTGAATTGGTATTCTTGCTTTTGTCGCTTCAATCTTTGTGGGAATGGTGGTGGAAGTCGGATATCTTCTATCCTTTCATTGGTTTGAAACCTGATTGGCGGCATTACGGGGACATGCAGGTTGCCCGATCGTTACCAAGCCCTGGGGTTGCGGCGTGCTTATCGCAAGTTTGCGGCGTCATCGGTTTTCAGGTTTATTGCGGTTCGGCAATTCTGGTTCACATCGAGACTTTGCGCTAGGTTCGTCTTGATCTTTTTGTGGAGTTTTGTTTGTGGCGGGTTTGAACCTCTCTAAGTTGTTGGCCACTTACGGTGGTGATTGCCTTACATTGCTCATGGCAGTTCCTCTTGCGACTTGATATCGCTAGGTAAACCTCCTTGTGGTCTAGTGTTGTTGATTTTGAGCAAATTGTCCGACTTGATTTTCCAATGATTTGATTGCCGCCTCTTGGTTTTGCAATCTCATCTCAGTCTGTTAATAAAAGCATCGAGTTCTTTTTTGTAAATTACTATTCTCAGCCATATAAGATTGAGTTTTCATCATAAAAGCATTTAGAAATTTTCAAAGAACTAGATGTTGTCGGTTGTTCTTTGCGGCATCATTGCCGTGGCATATTCTCTTTGGAATCCGATGCTTGTGCATTACGATTGTTACGGTTTAGAGCATTGTTGGGATTACTCCATGAAAAAATTGGTGCTTCTTCCAATTTGGATTGTATGTATTTGACATCATGTTGTTGCCCGATTGTAATTCCCCACATAGAAGCTAGATTCGGATTCTGCATACATTGGAAGAATTATGGTTATCACCACATAACTCACAAAAAGAATCCATTACCTTGACTTCATGTGTGTTGTTTGGTTTTTGCATGTTACGGACCATCTTGGTTAAAGCGGCCAAGTGTGCGAAAGTGAATCGATGATCCTAGTTCATGTATTGTGGCTTAGCGTCTAACTCCTCCTCTTCTAGTAGATGGGAATTGATAGTCATTCTTGGCGACTGTTTAAAATTTGCATTGCTTCCTCCGTGACTTATCTAAGAGTATGCCGTTTTGCGAGGCATCTAGCATCATCCTTGTTGGTGTATTCACGGCGTTGTAAAACATTGTCACTTGAGTCCACACGGGAATCCGTGTAGAGGACATTTGTGTAGAAGTTCTCTATATCGCTCCCAAGCCTCGTACATGGATTCATCATCACTGCCGAAAAAAGTAATGTCGTTCTGAAGCTTATCGATTAAATTTGTAGGATTAAATCTAGCAAGGAAATCACGACAAAGATCAGTCAAGATGCTATGGATCCGGCGGGAATGCTATTTAGCCATGCTTTTCGCCCTATCCCTCGGTGAATAGGGAATAATCTTAATCGTAAGACATCGGGGTGACTCCGTGTATCTTGAGCGAGTTGCAAATCTCGAGGAAAGATTTCAGATGTTGTCGTGCATCTTGATTCTTTGAGCCGCCAAATTGACCTATTGTGTTGATCATATTAAACATTACGGTTTCAACTCAAAGTGGTCGGCTTCAATTTGGTGCGACAACTCTGGGTTGAGTCCATCAAGATCTTCTTCAAGATAGTCTCGAATAGTTACATTTTGGTGCAGAATCACTCCTCCCCTGCTCGAACATCTTGATTAATATTGCCGTCTTGATTTGCCATTGCTTCTCTTATCCTTCGTCTAAGTCTTTGTAAGGTTCGTTCGATTTACGGATCAAAGGGATACGGTGGTGAAGTCGGTCTGCATACTGGTCATATACCAATGCAAAACCAAAGTTTGTTAGCCCTTTGAATTTTAAACAAGAAAAATAAAAAGAATGTGCAAGAAAATAAAAACAAAGTCGCTATTGCCAATCCCCCGACAGCGGCAAAAAACTTGTTGTTGCGCGTAATAAGTGCTACGCAATTGTGCAAGTATACACGTGCAAGTTATAGTATAAAGATATCGTCTCCACGAGGATTGGTGCCACTTCAAGAATCTAGTCTCTTGCCTTTGTAAAAAGTAAAAACACAAGTAAAGGATTATAGAAGTTTAACTAATTACTAATCTAGAAAGCAATAAAATAAAGAAAAAGATGAATTCAATTGAGAGAGATAGGCTAGGTTATCGTGAGTTGAGGTGTGATAGCGATTGGATTGTCTTGGTAAAAGAGTGCATGGGCAACTCGGTTGCCGTGGCGACTTACTGTGGGTTGCCTTGGCAACTAATTGATGGTTGCTTAGGCGACTAGTTGGGCAACTACTTGGGCGGCGTGGGCAGCAACTTCAAGTTGGCGGGCGTTCTTCAATGGTTTCTTCTTATCCCTAAGTCGAAACTCTAGCTACTTGTGCATGCCTTGATAATACATCCTGCGTGAATCAGGGTGAACAACAACCAATCTTGCGCTCCTCTTAGCCGTTGAAATCCTTAACTTATTCCTAAGCGGATTAATCTTCACCATCATTGGATTGCATAAAGATCATATTCATTCGTTTCTTGAATCTAACTCTCCCGATATTAGATAAATGGATGAAATCACGAGATCCTCTCCCAATTCACTCATAAACAATAATAGGAACCAGAATGAATAAACCTTGAAATAGAAAAGTGCAAACTCTTATTACCTAAACAAAAACCAATAGTTTCTCACAACCACAAAACACAATAACCATAGCCAAGTAAATTTAGTTCATGGCTAGGTTCCAAAAAAACACAAGATAATTAATCCCTAGCATGAACCCAATCGAACAAAGATGAAGGAAGAGGCTTGTCGAAATCCTCCTTGCCCTTGATGCTTCGAAAAATTCTCTCCTCTTGCCCTACTTGGACTTGCGAAATTTCCCTCTTGCTCTCTCTATTCATCTTGTCGAAATCTCCTTGGTATTTATAGGGCTAGGCCAAAGTCCTTCTTTGAGGAGGAGTTTGAGTTGGAATTAAATTATCTTTAAAGAATATAATTCTTTATTATAATTTTATTCCTATTAGAACTTCTCCTATCCTCTTGGAATTTAATTCTTCTTTAATCTCTGCATGGCAATCAAATTCCTTTGGGCTTGGGCCTTGCTCCATGTCATCTTGGGCTTGTAAAGTCATGAATTTCGACATCCATATTGCTTTTGGTCTTTGTCGACAAATGCCATGGCAACTAGCTCAGCGTCTCCTTCATGCCTTTGCCACGGCAACTATCCTTCGGCATTGCTTTGGCAAGTGATCCTGCACATACACACACAAAAAACACACCAAAGCAGCATCTATTTCACAATGACCTTGAGTTACAATAAATGGATGAAAAGTTACTGTCTTTCTTAATGGTGACCTAGAGGAAGAGGTATACATGAAACAACCTGAAGGATTTTCCTCTAGTGATGGTGAAAACTTGGTTTATAAGTTAAAGAAATATATATATAGATTGAAATAAGCCTCCCGTCAATGGTATTTGAAATTCCATGAGGTTATCTCTTTATTTGGTTTTGTTGAGAATATCATAGATCAATGTATATACCAGAAGGTCAGTGGGAGTAAAATTTGTTTCCTTATTCTATATGTGGATGATATTTTACTTACAACAAATGACACGGGTATCCTATATGAGGTGAAATAATTCATTTCTAAGAATTTTGATATGAAAGATATGGGTGATGCATCTTATGTCATTGGCATTAAGATTCATCGTGATATACATAAAGGTGTCTTAGGTCTATCTCAAGAAACCTATATCAACAAAGTTTTAGAAAAATTTTGGATGAAAGATTGTTCACTTATTGTTGCTCCTATCGTGAAGGGTGATAAGTTCAATCTAAACCAATGCCCGAAGAATGAATTTGAGAATGAGCAAATGAAAAACATTACATATGCTTCTGTTGTTGGAAGCCTGATGTATGATCAAGTCTGTATAAGACCTGACATTGCATTTGTCGTTGGGATGTTGGGAAGATATTAGAGTAATCCGGGTATGGACCACTAGAGAGCTGCAAAGAAAGTTTTGAGATACCTCAAAGGGACAAAGGAATACATGCTTACGTACAAACAATTTGACTATTTGGAGGTGATTGGCTACTCCGATTCAGACTTTGCTGGCTGTGTTGACTCACGTAAATCAATATCAGGTAACATATTTATGTTTGCCAGCTATATATTGGAGGAGTGTCAAGCAGAAATTGCATGCCACTTCCACTATGGAGGTCGAGTTCGTTTCGTGTTTTGAGGCTACCTCACATGGAGTATGGTTAAAGAGTTTTATTTTTGGGCTGAGACTTGTAGATTCAATCTCTAGGCCATTAAGGATATATTGTGACAATTTAGTTGTTGTCTTTATGGCTAAGAACAACAAAAGTGGAAGTCGAAGTAAACACATCGACATTAAGTATCTAGCCATAAGGGAACGTGTTAAAGAACAGAAAGTGGTCATTGAGCACATTAACACTGAGCAGGTGCTAGCTGATCCTTTGACTAAGGGCATGCCACCACATAAATTTAAGGATCATGTTGTCACTATGAGACTTGTTCCCACTTTTTAAATTTTCGTTGTAAGAACAATTCTGTTGAAACTCTAATAAAGTTTTATATTTCTCATATATATTGTGTACACATTACGTTAATTGTTTCGAGAAATGTCACTAAAGTTTGGACCTAGAATAAACATCAGGTTTATTCATTAAGTATATGAGCTAAAGTGTTGAGACTTGATGTATTGTTATACATGGAAGATACTACTCAAATCCATAGAGAAAATATCGCCATGATTCATACATTATGTTTTGACTTTAAGTACTCATGGACAATACGAACCAAGTGGGATAATGTTAGTAAACCACTTTTACATTAGTGTGGTTCATGGCATATCATTGCATAAGGATCATGCAATATGTGATGTTAACATGCATAGTTTTAAAACTTTCTATGTTCATTCCCTATCCACGTTCCACATTTCTGTTAGTGGTGGACGTGTGGATTGTGGCATGAGTAATGGTGGTTCTTGATGGATGAACCCCTATAAATAGTGATAGCCGAGGGGTGGGGTCCCTAAGCACAGAAAACACAAGCAATTCATTTTGCATAAAGTATTCTATCTAGTGAGGTTCTCGAGTGCTTAGAAGATCCTTGGCATTTTTAGTTTTTGCCGTGTTTGAAGTATACGACAGTGGTTTGAGGCGTTTCCACGGTGGTTTTAAGCATCCGAAGGTGGTTCAACGTGCTCGACAGTGGTGCAACCACATCTCAATTTGGCATACGGTTTTGACAATGGCTGGAGGTATTTATGAATTTCGATCATTCTACTGCATTTTGCTCGATTTATGCTTACATTATTCTATTTTTCCCGTTGTTTTAGGTTACAAGATAACCGATATGAGATTATGGTGCAGCAAAACACCAAACTCATTGTCGTGTGAGTATTTTTTTAGCAATGATACAAAAATACACCGATCAATGATGAGCCTGATTTCCTCAAAATCTCGATGCACCTCGCCTTGTAGCGTGCCACTCATGCTTGAAGCAACGCGTCTTTGTTGGGACCGAAGTGCCGGAACAAGCGCAAAAGGGCTGTGTGGCCCGATTGCTTAAAGCTCTATGAGCAAACCCTCATTCGTCTCAACAAAATAGTTGATTCCAGCGCCAATCTCGACAAAGAAGATGCTCAGCACGGCTCTAACCAACCTCGAGATGTGTCAGAATGGGTTTATCAAACTCGGGGTACCAGATTATGTTCTTCCCATGATGTCGAACAACGTGTCAAAATTGATCAGTAACACCCTCGCTCTCAACAAGGCACCATACAAGGAACCGTCGTACGAAGACGGGTTCTCGACGTGGGTGAAACCCCAAAATAGGAAGCTGTTGCAATCATCGCCGTCGACAAATATCGTCGTAGCACAAGATGGTTCGGGGAATTATAGGACGATAAAAGGCACGATATCGGCCGTTTTGAAACGGTCTGAGATAAGAAGGTACGTGATATACTTGAATGCAGGTACGTACAGGGAGAACGTTGAGATAGGAAGCAAGCTGAAAAATATTATGATGGTGGGTGATGGTATAGGGAAAACTATTATTACCGGGAGCAAAAGCGTCAGAGGAGGAAGCACTACGTTCAATTCAGCCACCGTCGGTGAGTAAAATCTTTGTGTTTTTTGCTTAATTTTCCTACGAATATAAAAATTATTTCTTTCACTACAGCAAAAAACAGATGACGTTAATATTTTACCGTACCTTATGTTATGGCCATCTCCTGTTATCAGCCACAACCGAGTAGTTGCATCGGGACCAACTATGAGTAGGGCATCATGCCTTGGTAAAGAATAAGTGTCTTCATTTCAACCATTGTTATGTTTTAGGAAAAAAGTCATCATTTTAAAGCATTTTCTTTGGGTTAGGGAAAAGTGTCTTCAGTTCAAGCTAGTTAATGTCTACTCGGGTCATTTCTACTATGTTTTTTTTGCATATATATAGGGGATGGACAGTCGGCAGAGTTTGGACTGATATACTGGTAAAGGTACGTATCTTACACACCATCGAGGCGACCCTTACCGCCTGAGTCGATGGTGTGGGTGAGTCTTCTTGTAACCCAAATATTTTTTCTATTTAATAAAACCATTTTTTCCTTTGGGGAAGGTGGGGTCGACTATGGGCATCCGCGCTATACCCTATGGTATCGACTCCTGGCTCGAAGGATTATGTTGTGGCTTAAGAATTGACGTAGTGCTTGCTTTGAATTGAACAGATATACAGAGAACAAAGGTTGACTTGGTCGGGAAGTGTCATTTTTAAGTGTCGTACGACATACTTATCAAGTGAACAAAGGTATGTACGTGACACTTGGTATCAGAGAAAATGGTTATCAGTTTTGAGTGAGTAATGTACATTAATGTGAACTCCACACCAAGCGCTACTATGCGTAGAGTAGGCAGGGTCGAATGACAGTAGACCAAGCGCTCTTTGGACTAGAGTAGACAGGGTGTGGGACTACGCCAAGCGCTCCTATGTGGGGAGCAGGCAGGGTGGTCGAGTACTATGTTAAGAGCTCCCATGTGGGGAGTAGGCAGGTGGTCGAACCTTACGCCAAGCACTTTCCGTCAATGAGTAGGCAGGATGGTGTCATGTTACACCAAGTGCTTCCATTCATAGAGTAGGTAGGGTGATGTAATGTTACTCCAAGCGCTTCCACAAGTAGAATAGACATGGTGGTCTAGTTTTACACCAAGCGCCTAGTGAGGGTAGACAGGGTAGCTAGAATCTACGCCAAGCGCTTCTGCGAGTAGAGTAGGTAGGGTGACTCCACATGATGCTAATCAGTTAAGACCTAGTGCAGTGGCGCGTATAGATCCTTGCACAGTGGTGCGTGTTAGTTAGCACAGTGGTGCTTATTGGGAAATTATCGTGGAATTAGTGCACATGTAGTGCTCGTTGTTAACCACAATGGTTATCATGGCGCGGTGGCACGTGTAACTTAAAAAGTACAGTGGTGCTCCCTTTTATGTTGGCAATGCGTTGCTTTGTGTTCGGGGTACAGTGGTGCCCTATGGTGATGTAACACAGTGGTGTTTTTTATTTAAAGCACGGTGGTGCTCAACTTTTATCTGGCTTAAAGGTGCCCATCGGTAAAAGTACAGTGGTGCTTGCTACTTAGCGCAGTGGCGCTTGTGACGTGAGGCACAGTGGTGCTCACTTTTATGCTAGCGTAGTTGCGCGTAGTATATGTGAATTTGTGATGTTTAGTTTTCATAAGGCACGGTGGTGCTTGTTATATTATTAAGCATAATAATTGGTTATTTGTTGGTTGGGACACGTTGGTGTCTGGATTTCCTTAAAGAACACTAACAATTAATTATTTCTTGGTACGTGGGTGCTTAGTTGTATTCTCGGGATACAAGGAGGGCTTGTGTAATCTTTGGGATGGCTAGACATCAGCATGATGGGTCAGTGGATCCATCTAGGTTTGAGGAGCTTGAAGCGGTTGTTGCTTCCATAAAAACACATATGGTTTCAGGCAACCGCATACGAGAAATTGAGGAAAATCAACAGGAACTGGCAGATGCCAACAAAGAGATTGGTAGCAATGTAAAGAAAGCTATCGATGAACTAAAGGATGGGCTGGAAAAGCTCAAGTGTATTGTGAACTTTGTCCAGGTACCTGTTGGAAACTCTTCTACCAGTGGCAGGAGTCAGAGGGCAAAAGTCTCAGAGCCTCAACGATTCGAGGGAAATAGGGATGCTAAAGAGCTTGAGAACTTCTTGTTTGACATGGAACAATACTTTCGGGCAATGGGTACCTCATCTGAAGAGGACAAAGTTTCTGTGACCTCTATGAACTTGACAGGTGATGCAAAGTTGTGGTGGCGCGCTAAGTTTACTGATGAGGTATGCTCTATCCAAACTGGGGCGAGTTGAAGAAGGAATTGATAGATTCGTTCTTCCCTGGGAATATGGAATATATCGCGCAGAAAAAGTTGAAAGACCTGCATCACACGACAACTGTTCGTGACTATGTGAGGGATTTTGCTGCTTTAATATTGGACATTAGGGACATGTCTGAGAATGACAAGATATTTTATTTCCTTGAAGGGCTCCAACAGTGGGTGAGGGTTGAGATTCAGAGACAGAGACCAAGTAGTGCAGATGAGGCCATGGCTGGAGCTGAACGTCTTGGTGACTACACTGATAATTCTTTAAAGCGTAAGGCTTCATTCGGAAACGATAACAGTGCCCATCGTAGTGAGGGGAATGGTCATGGCTATGGCAATGGGTATAGAAATGGAAAAGATACAGGAAGTGGCGAGGGCAGTCAAAAGAGAGGGGCCAGAATGGACAAGTCCTCATATTGGGGAAACAATGGAAGGCGCCAGGATAACGAGGCCTCGCGGGAGGGAGCAAACCTCACAACGGGACTAGACAATGATGCATCCAGGCAAACCTTGTGTTGTTTCCTTTGTAAGGGTCCTCATCGTGTTGCATCTTACCCGCATAAAGGTTCACTAAATGTGTTGAAGACCATTACACAAGATAGGGATGAGTTAGACCACCGTACTGAAAATTGTGAAGGTGAACACGCTGGAGTGGGTTCTATTCGTTTCCTATGTACTTAGCTTCACAACCAAAGAGTACAATGACATAACTTAAGAGGGGTCTGATGTATGTTGACATTATCTTGAATGGGAGATCTTCGAAGGCTCTGGTAGACACAGGCGCAACAGATACCTTTATTTCTCCTGATGAAGCAAAGTGGTGCAATCTGAAAGTCATCAAGGATGGAAAGCGTATGAAGACGGTGAATTCTGTAGCCTTAGAAACGTGTAGAAGTGCAAAGAATGTGAAGACCAAGGTTGGACCATGGGAATGGAACATTGATTTCACTGTGGCTCCAATAGATGACTATGATGTGGTCTTAGGGCTGGATTTCATGATATCGTCTCTGGCCATTCTAGCCCCTTCAAAAGGTCGTTTGTTGTTTCAAGGGGACCATCCAGGCGCAGTTGCAGTTACTATTCTTCCTAGGGATAATGAGAAGACTTTAACAGTAATCCAAGTGGACCATGAAGTTCAAGATTATGCAGTCAACGAGGACGTCAACAATTTAGGTGGGGGAGAATGTCATGGCCATCTCCTGTCATCAGCCACAACCGAGTAGCTGCGTCGGGACCAACCATGAGTAGGGCCTCATGCCTTGGTAAATAATAAGTGTCTTCATTTCAAATATTGTTATGTTTTAGGAAAAGAATCATCATTTTAAAGCATTTTCTTTGGGTTAGGGAAAAGTGTCCTCAGTTCAAGCAAGTTAATGTCTACTCGGGTCATTTCTACTATGTTTTTTCGCATATATGTAGGGGGTGGACAGTCGGCAGAGTTTGGACTGATCCACTGGTAAAGGTACGTATCCTACACACCATCGAGGCAGCCCCTACCGCTCGAGTCGATGGTGTGGGTGAGTCTTCTTGTAACCCAAATATTTTCTTCTATTTAATAAAACCACTTTTTTTCCTTCAGGGAAGGTGGGGGTCGACTATGGGCATCAGTTATGCCCTGCGGTATCGACTCGTGGCTCGAAGGGTTATGTTGTGGCTTAAGAATTGACGCAGTGCTTGCTTTGAATTGAACAGATATACAGAGAACAAAGGCTGACTTGGTCGGAAAGTGTCCCTTTCAAGTGCCGCACGCCATACTTATCGAGTTAACAAAGGTATGTACGTGATACCTTGCAAGGAAAAAGCAAGCAATATTAATAGGGTAAACCTCATGCTAAGTACTAGGTTTAGGCTGGGTACCAACAAACTACGCAACTAGTACTATAACTAAAAACTTAATCCATTTCAGAAAATAGAAGAAAAAGGCTTTAAAAAATGGGTCATCGTCTCCATTATTTTTCAATTAATTACTAATATGACTTTTGTGATAAATCAGCTTACAATAATAACATATGTTATTAATTTATTTTCTGGCGAAGCAACGGGGTTATTCAGTATTCACCGACTCCTACTTGTACATATAGCTTAGTACATGCATAACAAACCTATAAATCTAGGACTAATGAGTTAACTCGTGCCTAATTTTGTTGACATGATATCAAGTTGTTTGTTGATATAAAGATACAAATATAGTTACAAAATGGCCTAATAGTTAGATCGGTGCCAACGTATACATGTTTTTCTAATTTGGTGCCTAACGTTTTTTTTTGGTCCACTTTGGTGCCTAACGTTACATTTCGTAACTTAGTTTGGTTTTACCGTCACGGACGTTAGATTTTTGTTGTTAAAAGCCACGTGTCAGCTTCTTAAAATTCCAGAATTATATTTAAAAATAAATAAAAATAAAAATAATCCATATTTTCACAAAATAGCCCCAAAATTTGAAAATCCTAATACCCAAATCCCGATTTGAGATGATTTTGTCGTTGATTGTCATGCCGCCACCAATCACATCCGTCGCCGGACCATCACGACCATTTACCCCATCACCTTGTCGACGAAAATCAACCGACGTTGTGTGAAACGTCAAAATCGTCAAATAGTTCATTCGAATAAGACGAACGGTGACATAACAGACGATGAACGATGTGTGGGTTGTTCGACGAGGGGAGGGTGCTTTATTCTGTAGCCGAAAAGCGACCAACGCCGGTGATAGTGGCTGGATTTGGGGGTTTAGGGATTTGGGGAGTATTTTGGGTTATTTGAAAATTCTAGGATAATTTTAGGTTTTTTCAGATGTATTAATTTTTATTTATTTTTAAATATAATTCTAGAATTTTAAGAAGCTGACACGTGACACTTAACAGAAAAAACTAACATCCGTGATAGTAAAACCCAAACTGAGTTACGAAATGTAACGTTAGGCACCAAAGTTGTCCAAAAAAACGTTAGGCACAAAACTGAAAAAACGGGTATAATTTGGGCACTGATACTATTAAGCCTTACAAAATAACACATTTCATGTATGATTTCATTGTTGATATGTTACAAATATTTTAATTATCACATGTGTTATTTTATTATTATTTAATAAAATTCAATAATTCCATTGATATCGATAAATGATTTTTCTAATTCCACATGTATATAAGATTAAAGTATTTTTTGATGTATTTATAGTATATTAGTGAAAATTAAGTACTAAATATAAAATTTTGATATTCGAACATTATTTATTTCATTATCTTAGTTTTATTTGTTTTGAATAGTTTTGGATATTGCATGTGAATACAAACATTAATTATTAGTGAAAATTAACTAATTAAGTAGTAAATATAAAATTTTAATATTCGAAATTTTTATATTTTATAAACCAGATTAAAATTAATTATTCCGTTAAAAAAATATTAAAATTAATCGTAAGATACATGCCGGTTAGTTCCCTTTTTATTTATTAAGAATTTCTATAGTTATTTTATTAATAATACAGTTTACTTCTCTTTTATAGTACTATTTTTCTATACAGCATTGCTTTAGACTTTTTGGTAACAACAGGGGGGAAGGTACAAGGGGGTCATGCCCTCTAAATTTTGAGAAATTAGGATTTGACCCTAAAAATTTAGAAACAAAATAATTGAGCCCCTCAATATTAATTAAATTTACTCTCATAATTTTAAAAGTTACTATTAAATCTTTAAAAAATCATTAGAAAACATATTCGTTTTAGTCAAGGAAATGCTTTGAAAACAATAACAGCGAGAATCATAGATGTGATTTAATCTGCAATTAATTAATTTTTTGGTCAAATTCTAGAGTGAAAATGAAATATTAACTGACGTTCTTTTTTTCTTTTCTTTTTGTAATAAAATCTAAATTTCAGCTGCTGTTGGAGATGGGTTCATTGCCCGTGACATTACGTTCAGAAACACCGCCGGTCCTAGAAACCAACAGGCAGTGGCTCTCTGTTCGGGCTCCGATCTCTCGGTGTTCTATCGATGCAGCTTCGAAGGGTACCAAGACACTCTTTACGTCCACTCCGAGAGGCAATTTTACAGAGAATGCAACATCTACGGAACCGTTGATTTCATATTCGGCAACGCGGCTTGCGTAATGCAAAACTGCAACATATATGCACGCAACCCCCCTAACAGGACCAACACCGTGACCGCCCAAGGGCGGACCGACCCGAACCAGAACACCGGAATTATAATCCACAACTCTAGAGTTACAGCTGCTTCCGATTTAAGGCCAGTGCAAGGCTCGGTCAGAACATATCTAGGGGGCCATGGAAACAATATTCGAGGACGGTTTTCATGAAAACGTTTCTCGATAGCTTGATTAACCCGGCCGGGTGGATGGAATGGGACGGTAATTTTGCGCTTGAAACGTTGTATTACGCCGAGTACATGAACACCAGCCCCGGTTCATCCAAGTCGAATAGAGTCAAATGGAGAGTTTACCGTGTTCTTAGGAGCGCAAGCGACGCCTCAAAGTTTACCGTCGGTAATTTTCTCGCCGGAAATTCTTGGTTGCGTGGCACCAGCGTGACATTCACCTCGGGTCTTTAATTTATTACTATTGTATGTACATATATTACGAAATAAATGTAATTGCTACTGGTAAAATAAATAATACTACTTAGGTTAAGGCTGTAACCATCAATGTTGTACCAAAAATGCCATAAATAATAATAGTTTGATCGTTAAGAATTTTAAAATTTATATTAAACTTTAAATATTTGAATATTTTTAATTAATTTTTTATCATTTTTAAAATTTCTTATTAAATATTTCAAAATTATTAAATATTTAGGTAGATCTTCAATTTTTTTTGAAAATTTTAGTTTAAGCCTCCAATTTTTTAAAAAAATTTAAGTTAACCTCCCAAAACTCTTTCACCAAATTCTTTCACTACAAGCAGTACTTCATACAAAAATAGAATTATTTTATCTTATTTGACAAAACAATTAATAATTTAAAAATATTAAAATTTGAAAATTAATATTAAAAATTACAAAAACTGATATGAAAGTACTCGTGGATTGTCATGTGTGATGTCATATCAACATCGATAAAAATACAACATTTTGTTAGCATAAATAAAGAAATACAATTCATTTCTTTTTGAAAGAAAAAATATTATATTCAACTCTTTTAAAAAAATATTAAATGTTAAATTTAACATACAAAATAAAAATCAAATTTGATAAAAAAAATATAAATATTGAGATTAACTTTATTATTATACATTTGATAAACTAGCAGATAACGTGACTATGTTCAATGATATTAGTTAGTTAGTTAGTTAAAATGTTAACATCAGTAAATCACCAACCGAAAGTATATTTTCTTTCTTCCAAAGATGAGTTGGATTTTCGTAAGACATACACAAATCAGGGTTTCGTTATTGTTTGGTTGGTCAATTAGTTTTGCAATTACGAAACCTAGTTTTAACTTAACATTTTTAAGAAGATATAATAATATTATACGAAATTTATGCGGTGTAGGTGGATCCAAACTCATATATATGGTTAATGCCCAATGGGATGTGTTCACGAAAGTATAAATATAATTTTTTGTATTTAATTTTAACATTTATGTGTAATGTGATATCCAATTTTTTTAGTGTACAAAGGTACTGATTTTTTTTTTTTTTTTTACTTTGGTGCGATTAAGTTCCTAATTTTTCTTAGTGCAATTAGATATCCAATATATTTTTAATTATACATATTTAATTATGATTGATTCGTATTTATAATTTTAACGTCGATTACTTAAAATGATAACATGTGTTACATATTTAACAATTAAAAATTAAAATTTTAAATATGAACACGTATAGTTTGAAAATTTTAGATACTTAATTGCATAAAAAATAAAAACTAGGTACTCGATTATATATATAGTTAAATATCTAATTATATCATTAAAATAAGGTATAATACCAA
This sequence comes from Hibiscus mutabilis, assembly GCA_019671005.1. Lineage (NCBI taxonomy): Eukaryota > Viridiplantae > Streptophyta > Magnoliopsida > Malvales > Malvaceae > Hibiscus > Hibiscus mutabilis. The sequence goes on from CM033723.1 coordinate 48,291,749, forward strand.
AAAAATGCCCTTAACGTTTGACCGAACGACCACTTTCGTCCCTATTTTTTAACCAATTTAACCCCAACATTTTATTTTTGGTCGAAAGGGCTCTTCTATGGATAAAAACTGTTAATCAGTAAATGATAAACTGTTTGAAATAACTTGACATAATGACATGTCAGCAGAAAAAATAATTTTATATTTTATATAATTTTATAAAATTATTTTTTGACTGATGTGACATTCTTTTAAGTTAACACATTTGTCTATTTAACATTGTCATGTCAGCATGCATTGTCATATAGATTTATCACGTCATTTAAGCCATTTATCGTTAGTTAACTAATAGTTTTCTTCTGTGGAGTGAACATTTTGACCCAAAATAAAACGTTGGGGGTTAAATTGGTTCAACAAAAAATATAGACCAAAATAATTATTTAGTCAAATGCTAGAGATATTTTTTTTTTGCTTTGTGCCTTAAATAATTGTAACATGATGTATAAATGCAAAGGTTATATTTACTCTTTTACTAAATAAAGGTGATGAATATTCACTACAAGAAAATGTATTTTTAGTGACATTGAAAATTGTGACTAAAAGTATTAAATTTAGTCACTGAAATTTACAGTGATTATTTTTCTAAAAGTCATCAGTCGTCACTAATAATTCCGTCACTACTATATTAGTGACAACTTTTATGCATTTCGTCACAATTAGTTATATTTCTGTGACTACATTTTTTGACACAAAAGGTTAATAACAATGACTAAAATTTAGACACCGATGTTATTCTTATTAGTGATAAATATTTTATCACAAAAACATATTAAAATAGTGTCTAAAATATGTTGTCACTTTCAATAATAAAAAATTAATTATATAATAATTATATTTTTAGTTGTAACCATTTTATTTATGTCTCTGAAATTTAACGGGTCTTTTACATTATAGTCAACAAACATTTTTAATATTTTATTAGATCACTGAACTTTTCATTGTAGATGATGTGACACCTACATATCAATTTTTAATAAATAAGTACAATGCATGGCTTCATAGAGGATCGAGCGTGAAACCTTTAGGGGAGAGTACAATATCTATCCACTAGGCTAGGCAAGAAATTTATTATTATTTTGAAAGAAAAATAAGTATTTAGGTTAAATTGTAATTGAAATTAATTTTATTTATTTTAAAAGTATGTATCAATTATAACACTAATTAATATAATAATAACTTAATTAATTTTTCTATGGTTTCTTATACGAAATACATTTGTTGAAGAAAATATATAAAAATAATTGAGTTAGTTTTAAAATATAAACATATGAATATTAAGATTTACTCTTAAAATATTAAATATTATATTTTAATTAGTTATATAAATTAATTTAATTTAAATTATTGATAGAATTATTCTTTATGCGATAATTATTCAGTATCTTGACAATACAAATTTTAATTCCACAAGAAAGTTAAAAACAAATATCAAGTGTAAAAGTTTTCACAAGGTAAAATTTTGCTATCACATATTATGCCAAGATTTCATATTAATCTTTTTTACTTTAATTTGGTCACTTTAAGTTTTTGTACTTTTTGAATTTTGAAATTTTGATCTTGACATGAATGGTAGTCTTTAAATATGTTAAGTTATTTTTAGCCTATTTGTTATACATATGTTGTATATTTGATTTCCATTTTTTATTTGATCATTTTTATTCATTGTAAGTTAGTCATATTGTCGTTGTCCCGTTTGGATCAGGATTGAAATTTTAGATTTTGTAAAATATAAGGACTAAAATTGATCGAAATAGAATGACTAAACAACAATTTATACATAGTATAGAGACTAATAAAATTATTTTACCTTTTGAGAAACTGATTTATGGTAACTTCAATTTTTTACAATTGTTATTATTACTATTATTATAAAAAATAAATTTATTATTGTGAAAATATCTAATTTGTCAGAGATTGGTGACAAAATTTATCACAACAAAAAATAAAATTTTAAGTGACAAACAATTTTATTGTCACAACAAATATCAAATAATAGTGACCACTTTATATATCGTCACTATCATGTGTCAAAGTTTTAGTGACAATAAAATTTGTGTCATAGATAGACTTACAGTGAGAATTTAATTGTGAAAAATATAATCGTCAAATTTACTACTATAATAGTGACCAAATAAAAATACATCACAATTACTTATACTAATAGTGTCGCACAAAATAATTGTCACAAAAGTTTAATATTTGTGATAAAATTACTCTCAGTCACTGTCAATTTGTCACTAAAAATCTATATTGTTGTAGTGATTATGTGAGCTTTGAGAAGGAATCTTCAGCTATTTCATGAAGTTAATGAAGATTACAAGTTCATTAACATTAGAGATGTATCGAAGAGTGTTAAGGCGTATTTTTTAAAAGTTTAAATTTTTATATATTTTATTTTTTATATTTTAAATTAATAATTTAATTTATATCTTTAAAATTTTAAAATTTTACATAATTTTAAAAATAAAAAAATTATTGTTTAACGTAAAATTTTGTGTCAATCCTTATTAACATATTTTCACTATATATAAAGTTGCCACCTTATTATTTTAAAATAAATAAATAAAGATCCCAACATTATTCAGTTCTGAAACAAAGAATACAGCACATATCTCCCCGAAAATTCTCAACTTCCAAAGCAGGGCAGATTCATTCAATCTGGGCAAAAGAAAGAGCTCAAAGTTATTATCTGTGCAAACGAGAAAAAATGATGAAGTAAAAGACAGAGGTTTACGCGAAGATTTCCGGCAAATTGAGAGAAGAACAATGAGAACGGCCAGACCTGCTAATACACCCAGGATTATTGCTACTGTTTTCCCCATATCATCTTCGTGGTGGGAATCTACACACACAAAAAGTAATCAAAATCGGATAACCATGGCTGAAACTTGTCCTTTTTAATATTCTATAGTTTCAACTTGAGTGGGAATCTTTCCACTGTTTAGGGTTATACCAATATTCCCTCTACCGCTTTATATTATTCTTCACCCAATAATGCTGCTTTTAAGGCACATCATCTGGTTCTTATTCGAATGAAAAAGTGGAAGACCTCTCGAATTCTGGAATTCACTTTTAATGGAATATATTACGACCTTTTTCATCCACCAGTAGGGATTTAATTAATCCTAAAACTGTTTTGATGTTACTCATTAGCAACGCTATATAACTATGTGACAAGTCAGAAGTAAATAAGGGTTTTATTTACAATTTAGCTTATGGACAGAGACAGAGAGTTAAGATCTGGATATACTTATTTTCTCATTTCGATACCTATTTTTAGTCTATTTGGTATGAATGGTGTTGTATAACAATGACAGTAGTAGTAGTAAATTTTTTAGTTAAAGTAAGACGGAATGATAATTAAAATACAAAATTTGATTAAAAATTTAGATAAAAATAGAAAACGGGTATAATTCATTGCCTATCTCGAGAATTAATCCTAAATAAATTATAGGAAAAGATGAGATAAGGAATGGAGGCATGACAGAGATAATATTGCAGAACAGTCCTAAGAAGAAAGCAACTAAAGTTTTGATGCCTCTTAATTTATGCTTACAATGACCTTATTTACAAAGCAAAATTAGCTACTTAAAAGTAAATGATCTATGTTCAAGTTTTAAAAAACGTAAAACGGACACAAAAGATTAAAAAAAAAAAAGTTACATGGTACATGAATTGCACCTGGAGCGAGTTCAGCATAGTAGCCAGAAGCCCAGTATCGAGCATAACACTGCCCTAAGAACACACCAGCTGCTTCAGCCGATCCACATAAACTCTTCAGCTCCCCCACAGCAACAGCAAGGCACGAAGAGCAATCGCTCGCGCTCAAGTCCCCCAAACACTGAGCAAACCCTTCGACCAAACCCGACGAACTGACTTTGAAACCGATAGCCGATTCCAAGTCGTCTAAAACATCGTCTCTACGCTTGTAGAACTCGACATCGTGGTTCACACTTTTACTGCATTTCTTGAACTTCAGGCTCGTATCCGGGACCCCCAAGAAATTAGCATGGTCGTATCTCAAATAGCAGCCTTCGAGTTGTAACGAAGCACCGTTCGAGTAGGGACAGACCAGGACTACCTGGTTAATGGCACTTTGCATGCACCTCGTGCAGTCGGCCTTCTGTAAATCACCCCGGCACTGGTACAAGCCGTATACGGTGGCTTCGGGCGGCGTCGAGCTTCCATTTCCAATAGCATACGTATTGTAAGAGACTTGAGAGGATGAGCTAACGACTGACGATAGAAAAGAGTTGAGGTTACCTTCGAATGGTGAGCTCGATGCGTACTTGTCTTGAGAGCAGCCGGCGTAGATAAAGATATTTGCTTTGACAAAATGAACAAAGCAACAAAGAAAGAGCGAGAGGAAGAAAATGGGTTTGATTGTTTTGTGAGTGGAGTGTAATTCAAAGCTCCCAAACATTTTTTTTCTTGTTTTTTCCCCTTGAATTTGGCTTTTGCTTTCTTTTGTGCTCTGTTTTAGTTGTGTGGAACTGAGTCTGTGAATTGTGGTTGCTTTCCCTATTCAAAAAGCCCCCATTTGATCCTCCTAGTAAAACAACAAAAAAGTCGACTCTATTGCATCATGTTTGGGCTCGTAATAAGGTTTTTGCTGCCTTATTTAGGACACAACAAGCAGCCCATTATCTTTCAAACAACAATAGGGCTTTACTCATGTGACTATGGTCTCAAGCAAGCTCAGGTTCACGGTACACATGCAGAACCGATATGAAATAAGCTGTATTTTTTTCAAAAAAAAAAAGGAACACATGGGAAGCTGGATTAAGTAGGGCTAAATAATGGAGCACATGAACCGGGGAGCTTTAGGTGGCAATTGGCACAGGGCCATTGAAGTACCAGAGGATCCTTTTTTACGCATCCGAGCAAAGTTGTGGTGGAGTTGCCTCAAGAATCGCCACTACCACCTTCAAGATGCTTGATAGAGACATGTATGGTGAGAATCACGGTTCCAGCGCTTTTTCCTTCAGGTTTCGTAAATATCTAAAAAGAAAAATTAAATTATATTTGATTTAGTCAATATTCTGGAAACTAATTTTTCAAATTTGACCCAAAAATACATATTTATTCTTTATAAAACGTTTAACTTCCCATGATGATTCACAATATCGTATATATTGTGTTTTATTGGCTTAAACATTAGAATACACGAGGAGTCATGGCTTTTTTATGTAATTAATAATTGATATTTAAATATAGACGAATCCTTTCAACTCAACTGTTCCATTCACAATAAAAAGTAATATTCGAAATGTTTTGGGAAGTGGACACTTGTGCCTACTTCCACTAGTGTTGGGAAGATTTGCTTGTTTATTTCAAGACAAATACAGCAGAGCATCAACAAATATGTCAAAATTATACAGCATCTTTGATAGTATTATTTTTTACCATCCTTACAAATATACGTACACAATATAAAATTCAATTAAATAGATGACAAGCAATATACGATTAATTACAATAACGGAAGAAACTGACTTGACTGAAGTTTTTCTATTGCTCTGGTCTTCTTGTAGTAACCAATTTCATTTACTTTTATATAAATACCAACAGATCAAAGATTAATTTCTTCGACATAATTATGAATAATCATAATCAACATTGCCATTTTCATAATTTATAGTTTATATAAATATGAAGACTTTATAACAGCGAATTTGTAGTAAAAATATACTCTATAAATGTACTCGTGTAAAAGCGGAAATCTATAACACCGAGTCTTCGGAAAAGTGAAAAACAAAGGTAATTAAATCTACCAAAACTTAAATTCCGAAAACATCGTTATCACAAACATGGACCATAATTAATTGTCGTCATTATCAAAATAATCAAGTATCAACCACTTTTACCACCACCGGCAGCAGTGCGCTTCCACGATATTTTCCAACCTCCGGTTCCGGCTGCAATCCGGGTCTTTACTCTCTCAAACTCCGAGAACCCGCAAGGAATCGTGATTCCACCTTGGTGGCTAAACCCATACTCCTCTTCGGCTCCTCTCAAGAGCTCGCCGAACAAAGGGTGATTAAAGTAAATAACCGGCACCAGAACTCTATGAAATTCGCCGCCTTTTTTACCAACGTAGACGGCCAAGTGTCCTTTCGGAACTTCTTTTTTGATCGGGTCATGACCAATGGGAACGTAACCCCGCAGGGGTTTCACCGAGCAAAGAGATTTGGCTACTCGTGTCAAGCGGCGACCCCAAGCAATAAGCTTGGAGAAAGGCTTGGAGGTGCAGAACGATGCTTCTTCGGTCGAGGGACGGCAGCACCCACGTGGGCTCCGAGATTTACGGACGAACCAACAGGAGATTCGGACCGACCGCTTCCCGATCTTGAAGCCTCTCATCTTCCTCATGGATAACATCATGCAAAAAGAAGAAACTGTTCTTCGTTTGTGTGTTTATGTACTTTCTTTTTTTTTTTTCTGGGAAAAGCTGAGGAGAAAAGGCTAAAAGGGACTGGCTAGAGGAAGAAGAAGTTGATGGAAAAGGGCCATGGATCGGCGATGGACATGGTAAGGCGAGAGAGAGTAAGGCAAACTTCGGAAAGAGACGTCGGTATATTAGACATTCTTGTTTTTCTCAACAACAGAGTTTTTCAATTCGAAACAAAGACTTATATGAATAAAACAACATCCTTTTTCTTCTTCTTCTTCTTCTTCTTCTTCTTCTTCTTCTTCTTCTTCTTCTTCTTCTTTTATGTTTTGGCCCTCTGAATAATTAAATTCAGAAACTTAGGTGGAATGGGGAGAGATGAAGGAGCTCGTTTTATAAATAGAAAGTGAAGCAGGAAGAACTGGGAAGGTAAAAACAAAAAAGGAATTTAGAAAGTTGGTCAACGGGCACGCGTATTTAAATTAGAATTAGAACGTTGAAACTGAAAACTAATCAATTTTCTCCCCGGGGGGATTTGAGAGGGTCATCACCGTGGGATTGACATTTTCGCCTAACCACTATGAATGTGATTGAACTAACTAAAAAAATGTCTAATTTATTTATTTATTTTTACATAATTATTTATAATTTAATTTAATTCATTTATAATTTTATAATTTAAATATCTGATCTTATTTAAATGATTCAATGTCAAATTTTGTTATACCAACTAATATTTGGTAGTAAATTAGATTTATTAATCTTACACAACGAAAATGGTATTGTATTTATTTTCAACTAATATATGATATATTTATATAGATATATATTAAGATGTCCTAAGTCAAATCAAATTAATATTGGAATTTTATTGTGGCTCGTAACGAGATTGTCTATGGTCCATAAACTGCCATTGTGGAGTGCCCTCGCAGTCTGGGCATCAAACTTAAACCGTGTGGATTGGATGGCCTCCAAAGAATTATCAATTGGACTTATTTTTTTAATATAAAATAACAATATTAGACTTTTGCACAAATATTTTAAAATTTATAAAATACAATTATATTTAGGTAATAATTAAAAAAATTAAATAACCCTTCATAAGCAATAAAATTTAAAATTTAAATCCATAACCCAAACACCCTGAAGTATAAGAGCTAAACCATAAACCTTAAAGTCTAAATTCCAACTACAAACCTTACATTTCACACCCTACACACTAAACCCCTAAACTCAAAACCCAACATATATCTCTAAACTCTAAAACTAAAAGACTTGTGTATCAAAATATTTTTCATATATTTTTAGCATATCCCATAGTAGTATATGTTCATTTTCTATTAGCCTTTTGATAACGCACACGTATTGCAAACAATATACTCGAGCTCGATCTCCTAAAGATAGCAACATTCTCTATTTTTTTAATTGAAATATTTTCACTTTCATTAAGACTATTTAGAGGATTTATATTTAGATAATATCTTATATACAAACATTATTTATGAATGGTAATCACAAGCACGAAAATATAATTTTTAAATTATTATAATACATAAAAAATATAATCATTACAATATAAAAATGGACGATCAATAGGCGAAATATATCTAAACTAAGATTAAAATAACTCTCAACAAAATTCATACATAGTAAAATTTAATAAGAATAAATTTAAATTGAGAACCAAAAAATAGTACTATTTAGAATAAATCTAAACTAAGATTAGAACAGTCTTCAAGTGAGGTGTCAAAGGCTAAGCCCATTACTCCAGAGGCCATGTTTGGGCCGTGAATGTATGTTGAAAACAATCGAAGGGGGCCGAGAAAGAATTTCAATGGGGGACATTTGAGGATACGGTTAAATCACAGGGATGTATTGAGGGTGCTTGAAGCGACAGACCCACCAAAATCTTTAAAATTGTAATTTCGTATTCTCTAAATTTCTAATATAACTCTTTAACCATTCTCACCCTGACATAAAATCTTGTGTGCATCTCTGGTTACTCATACGGGTCATGGATCACGTGAAGTTGATGAACCAATTCGCACGGAGTCTAATAAATCAGGTCCGGGTAGACAGCAAGATACAATGGCTACGGCTAATATGCTAAAGGCACGGGTTTTCAAAAGAAAAACAAGGGCAATGGTCAGGGTGCTAATGTGGATGCGATCAAGTCGCATAGGGTACAAAACGTGGCTATGGGAAAGGTTGGGACCTGAGTTCATGCGAATGTTGTGCCATTGAAGGAAGGTCAGGTCCCTACAGTGTCTACACATAACTATAAGTCGAGTATTCCCTCTGGTCAGCATTCACCGGTTATTATCACGGAAGAATGGGAGGAGCTAAGGGTGGCGAGGATGACAGGTGGTAAGGGCAATCCAGATAATGGGGACATGAACGAACAGCAGCATTGATTCCAGTAATAATGGCCTTTCGACTCTTGACAAGACGAAATGAGGTGATCTTGTCTTAATTATTACTCTTTTTAATGATTAAAGCTTTCTTTTAAAATTGTCTAGGTGCGTCTAGCTCTATTTTTTCGATGTTACTTTAATGAATTTATGAGAATTCATCGGCCAACAATTGTTACACTGATGGAAACTTGTGTGAGTGGGATGATTGCGGATAAAGTTATTCAGAGGCTTGATTTTGCAAACTCTTTCCACATCGAAGCACATGGCTTTAGTGATGGAATTTGGGAAGGATTCGGTAGAGGTTGATATCTTGAAGATCTCGAACCAATTTATCCATGACCGAGTGAAGCTTGTTACTGCTCCTAGATCGTTCTTCCTTACTTCAGTTTATGCGATCCCTTCCGCCTCTAAACGTGAACTGATCATCTTACTAAAACATTTCACCATGAGGCTGCTTCTGCGGAGACAAGCTATGGCATGCTTATATCATGTTTGGTTGGTTGGTTTTAACAATCCATACGAGGGTATTTGTACCTTCATTTGGAGTACAATAAAATTCTGCCGTTTTTTGCTTGATAGGATTGATGTGGCATATAGAAATATGTTCTATGCTTCCAGTTGATAAAATTTTCTTCTTCCTCGTGCAAGTCATTTGCATTTGGTGTAGTCAATGGGCAGTTCATTTGCATACTGATATCTTTACATTTGAACTTGAAATGAATCACATTGTCATAATAACAGCTGATCAAAGCAAAAAAAAAAAACAAAGAGAGAGAGAGAGATGTGTGTTACTGTGGATGAATGTTGGCAAACGTGCCTCGAGTTGAGGGTCACAGCCAGAATAAGAAGACCCCAGCAGTGGTTTGAGGCTTCTGTTGCAGTAGCTGCTGCTACTACTACTACTACTTTCTTTTCTTTTAAAATTTTGACAGTGGAATTAATTTGTTCAGGCTATGGAGGCACTGGATACTGTGCTCCAGGCAGCAGGCCGAGCCCTGAGATGCAGAAAGAAGCTATAGACTATGGTCTGTCTTTATTGGACTTGTATGGTCTACCCCCAACAGGCTTTTCCAGGCACCATCCGATATACATATATTTAACCCTCTAGTTCCTGCTCCTCTATATACATATGCCCATTTATTTCCAACTACATAGTTCCCAAGGAGATATCAGATATGAAACATGAAATTTTCGCCTACATGGGTTGGATGTCTCATTTCCAGAGTAGATGGAAGATATACCCTAATTTATACTTTCTGAATACACAGGTGAACTCATACAAATGTATGAAATTTTCTTGCTTCAAGTGCCATGTTTTCCCGGCCGGCATTCTCTACGGGTTGAAAATCACATCACATTCACACCTTTTAAGATGAAAAACTGATTAGTTGCCAACGGAACGCGAATCGCGATGCCTTAAGCTTTCTAAAGACAGACATTCAATGCTGCCCGTGGCGTATCTATAAACAACCCACTGTCATTTGTAACTAATTGACTTCAAATTTTTACCAGTTTAGGAGAAAATGGGAACCCTTTTGCACACATGGGGAGGGTGATAGTTTTCAAAAATGTTTAAAAGAGAAATGATGGAATTGACAGCCATCTTTTTCAGCAAAGTAGAAACCCCGCCACCATAGATAATAAAGCGGATGCCGCTCCAGTGTACAAGGTAGAGCCGTAACTAAATTAGCCCACCCAACACCAGACAAAGTCCATGCAATTGCCGATGCAAAACACCAAAATGTGTAGTAAATTCGATTTAAACATCTCTATGTCTCTTGTCGTTGCTGACAACTACGTATCTTTGTAAAATATTGTATGAGAGGGAAAATATGTGTGTGGCCAAATCCATATTTCAAAAGCTTTCGCTTGTAACATCTTTTATCGACAGGAAAAATTACGATTTGAGGAACTTTCACTTTGACGAAGAATAAAATATTATAACATTTTTGCGGTTTAGCGCTCTATAAAGTCTTTGATCTACATGTTGTATCTAAAACCCTAATTTATGATATCTATTTATAGGGATATCTACTTATAAGTATGATTGCTTGTTTACTAAGAAAATTTGCATAGAAAGTAATTATATTCGATATAGATTTTCTACCTTTAATTAATGTAATGTAAACAAGATCTATTAAAAAGTAAGATTCTTACTTTAAGCCAGATCTTAAATGAATTTGGATCACAACTCTAACATAACTATTATTTTTTGTTCGAGTTAGCTTAGATGGTTGCTAAGTTGAAGCTTGATCAATGATCCTCACAACATGATTATATTTCTTTAATTTTCCTTATTTTTTCTCTCTTTTAAAAATATCACAACAGCAACTGAGTTAATATCGAATCCAAAATCAAATCTAAACTAAAAGTTAAGAGAAATGGACTCTAATTGCCTATCATTCAGGGTTATCCCTTCTTCGGCTGTTTCTCAAAGGTTTTCCCTTGTCCTATTGTTCATGCCTCGTGGCCGGTTATATTCACATAAAGACAAATGTCAATACTTTTTTGGAGGAGTACAGTAATGAAAAGACAGATGAATCCGGCTGTACAGCGAGGTGGCTGGCTTGCGTTGTAGGTTCAATGGCAGATCAGGTTAAACAAATTAAAGCTAAAGTTGAAATCTACCAAGCATAGGTGCCTGCCAAAACATTAACTAAAGACATCGACTTACAAAGACGTGATATTATGGCGGTCAAATTCTATTAGTCTTTGTATTTTAGTTTGGATATTTTTAGTCTTATATTACGAGAGAGAGTTATAAGCTTACTACTTATTCGACTATAATTTTTTTTTTCTCTTTTTTGTATCTTTATTTACTTTTTCATTCTAAAAAATTAGGTTAAGGGATAAAGTTAAGGTTTATAATTAAAGTTTAGGGAATTGAAGATATGGTGTATTTTTAGGGTATAAAGATAGGCTTAGGATTTAAGATTTAGGGTTAGCGTTTTTAATTTAAATTTTTTAGTATTGGAGTATAAAAATGATACCAAAAAGGACAAAGGATTTTTGTTCGTACTTATTCTCCTTTTTAATATTTTTAGTTCTTATAATATGTGAGAATTTTGAATTTAATCTCTATACTCCAATTTGTTCATTTTTAATATCTATATTTTTTAAAAAATTTAAATTTCATCCCCAACTCAAGCAATAATATTTGTTTTCTTAGTTCAATTATGCTATTTGTTCTTGTAATATGTATAAGTTGTAGACCTAATTCTTGTTCTTCAATCTAATTTTTTAAAGTCCTTGTAACTGTGTCATTTGCTACTCTATTATTTGGGATATGACTAAAATTTTAAAATTCGTACGATAACAGGAATTGATCAAATTAAAGTACATAGACTAAATACACAACTTTCGCATAAAACATTAACCGGTGACTGGATCATTTTACCTGTTATGGAACCCTTGGACTTTTAGAGAACCAAGAAAACGCTTGAGCTTTCACACACACATCTTAAGCGTGAAAACAACAGGTGATAATGAGCCAAATGAAGTAAATAACCTCCGATGCAAACGTCCCTTTCTCACCTCTGCCCCGCCTCTCTTCTCTCTCTCTTACATAACATCGGAAAAACCAAGCATAACTTTTGGTTTTCCCTCAAACCTAAGCCCTTTCGTCTTAATTTCGTTTACAGGTTCCTCTTTATATAATAAGTAGTTGCTCTTTTCTGCATCTTTAGCACAACTTGGAGTCAATAACCAAGAGGATCATATTAAGGAGTTAGAAGCCCTAACAAACTCCACACCGATCAGTTAATCTATCATTCAATCAAATCAAAAAGCTCATAAAAATCAACGAAAGATGTCGTCTTCAACATTTGGTTTTTCACCGGACCAGCTCTGCTACGTCCATTGCAACTTCTGCGACACTGTTCTCGCTGTAAACCCTTTTCTTTTGTCTTTTATCGTTTTACTATTACGATCGATCTGATTCTCTTTGTATTTGTATCATCTCAGGTGAGTGTTCCATGTAGTAGCATGTTGAAGACCGTCACGGTTCGATGCGGCCATTGCACCAATCTTTTGTCTGTCAACATGCGTGGCTTGTTTCTTCCTGCAGCTAATCAGCTTCACCTTCCTCATTCTTTCTTTACCCCACAGAATCTGCTCGTACGTGTACACAGTTTCGTTTTCTCAAGAAATTAGGGTTTTTTTTATGTTAACAGACACAACCTTCTTCTCTTTTCCTCTTTTACTGCTTAAATTCTTCACAGGAGGAGATCCGAAGCAGTGCAACACCGAACATGCTGATGACCAATCGCCCTGACCCAAGGGCTTTAGCTGTTCGAGGAGCAGATGATCAGGAGATGGCCAAACCTCCGGTGGTCAACAGACGTGAGATTTCTTAACATTTTACCACGCTATCGTTTAATGCATTTGTATGGGAAATTCAGTCCATCTTCTTCGTTTGTTTAAGATGGATTTGTCTGTGTTTTGTTTTGTCCAGCTCCGGACAAGAGACAGAGAGTGCCGTCTGCCTACAATCGCTTCATCAAGTAAGTTTTAGAGTATTGGTGCTGTTTTGAATGGAAAACAATGGAACAAAAGCTTGGGATAGTGACATGTACCAAAACTGCAGGGACGAAATCCAACGTATCAAAGTTGAGAATCCTGATATAAGTCACAGAGACGCCTTTAGTGCTGCTGCCAAGAATGTAAGATCAACCATTCCAGAATCATTACAAAATAATCACCAAGTCCTTAGCCTAACAAAAGTAAACTAGCTAGGGTTTAATCATGTTAGGTTAGTGATATTAGTGACTATGTTCATGATGATGTACAAAATTTGGCTTTTCGATAATATTTTTTTATATTATAGTGGGCCCACTTCCCCCACATACATTTCGGTCTTATGCCTGATCAATCCTTGAGGAAAACAAACATACGCCAACAGGTATTTCAAACCCTAAATACTCATAACACAAAACTCTTTTTATCACTTTTAATCCTCGTGTGTATATATATGTATATCATTTTGATTTGGTGTGTTATGTTTGAGAATGTAGGAAGCAGAGGAGCCACGGGCAAAAGATGGGTTTTTGATGCCTACCAACGTGGGCGTCTCTCCCTACTAAATTACTTATATTAAACAAAGTCAAACTTTTAGGGTTTCCCTGTTGCGTGTCTCCTCCACTTTTTAGTTTTAGCTGTTATTAGGATTCGTGTTAAATATTTTAGAAAATGTTATCTTAGAAGACAGTAAAAACTATGGGTTTCTCAGATTATGGTGGAAACTATGGGAACTTATTAGGGAAACTGAAACATAATTTTAACATATGTATGTTCTTTGTACCTACAGAGAACTGATCAGGTTCTTATTCTGATGAATCTATATTCCTCAGGCTTTGGCTTTGTGTCATGATTGTTCTTCCAATGTCTAAGATAATCCTAGTTAACCCTCCCATTTTCTTTCAATTTCTATGTTGAATTTGTTCTTAGAAGAAATTTGATTGTTGATATTAATTTCTTAGTTCGATCCCAAACAATCCCTTTACCTTCTCTCTTTTGAAAAAAGTTATTTATTTATTTTAATAAAAAACAACTAAAAAAATTAACTAAAAAGATGTAAAGAGTTAGGACCACGAGTCTTTATCGGACTGTCAAGAACTATCAGAAGATGATATACTAAGTCCAACCCACCTTGACCTTACACCACTAATGTTTACTTTTTAGTTTGCCTTTTTATAAACGCCCATGATTTCTCGTTCGAATCACACCATCGATTTTGTGCGGCTGCCTGGATTGCCTCTTAAACTCTTCATTTCACTGTTGTCTTTTGTGCGGCTGTCCCCTGGATTTTGTGCAAAGTTTTACTCCACTTTCCTTTCCTTCTCCTTAGGTAAATAATATAAATAGATTGAATATTTGGAAAAAAATAATACTTTTAAGTATATTTTAAGATTTACGGTAAAATTTACAGTGCAAGAGGAGCCGCCACCTATAGATGGCGACTTAAGTAAAGACGTCATCTGCATGCGGCGACTTTTCATTTATTTGTAATAGTTTAATATTTTTTTATCGATTTAAAACCAAATTAGGGTGAAGTCACCACCTGCGGATGGCGTTTTCACCCAAGTCGCCATCCGCCATGTGCAAGTGACGACTTCATTAAAATATACCAAAAGATGCCTTAAAACTCAAAATATTAGTTAAATTTGACATTTTCTCCCAAAATACCTACATGCATAAACTTTTTAAAAAAAATAATTTGAATGATAAAATATAAATTAATTTCGAATTTCGGATTGATATTGTACGTAAGTATTACATTCAGTGTAACTAGAATTTTGGTTCGTATATCGAAAATCATAATAATCCAAATTGAATTCAATTTTATTTATACTAACTAGTTTTATTTGAATAGAGCAAAAATGAATATTTTAGATTTGAATGAAAGAAAATAATTTTAAAAAATTAATTATGAACCAACCAAAATCAATAAACTATATTAGCTTGGATCAATTTTTTTATATTTG
Organism: Hibiscus mutabilis; assembly: GCA_019671005.1. Classification (NCBI taxonomy): domain Eukaryota; kingdom Viridiplantae; phylum Streptophyta; class Magnoliopsida; order Malvales; family Malvaceae; genus Hibiscus; species Hibiscus mutabilis. The sequence goes on from CM033723.1 coordinate 48,307,075, forward strand.
ACTCAGCTTCCGCTTCAAATTCAATTTTCAAAATTTAAATCAGAGTGTAAAAATGTTTTAAAATCAGCCCATTAATTACACGAGTTTAATTTCTTGCAATTGGCGGGGCCACGGCGAATCCAGCCTTCACTTTCGGCCTCTCCCTTAGCTACCTATTAGGCTAACGTCATACTTTTATCAAGTTGTTCTCTCATAATCTTCTTTTTAAATGAATTAAAGTTCAGAATTACTCTTAAAAATAAAGCTTGGTTTGAAATGTCTCACTTTTTAAAAACAAATAATTATTTAATATATAAATAGTGGAATAAAAATGTTAAGAAACGAATTTTTGAAAATTATTGTGTTTTTGTTATTATACGAACACATGATAACATTTTACATCAGATTATAAATTAACTTCGAGAACAACCAATGAAGAGTAACATCAAATAATGTCAAAATGTATTTTTAAAAAGTTAGTTTGAGATTTTAGTATTTGATATTGATGTAAAAAAATATTTTCAAAATGATAAATTTTTTATTTTAGATAAGATATTGTAGAGTAAAAATAAATTAACATAAGTGATTTAATTCCGTTATTATAAAATTTATTAACACTATTATATATGAAATAAATTAACATAAAATATAATAAAAAATATAAAATTATAATAATTCATTAGTGATTTTTTATGTATATAATGTAATTTTTAAATATTTGTAAATAATTAATATAAATTGTTGGATTAAATAAAAAAGTCTCCAAATTATATATTTTTATATTAGTGTAATATATCTAAATATTAATTTAAAATATTTAATATTATTTTATAATATTATAGTGTTTTTATTATTTATTTTTATTTTAAATATTAAATTGTTATTATAATATATCTTTTTTACAATATTAATATATCATTAGTATTCAATATATTGAATAAAAATTACAATATTAATTTAATATTAATAGAATATTTCAATATATTTCATATTTATTATTAATATTATTTTAATATATTGTTTTAATAAATTAATATTATTAAAAACAAAAAATAAGAAAATGATGAAACATAGTAAAATAAAAGAGACTTTACACGAATATCGGAGTTGACTTTTTTCTACAAATATGACACAAGCAAAATTGTTTTCACAAATATTGTAGTTTGAACATTAAAAATGAAGTCGGTGTGCACTCAATCTTACTTCACTGTTCATTCTAATTTTTTTATTAAAAAATGATGAAGATAGGCGGTGGGAGTTCACTTTACACATAGACACTGTTCGAAGTCGGACTATAGGTGATCCGACTTCAATTTTTTAATAAAAAAATACTGTTCAAAGTCGAAATGTAAAAAATCCGACTTCAATATTATTGTAGCAAATGCTATAGATCTGAAAATAAATGAGAGGTGCCACACTTAGAAATTTTTTCCCAGCTTATAGCAGTGATTTTCTCGTAAAATAAAAAAAAATAGAATTAGTGGTCGACAACTATCATCAAAGCTGCCTTCGCCGACTAAATAAAAATAAAATGTAAAAGTTTATGGTTCTCTATATAGAGAAAATGACTGTCGCGCAAACTCTAATTAATTTTAATTTAAATGACTTTTTAATATTATATATATATATATATATATATATATATATGATATGTATATATCAAGCAAAGTACTGAGAATCACTTTATCATGAGGCTAATGGCCTTGCAAATACTTTGGCGAAAGAAGGGGTTGACTGGCCGAATTGGTTTCAGGTGCTTTGAAGTCTATGCTGTTTCTGATAGTGCGCGGTCCTGGGATGGTGCTGCCATGGATTGAAGACTGCTTGTATGTTGATGAGCAGCAAGAGTCTTGTATTTTCGGAGGTTATTTCTGCTTTTGTTTTAGGTGATTTTTTAGATATTTTATTTTTTTCTCTTTACATTAATTTGTATATTATTTTTTGATTATAATTAGTTTTTTTTAACGACACACTTGTTAATATTCTTTCAACAACAAATCTTTTTTTGCCGATAAAAATAATATTAAAACTCGACTTAAATTTAAAAATTAACCCACAAAAAACTAAAATATGTGTTATTTGAGTTATTCAAATTCTCATTTTATAACTCAAATTTTATTTAAAAAAATTTCAAAGTCAAGTTTATAAAATTATAATTTAAGCTAAATCAAATAGAGTATTTTTATGTCGAAATGAATAAAAAATTAATTTTTACGAGTCTAGTTTTGCTCGCATCTTATTATAGATAAAGTGAATGTCATTTACATTAGAACTCCTTTTATATTTTTTATTTCCGTACTAACGTATTAAACAATTGTCTTTTAAAATATATATAAAAACATTTAATGTAATTTAACTTTTAATTGCCAAAAAAAAAATCAAAAAGTACTAAATAACAGTCCTAAATCACGTATGAACATTAGCCTCCAAGGCTACTGCCGTACCAATGCAAGCTAAGCATGGCAAAATAGGGCATAGTTCAATAAATTCAGGCAATAAAGAAGAATCTTAGGATCGAGGGAGAAACCTTTGTCATTATTTCACTGTGGGAGGCTATGCGCAACCTATGCGTACGTTTTTCATGGCATGGCTCAACTCTAACCCCCTACTAGAGTTGTAAACTAATCAAGTTCGAGTAGTGTTAAATTTAATTTAACTCGTTAAAAACACTAGTTGAATTTAAATTAAGTATTATTCGAGTCGAACTCGAGTAACTCGTAATTTATTTTGTATCATTTGCAGTCCTATTAATAATAACAATAGTAATTGTTGAGTAGATTTATTCAACATGTATCGCGGTAAAAAGTTCTGATGAGATTAAGCAGAGATGTATTTGTATTCACATGGTAAATATTGAGATTCGAACTCATACAATATGAGACAATATAAACATCTTTGGTCACTCAACCAATTATTTAATCTTTTTTATGAGTAATTATTTGATGCACCGTCCGTGAAAAGTTTTTCCACCAACGGACTTCTAAAAGATGCCACATGTCTCTTTTAATGTCACTAACCTTAAATTCTAAATTATAAACCCTAAACTTTAGATCATCGAATATAATTATAAACCTTAAAATCTAACTATAAACACTAAAATTTTAATCTTAAATCATACCCTTTATAATTTCTTTTCTTTAATTACACTTCCGAATCGGATCAATGTAAAATTAGTGAATTACTCAAGTCCTTGTCTCCTGTCGCATGACTGTGTTTCTTAAATGGACTGATACCTAAGCCATGGCCGTAATTATTACAACTTGCTAGTTGCTAGCAATTGGGCATTTATTATACATATATATTTTGGATTGACTTTGAAAAAGAGTGATTTATGGAATGAAAACAACCGGAATGACCGGTTTGGAAGCATGTTCCCAGACAGAAATTCTATCTCTATGGCACTACTGTCATTGTCATTGTCATTACTAGCTAATCTCAGTGATTAAACCCCAAGGATTTGATTTTGTAAACACTTCACCAAAACAATGAATTTTGCTCGCTTACTGTTTCTCTTTATTGTTTTCTTTTGAAGGTGCATGAACATTCTTGGGGTTCAGAAATTCCAATTATTTTTTCACATGATTTTCCAATTAATTGAACATAATATTATCTCAACATATTATATATATTAACGAACAATTAGTTGCTCAAACGCGATAATATTATATTCTTTAAATATATAATTATAAATTTAAATTTTAAATTTGTAAATGAAATAAATTTGATTGACATACTTGCCTCTTTGATGGGCTCTAATAATTTAATTTGAATTAATAAATTAAATATTAATCATTATATAAAAAAATATTTTATATATTATAATACATAAATTGTCTAGAATATTTCAAATCTCTTTAGATAAAACTCAGTAACACTTATAATATACATCATGGCCTTACAAGGGGAGCAGCATGAGCGATCGCTTAAGACCCCAACATTCTACTTTCACAACTTTACAAATTATTCAAGTGACAATCTAGTAAGTTAGTGGTTTATGCTTATTATTTTTAAATGTATTTTTGATGCTTTCTTAACAAAATAATAAAAACAATGTGTTTGATAAATAAATAACATTGTTATGATTTATTCATAAAATATTTAATAAATTATTCAAAGCAATAAAATAAATTTTTAATTTTCACTCAGGACTCCGTAAATGTCTAAGATGACTTTGATTATACATATATATAATACATGAACAATACATATTTTTCACATTGTCAATAAATTAAATACTTATATATTTCATATTTTAAAATTACAACCATTTAACTTCATATCTTAATATATTATCACATATTTTATTAATGAAACAATGTGAAATACGTAAAGTTTTATATTGTTATTTTTTTTCTTTTTAAGGTTGAACTTGATGTTAACTTTTCATTTGACGTTTATTTGGTTATTTTCGTTGACTTATCCTTAATTTGGACTATTGAGTTGATTATTTCATATTAATACGTGCTCGCAATCATATAGATATGTCAGAATTGAATTGTAATAAAATCAATTGTCAATATACTATTATCTTTGTATTTGTTTTTATATTAGTGTTGATGTAATTTGTCTTTGTCCTCAATAGTAGTGTTTGTTTATATATTATATTTTTAAAATTATTTGATTAAAGTTTTAAATATTTAAACATATAATTCTATTTTCATTATTTTAATGGTTAGATTACCCCCTTACTGATTTTAGAAGAAATAATTAGTTGAGGTCATTCCATATTTATTCAATTAAATTAACTATTTTTATTAGTTGAAAGAAATATAACACCGTAGACGTATAGGACAAAAATCTTCAATCTTTTTCGGTATCTTTTATATGTCCAAAACTAAAAATCAAACTTTAAGTTATAATTTTAAATTTTAAATCTTAACTCATAAACCCTAAGCTCTATAAATACATCTTATCCATAATTTTTTAAACCGTAATTTTAAACCCTAAATTTAATTTCTTAATATAAGATATAAAAATGAACACAAAAAATAATATATAATTTCTATTCAGAAATATATATATCATAAAATATTGAATGGAGTACAGTCCTTGTAACTAATTTCCATGTTTATTTGACCAGAAAGAAGTTGGAATCAAACCCCCCATTGTTATCTGTGAAGGCATCCATCCATCAATAATTGAGCCATTTAGTGATGCATAAAGAAGACACGGATTTACCCAAACACTGCTACTAGTCTTCCTCCACATGTATTAAAGCTGTGGAGCAACTGAGCATGAAAGCAGCAGTGTTTTTGCACAATAATCCTTAGGTTTCGTTCAACGTAGATTTTGAAATAAACGTTAGAATAAAAATTAACGTTTGATAGAATATATATATTTCAGTTTTGTAACATTTGAGGTAAAATCTAAATTTTAAACGATTATTTTATATATTATCATAATTGTTTAATGCTGTTTTATGTTACGATCGTTTGAAAAATATTTTCGAACGAAACTTAAAAAAATAGAGTTTAATGTATAGAACCCTCCTTCCAATTAAGAAAAAAGAATGGGTCACTTTCTGAGTCCCAGAGCCCACTTGGCTCTTCTCTTTTACCGTTTTCCACCGAGAACTGAGAAAAGTCACTGTTCCTTGTCTTGTCATTTTGCAGTTTGCCAACCAAATAAATGGTTAGGGTTTTTTAAGGGTTCCTGGGAGATGGTCAGCATTTTCCTTTCAGTCAAGACCCTGTAATTAAGAATACCCACTTTTATATATATATATATTTTATAATCTCTGCTTTACACTAGACTGGACTAACAATGGCGTTCAAATAAAAAGAAAAGATATAACAGCTCTTTAAATAAGGCCAATCCCCCCTCTCTGTCTCCCTATTTCTTCCATTGGTAGCTGCAAAACCGCCAACAGCAGTTGGCCAGGCGCCGTTTCGCTTTTCCTGAACTCTCATCTTCTCTTTTTCATGAGCTTTGAAACAAGATCTTTCTTCTAAGTTCAAACTGGAAAATTAATGACCATGGTAAGTGTTCACTTACTGGGATTTCTGGGTTTTCTCTACTGTATGTGAAAAAGATAATTGAATTATGATTTTCTTTTTTTGTAGTTGTTTACTTCACAAGTTCCTCGTTGGCTTCAAGTTCTTCTTACTGAGAAATTCTTCAACGCGTGTATAACCCACGAAGATGCCAAGAAAAACGAGAAGAACATCTTCTGCTTGGATTGTTGCATCAGTATTTGCCCTCACTGTTTCCACCCCCACCGCTCCCACCGGCTTTTACAGGTTACCTTTCTGGAATTCACCTTATAATCTCACAAATATACATCATTTGTTTGTTAAATCCTTTTTTTTGTTGCAGATAAGGAGATATGTGTACCATGATGTTATAAGGCTAGATGATGCAATGAAATTAATGGACTGTTCCTTTGTTCAAGTAAGTCGCCATTGTTGTTCCTTGTTGAGCTCGAATTTAACTCTTTTTTTAAGGTAATTTAATGGCTTCCCTTTTCTTTTTCTTTTTTTTTTGCATTAGTCATACATAACGAATAGTGCAAAAGTTATATTTATAAACCAAAGGCCGCAGACAAGGCAGTTCAGAGGCTCCGGCAATTTCTGCACTATCTGCGACAGAAGCCTGCAAGACCCTTATCTCTTCTGTTCTCTCTCCTGCAAGGTTCCGTTTCTCCGCCTTTTTTTCTGGCCATTTTTATACCATTTGACTCGGTGACTCACCTTTTTTGGTGTTTTTCCTTATGGCAGGTGAATTATTTGTTAAGGACAGAAGATGGGCTGTCCAAGTTCCTGTTCGAGTGCAATTACTTGCCTTTACCCGACTCTGGTTTGGATGAAGGTTTGGTCACACCGGACTCGGTCCTTGACCCGTCTGGTTCCACCAAAACGTCGTCTGGGTCCGGCGGATACGATGAAGTGCGGTGTGGAGCACTTGCTTCCACTGCTACCACGTCGGAGATCGTGAGGAAGAAGAGGACCAGCTTAACGGCGTGTCGTCCGACATGTCCACCGGTGTCGGGAAGTCTGATGAACCGGAGAAAGAAAACCCCACAACGAGCTCCATTGTATTGAAAAAACGTACTGGTCTATGGAAAGAAAGGGAGAGAGGGGAGAAATTATTACATGGTCCCGGCTTATCACATTATTTATGATTTTATTTAATGTTATCGTCTAATGAGATTTATTCATTAAATGACATGTAGGAAAAATGTAAAAATTCACTTTACATAAAAAAATGAGATAGAAAATTATTATTGAATAGAACCATAGATAACGTGACAAGTCAGACCTATCTAATAATTTTTCGGAGAAATAAAGGTAAGGAAAGATTTGAACAGTATTTGTATGACCCCTTTTCATCCGAGCTTAAACCCAATATTCCAAACATTAAACCTGACCCAACTGAAAAATCTTAAAAACAAAATACCTTAATCCTAATTCTTTAGCCGCCATCATACACCCTTGTCATCGTCGCCGCACCTTCTGTCGCCACTAGAAACTAAATTAAACTGAAATATCTAAATAACCCTAAACCAAATCAACCCTAAAATTAAAATAAATCTTCTGTCATCTACCCATACTCCTAAGCCTAAACCTAATCTGACCAAACTCATACCCTATCAACCATTCGACCGGCACGATCCACAAAATCTGGTTTTCTTTCCATCAAGTAAGATATGCAGAAATAATAAATTGTGAGAGTTGTTATTTTGAAGGGATTTATAAAACCTGAATGGAAAACAAATGTGGGGAGTTGAGTCTTTTGTTCTAAAAACAATCAAAAGAGATTAGAAGTTGTAAACAAAAAAGTGGCAATAAATTTTTAAAGGTTCAGATCCAAATCTATTTTATTTTTGAATCAAAAGTTTTTTCTTTGGTTGTTTTAAATCTCTTGAATCAAACGTTAAAAGCGAAGGAAAAAGAGGGTTTGAAGTTACCTGATATCGTCGCCGCTGCTTCGCCGTGAAGCCACCGTAGACGGTGAACAGCTTGAAAAGAGGAGTGAGCGCCACTCGTGAGAAGAAGAAAAGAATGAGAACTTTTCAGGGTTTATTTTCTATTTTTTAAAATTTGTTTTTTTGACCAAAAATATACCCTTATTTTATTAAACCAGATGTCACAAAACGATGTTGTTTTTGGCCCTCGACCCGCAGTGACTCGGACCCATGGGAAGGATTCGCGTTTTTTTATTTAAGAAAAAATTACATACATGATCTCTGGACTCTTCCCCCGCCTTTACTTCTGTCCAGAGAATAATTCCCCTTTCAGTCCCTATTCCTCTTTCCCACCTCTATTTCCGTCCTTTTTTTATTTTAATTTCGCATCTTTATTTTTCTTTTATTTCAATTTGGTCATTGCATTTTAGTGTTTAATTTTCAGCTTGTTATTTCTTTTAGTTTATGCTTATTTCCTTGCATTTCTTATCTGCTGCATTTTAGTCATGTAATGTTTGTTATTTCTTTGCCATGTACTTTAATATTAGTGCATTGTAGTCCTTTAATATTAATTTTCATGATATGTATATATGTTAATTAATACCATATTATTATTATTATATCTATACAAAATAATTTATTTTTATATATTATATATATTAAGATTATATATTTTTATTATGATGTATATATAAATTTGTTTTCTACAACCCATATTTTATGTATAACTTTTTATATTTTATATATTTTTATATCATATATATATATATATATATATAAGTTTTTACGCACATTTGTAAATATGTATAGTATTCTATTTAATCACTACATATATAATATAAATAAATACTTTTTTTTAGAAAAATAATAACATATATAAACTATTAACTTTAAATATATCTAGATATTTTTTTATAGGTATAAGTATTAAATATTTTACCTTAATTGTTCTATTTTTAAGTTAGAATAATATTTAGAGTAGTATTTTATTTATGTTAGGTTCGTTTTTATTTATGTGTTAGATTAATATTTATGTATTTATGTTATATTAGAATTTTATTATGTTAGTGTTTATTTATATGTTTATTGCATTGTATTTATTTATGTTTGTCATGTTCTAAGTTGCATTTTGGATATATTATTGTCAATGCGGTGCCCTTTTATTCGAGCGTAAACGTGGCCAGTATCAAGCGTAGTGATGGTGGTCTTTCGGTTTACTCTCGAATAACAGGGCCTTTAAAATCTACCCGCGCTTATAACCAAATTTTGATTTAATCGTCACTTTAATCCGGAAAGTTTAATATTAATAAAGCGGTAATTATTAAAGTACCAAATTTGGGTGGTGTGTGGGGTGCTAATCCTTCCCTATCCATAACCGACTCCCGAACCTGACATTTTTAAAATCTTTGGTTTTTATGATGCCCGACCTACCTTAGTGGCCGGTGACGACTCAATTTTTAAAATAATACGGTTTTTTCTAAAACTCCAATGGAAGACATTTATTAAAATACCCAAAAGACCCCAAACACCTTAAAACCTCGTTTTTTTAGCGAAGACGCTCGAAAAATGATCGCTATAGATGGCGACTCCGCTGGGGACACTTTTTTGGTTTTCAAAAATAAAAGAGAGCCGAGTTTTTTAAATAATTATCGCTTTACTAATATTAGAAATTCTGGATTAAAGAGACTATTAAATTAACATTTGGTTATAATTGCGCGTTTATTTTAACGCATTTAAAATTTGGCATATAAACCTGTCCTTTTAAGTGGGGAAAATGCTAGTGCTTTCGTGTGGATATCATTCCTCCGTATGGGCCTAGCAAGTACCTTCGGGGCTCGAGTACCTTATGCTTTCTTGAAGATATCGTTCATTCGTATGGGTATATGCGAATATGTCCCCTTGAGTTGAACCCGGTTGAAAAGAGCCTATAACGGGTGATGACCGGGGGCCTTGCTACTCTTAGTAGGGACAGAAATGACAATTCGGGTACCTCTTAGCACCAGAACCGCATATAGTGAGTCGTATGAGCCAACCTTGTAGATCCATGCGAAACTATGCCCGTTTAGTGGTTACCTTTTAGGTTTTGATGCATCTTTCTATGTACAGTTTTTTATCTATTTCATTTTTACCTTTTACCATTTCATTTGTTCATTTGATTATTTTATATTTGAACTGACCCAGCTTCTTTTGATTGTACTACATTAAGTTCATTCATTTTGAATTAACTACATGACATATCATAACATTTTATTTTTTGCATTCTACCAGCATGAAATGCTGATTCACAACTGGTTCTCAATTTGAAAAATTATCATCGGGAAAAGATCTAGCACTCTAGATATCAAGGCAATATTCAAAGTTGCAAATGAATCTCGTGAGTTCGGAAGTTGAGCCACGAGAACCATTTTTGAATTAGTACTTTCACATCTAAGACATGCATTTTGCATTTACATGCATACATTTTGAAAATTTTAAAGTCGATCCCTAGGTTACCCCATTAGATACAACAAAGTTGGTCGACCTAGCACCTTACAGAACCTTTTACAAGAGTCTGATCTTGGGGCATGTCCACAAGTACCCTCTACATATTTTACAAACATTGTGCCTATACAAGGCCCCAGTCTGGGGGAATTCTTTGTCAAAGTCTAGTATTCGTTGTCGAGTCGAACTTTTGCATCCCCGAAATGTCTACATCGACCACAGTCTGCAAAACTTCACCTGATCCAAAAAATGATGAGCTGCCATGAACCAACTTATGAACCTAACTTAGGGGGAACAAAATGTGCTCTAGGGTTTCAAATTTGCTACACGAATATTCTTAGACGATGACATAGAACGAACAAAATGTTGGGGCATGCACCCAGATGAATGATCCAAAGAAAGGTGATCGAACCCAAGAACAGGTTGGGGCACCGCTACATACAAAAGACCAAGATCCTGACAAGACCAGTGAGGAGTAAGGGGCATCCCATTAAGAGCCAGAAATCATATCACATTCATGTATTTAGTTGCATTCATCTATCATACATCTAGATCCAGTGCATACACTAAAGTCACCTTGCATTTAGGCATATAATTCATGCATTTTTACTTATACATACAAACAGATTCGAAGAGGAGATTTAACATCCTTAACATGAGGGCAATTACGATGGTCAACATTAGTTTTGGAGGAGGCTAAGCACGTACAAAAAAATATGTTGAAATATCTAAATAAAATGTATCAGCGGCAAAATCTTTGAACAGTTACTGACAATTTTTTTCCTTTGTAGGATTTCATTCCTCCGACGATGGTGTGACGGACGTCAACATTTTCCTGACTTTCACTATTGCCAACCAAAATTCTTTCCAGATTCTGCCCTATGTTGATAGAGAAACGAGTAAATTTTTTTCTAGACATTGTCGCGCTGTCAATGGCTCATCTATTCAACATCTTACAAATCATGCCTCCGTCAGTGGTGGTACGCTGACTTAATGTAGATCTTGCCTCCGTCGGTGGTATTGTAGATCAAATGTTTCATCCAGATCCTATCTCTCCGTCGGTGGTGTAGTGGATCTCATATGTTGTTGATCTAGTCTCTCCGTCAGTGGTGTAGCATATCAAAACTCATCCAGGCCTTGCTTCTTCGACAGTGTTGCAGCTAGACCAAACTTTTCTTCAGAATTCACCTTTTTCATTACAATTGTAGCAAAAATCAAAGAAAAGAAAAAAAAGAAAAAATGTTAAAAAAGGAAAATAATTAGAAAAAGTCAATAAAAGAAGTGAAACCAAAATTTTAAAAAAATAAAAAAAATCAAATCAAAAGTCAAGTTATAATCATTCGCCGGTCTTGCTCTTCCGTTGATGGTATGGAAAGATCTAAATTGCTGAAATCCAGTCCTGCTCCTCCGTTGATGGCGTAGTAGGATTCATATTGATGTCATTCGATTCTACTTCTCCGTTGATGGTCCAATGGAGTCCAAGTGCTGAAATTCGATCTTATCCCTACGTTGATGATGTGGATAGATCCAATGTGATTGATTTTCAGTTCTTCCTCTTCGTCGGTGTTGTAGCTGAACCAAATTTGCCAAATTCCGATCATGCCTCTACGTCAGAGTCGTAGCTTGATCGCAAAGAAACCAACCTTCCGATCATTTCTCTTCGTCAGAGTCATAGCTGGATCAAATCTTCAGACCTTGCCTCTTCGTCAGTGTTGTAGCTTGGTCAAATCTAATTTTCAGCTCTACCTCTTCATCGGTTTTGTAGCTGAACCAAATTTGCCAAATTCCGATCATGCCTCTTCGTCAGAGTCGTAGCCTGATCGCAAAGAAACCAATCCTCTAATCCTGCCTCTTCGTTAGAGTCGTAGCTGGATCAAATCTTTAGACCTTGCCTCTTCGTCGGTGTTGTAGCTAGATCAAATTTCACTAACTCTTGATCTTGCCTTTTCGTCGGTGTCGTAGCTGGATCAATATTACTAACTTTAGACCATGCCTCTTCATCGGTGTTGTAGCTTGGTCAAAATTTGCTAACTTTCAAGTTTTATCAGTGTTGTATCCGGAAAAAGCAAAAAAAAAATGAAAAAAAAGAAAAAAATAAGGAAAAGAAAAAATAAGAAAAAATAAGAAAAAAATAAGAAAAAAAGGAATAAAATCAATAAGAGCTTTCAATCTTTTGATACTACCTCTTCGTCAGAGTCGTACCTGGATCAGACATTAGAATTTTCATCCATTGGTCTTGCTGCTTCGTCAGTGTTGCATTTGGATCAAATTTGTAGACCTTGCCTCCTCGTCAGTGTTGCAGCTAGGTCAAATTCTCTTTTGGTATTAGCTCGTCATCAGTAATGTAGCGTGTTAGACTCATTTTGCTTCCCTAACAAAGAACTCCCATTTTGAAGATTTTGCTTCCCCAAGAGTGACATGGTAGATCAACCAAGACAAAAAAGAAGACATGGATTAAAGAAAAAAAAGATCTATCGAAGAAAGAAGACATACGTCAAGAGGGGATGACCAGCCAGACCGGATGAAATGGGTCATTTCTAGTCTTTGCTTCGTCGCTGTTACACAACAACGAGCAAAGAGGGGCAGTTGTATGACCCCTTTTTATCCGGGTCTAAGCCCAAGACTCCAAACTTTAAACCCGACCCAACCGAAAACCCTAAAAACAAAATACCCTACCCTAATTCTTTAGCCGTCGCCGTACCTTCTGCCGCCGCCGTTTACTCTCCGGCCACCATCACCGACAACCACCTGAAACCAAATTAAACTAAAATCCCTAAATAACCTTAAACCAAATTAACCCTAAAATTAAAATAAACCCTCTACCCTCTACCCATACCCCTAAGTCTAAACCTAATCTGACCATTCGACCGGGAAGATCCATAAAATCCGGTCTTCTCCCAATTAAGCCAGATCTGCAGAAATAATAAATTATGAGAGTTGTTATTTTGAAGGGTTTTATAAAACCCGAATGGAAAACAAATGTGGGGAGAGGGGTCTTTTGTTCTAAAAAAAGGAAAATGGATTAGAAGTTGTAAACAAAAAAGTGGTAATAAATTTTTGAAGGTTTAGATCCAAATATATTTTATTTCCGAATCAAAAGTTTTTTTCTTTGGTTATTTTAAATCTCTTGAATCAAAAGTTAAAAGCTAAGAAAAAAGAGGGTTCGAAGTTACCTGATCTTGCCGCCGCTGCTCCGCCGTGGTCGGTGAACAGCTTGAAAAGAGGAGAGCGGCGCCAGTCGTGAGAAGAAGAAAAGAATGAGAGTTTTTTAGGGTTTGTTTTTATTTTTTTTTAATCTGTTTTTTTAACCAAAAATATACCCCTATTTGTTTTAAACCAGATGTCACAAAACGATGCCGTTTTGTCACAAAAATATACTCTCGGTGACCCGGACCCAGGGGAAGGATCCGCGTTTTTTCGTTTAAGGGAAAATTACACACATGGTCCCTAAACTCTTCTCCTGCCTTTACTCATGTCCAGGGGATAATTTCCCTTTCAGTCCCTATTCCTCTTTCCTGCCTTTGTTTCCGTCCTTTTTATTTTAATTTCGCATCTTTATTTCTCTTTTATTTCAATTTGGTCACTGTATTTTAGTGTTTAATTTTCAGCTTGTTATTTCTTTTAGTTTATGCTTATTTCCTTGCATTTCTTATCTGTTACATTTTAGTCCTGTAATGTTTGTTATTTCTTTGCCATGTACTTTAATATTAGTGCATTGTAGTCCTTTAATATTGATTTTCATGATGTGTATATACGTTAATTCATACCTTATTATTATTATTATTATTATTATTATTATTATTATTATTATTATTATATCTATACAAAATAATTTATTTTTATATTATATATATATTAAGATTATATATTTTATTATGATGTATATATAATTTTTTTATACAACCCATATTTTATGTATAACTTTTAATATTTTCTATATTTTTATATCATATATATATATAAAAGTTTTTACGCACATTTGTAAAATATGTATAGTATTCTATTTAATCACTACACATATAATATAAATAAATACATTTTTTAGAAAAATAATAACATATATAAACTATTAACTTTAAATATATCTAGATATTTTTGATAGGTATAGGTATTAAATATTTTACCTTAATAATTATATTTTAAGTTAGAATAATATTTAGAGTAGTATTTTATTTATGTTAGGTTCGTTTTTATTTATGTGTTAGATTAATATTTATGTATTTATGTTAGATTAGTATTTTATTATGTTAGTATTTATTTATATGTTTATTGCATTGTATTTATTTATGTTTGTCATGTTTTAAGTTGTATTTTGGATGTATTATTGTCAATGTGGTGCCCTTTTATTCGAGCATAAACATGGCCAATATCAAGTGTAATATGGTGGTCTTTCGGTTTACTCTCAAATAACAGAGCCTTTAAAATCTACCCGCGCTTATCACCAAATTTTGATTTAATCGTCACTTTAATCCGGAAAGTTTAATATTAATAAATCGGTAATTATTAAAGTACCAATTTGGGCGGTGTAGGGGAGTTAATCCTTTCCTATCGTAACCGACTCTCGAACCCGTCATTTTTAAAATATCTGGTTTTTATGGTACCCGGCCTACCTTAGTGGCGGTAGCGACTCTATTTTTAAAATAATACGATTTTTTTCTAAAACCCCAATGTAAGACACTTCTTAAAATACTCAAAAGACCCAAAACACCTTAAAACCTCGTTTTTTAGCAAAGACCCTCGAAAAAGGATCGCTGCAAAAATTATTCATTTTTAGGCAATTTACAGATTCAATCCCCCCAATTTTGTTTATGTATTACACTCTCCTCTCCTCTCCTCTCGCATAGCAAATTGACATTCCTCAGAAACGGAAGAAACATATTCTTTTTTCTCTTTCCCAATTCTTATATTTGTATATTTGGGGTTTGAACTAATCAGTATTTACCATTTTAATCTTTTCTATAAACATAATTAGTTGTAATGAAATCTTAAAACCGAAAGATGAATTGTCTGTTTCTTGAATTTTGATGGTTTTCCAGGACAGAGTGGGGACAATATTGGAAGACAAGCCGTGGGCGAATCCTATTAAATTCTTTGCTGTTTTTCTTCCTCCAATGGCTCTTCATTTTGGTTGGAATTTGTGGCATTAAATTATACGTTCTTTTCATAAATATCCAAGAAATTTTTGTTTCGGTGTTCTATTAGCGTAGCTGCTACAGTTTCTGAGGTTATTTTTTTTTCATGAATATACGTAAATGTTTTAACATTTCCCAAGAATTGTTTTTCTCTTAAAGCTAGCTTTCCAATGTAATTGTTTTTAGTCCTCAATTATTGTTGCTTTCAGTCTCTCTGATATCTTCTGATCTCGTCTTTAGGGTGGTAAATGAGACGAGAAAAATTACGAGTTATATGAGTTCGATTAGGTTAAAAATAGATTAGATTAAACTCAGCTCGAGTTCGACACAAATTCTTAATGAGCCGAGACGAGTTACTCGATACTCTACTCGAAAATATAATATATTATATTATATTAGATAATTAAGATTTAATTTTGGGGTTTTAGGTTAATTCAAGGTTTAGAGTATTGTTTTAGATTTATGGTTAGGTTAATGGATTATATGTTTTGGGGAATAAAGGTTAGAAAATTAGGGTTTAGTTTGAGCTATAATTTTTGTTTTCGAGTTCTACTCGAGCTTGATAACTTTGAGCTCGCGAGCTTCCGAGCTCAAGTTTCAATCGAGCTTGAGTTTGAGCTTGATAATTTTTAACTCGCACGCTTTCGTACTGAGTCGAGCTTAACCTTGGGTATTTCAAATTTGAGTCGAGCTTAACGATACTCAAGCTCGACTCTACTCGTTTACAGCCCTACTCGTCTTAACCAATACTTCCTTTGATATGAAGGCTAGCAAATTAACCAAGAGTTTATTTGGGTGAAATTACCTAAATATTGTTGTCCAATTTTTTTTCCCAACAATATGACACTCCCTACTTTATTTTCAACAATATGGTAGTTTACTGTAGCAATAGAAGTCAGACTGCTTTCAACCCGTTTTTGAACAATATTTTTTCAGAAAATATTAAAAAATTGAGGTTGAAATCGTCCTCCATTGAAATGTATTAATCCATGCACGCCACGTGTGAAATTCACTATTTAAAGACGGATTCCAATCTATTTGACTTTATTATTTTAATATTAATATGAAATTTACTGTTTAAAGACGGATTGAACATAACCCGACTTCTGATTTACTACAGTAAATCACCGTATTGTTGAAAATAAAGTGGGGAGTGCTATATTGTTGGAAAAAATTAAAGAACAATATTTGGGTAAAAATGCCCTTTATTTGGTACGAATAATAAAAAATATATTAATCAAGAGTCATTTAAAACCACTTTTTTACTTTAAAATCTTAATAATATAATTGTTAGAATTTCCATCATTGGTATCAAACAAAGCTTAAAACGTGTAGAAGTGAGAAACAGCGCCTTTTAAAATGTTCTTGGTCACCAGATAAAACTACAAGGACAAGTATTTTTCTTTTTGGCATTTATTCATCTTTTCGAGCTCTGGGTTTCTGCCACGTATCAATAAATATATTGGCTTCTTCTTCCACAACTGCAAAATATAAGAAAAAGGGTACCACGGTCCTGTTGCTCAAGCCATGGCTTGCACCACCAGTGACAAGTGGCGGGGGAGTTAATCGCCATGAAATCCGATCACATTGTGGCAAAATTCATGTGTTTTATTTTTCTGGGTTGGTGTTGTTTTGATTGTTCAGACTCTCGGACAGGAGAAAGGAATCGATTTCCAGTTTCATTTACTCGAATCTGAGAATGGGTCCAGAAAATTACAGTAAGGTTGCATTTGCATCGGCTGCCGTGTTTAGGACTTTTGGATCAATGTCTGGAAAATGCATTCATTCTTGTTTTATACACTCTTTTAACTTATTGTAATTTTCGAGCCCAATTCAACAACTGTAGGTGTAGGGTCTTGTTGCAGCCCCCGCAATTTTTTTGGAGGTTGTATCAGTGGTTCACAACCGTAAACGGAAATATTGGGAAACTTGGGCTTGGCCCGGAGAGTTCAGACAGGGAGATCTCAGGATGTGGATCAGTCTACGTATACAAAAAATAGTGAATCATAAATACAGCCCATGTTAAATAGGTCAAAAGTTAGCCTTTAATGTATAATTTATGGACATCAAATAATTTTGTCGTTTTATGGTTTTATGTGGTCCGACATAATTAATTTTTACCCAGATCATTAAACAAATAAAATAGAAGACACTTGTGATCAGGATTCAGGATGAGCATTCTATCCAGATGGTTTTGATTCGATTCAATCTTTTAGGGTTTAGGGTTTAAAGAAAATTTTGAGTTCAGGTCAGGTTTGGGTTAGACCTTTTTGAGGATGAGATGGAGTTTAGGATAAAAAATATTCGACCTGATTTGAAGTAATAGTTTAATTTTAGTATAAGTATTTAAATATAATTACTATAATCCATATCTCTTTATATATTTTTTTCAATTATCTCTTTATTTTGTATAATAAAATTGAAATAATTATCATAATGTCCTCCCTCTTTGAAATTTTTCAATTACTCCCTAAAATATTTTTTTTATTTATGTCCGGATCAAATTCGGAATTTTACTCTAAAAATTGAGTCAAGTATGGATGGGGTGAAATATCATAAAATGTCTTATTGAGTTCAAGTGAAGGTGTTTAATAAAAAATATGGCCCGTTTGGTTCAAGAAAATGGGGATCATTTTTCATTTTCTTTGAAAATAAAGAATATTGAAAAAACATGTTTGATTGTAAAATTAAAAAATAAATTCTAGAAAATAAAAACAAAAATATAAAAAAAACATTAAAAAAGTTGTTTTTTAATATTTTCATTAAAGTTGTTTTGAAAATTTGGAAAAATGGCTTAAGTCACATGAGACCAAATTCTTTTAAAAAGTATTTTTCTTTATTTTAATGACATTTAATTATTTTTGTTTTAGCATTGTTTCAAATAATCATAAAAATATTTTTTGGTAAAATATAAAATAGTCCTCCAACTATAAATTATTTTTTGTAAAGTCCATCAACTATGAAAAAATTACAAAGGGTCACGTGACCTAAAACAACTAACATATAGGTCCTTTGCCGTTAAAATTTTAACGGCATATAACATGACAATTAATAAAATTGACATAATAATAAATTTAGTCCTCAATTTTCCACTTTATTTTAATTTGGTTTTAACTCTAAAAAATTAACCATCGACGTTTCAATATTCTATTAATCTAAACCGGAACTCCCTCTTTTCTTCGATGTGTATTTCTATCGTCATCTTCTTCATCAATCCAATGGCCATTGAACTTACCTTGGCAACACAACTATCACAAAATAACTATCCGATTCAAAACACAAAAAAACTTATAAAATCCTGAAAATGTCCTAACAAACAACTAAATCAAAACAAAATTGTTGCTCCACCCAATCAATTGTTCACATTTCATGATAGAAACCCAAAAATCAAAGGTTGCATGAATTGAATTGTTTTATCAATTAGTATAAACTCAAATAATATATCAAAATATATGGTCTGAAAATGTCATATTTTTATTAAGAACAAAAATATTTTTTATTGATTTTAAAACTTTATTTTGTTTAATTATATTTTATTTTAATAGTTATAATAATTTTTCTAATAATTATATTTTAATTTAATTATTGAGTAATTATTTGTTTGTTATTATTTTGAAAAAAAATATGTCAAACTCATTTTCATTTTTAAAAACAAGTTTTCATTTCTATTAACCAAACTTGATTTATGTTTTTGGAAAACTGAAAATAAAGGTTGTTTTATAAAAATAAGGGCTTAATAGTTAGAAATGTGCCCAACCTATACATGTTTTTCCAGTTTGGTGCCTAACGTTTTTTTGTCTACTTTGGTGCCTAACGTTTCCAACGTTACTCAAATAGGTGCCCTGCTATTATTATCCGTTAATTTTCACTGTTAACTTCCTTTAAGTGCCATGTGTTAACTTCTTAAAATTTCAAAATTCCGTTAAGTGGATTAAAAAAATATTAGGCGCCAAAGTAAAAAAATAGGTATAGATTAGGCATCTTTCTGATTATTAAGCCTAAAAATGAGATTAAAAAACAAAAACACATAATATTTTCTAAAATCAAACAGACTATTTATTTTTATAATTCTAAAACCCTCGATAAATTTGAATCTTTTACCTGAAGTTTCTCATCCAAGCACTATAATATTTTATTTTTGTAGAGATAGTGGTTGTCCAAAGTTTAAACATAGAACTAAGAATTTAAAAACATTGTAAACATGGACGGAAGTATCTGTACGGTTGGAGGGGCCTTTCTCACACCCACAATTTTTTTTAAAAAATAAAAAAATAAATTAATCATGAATTTATTATACTTTTCAAATATTTATGTTTTATTAATGTCACTTTTAAAGGATAAGAAGGTCAATTTAGGAGAACTTTGCATATCCACATATGTATAGATATGCAACATTTATTTATTGGGTTGGTATATATGATTTATGGTACGTAGAAATTAATCAGAAGAATCTATTTCTTGTATCCATTTGTCAGCATCCCACGTATCCCTATACTTGGCACCATTTTCAAATATCCCTTTCAAGATGGTGGAGAACATGTTATTTCCTTCCACCTTTTGGGGAGCTCTATGTTCAACTCAGCAGCAAGCCAACTCACGTATTCAATCTGTCACAAGTGAAACGACACGATCACAACAAGCAGGCAGAGACAGAGACAGATATACTCGACCGTGGGAAGTTGAGAGCGGAAACCTCGTCATTCTCGAGGCTGTGAGTATGATGCTTGGGCAGTCCGGTCTTCTCCATCTTACTGTAGAGTTCTTTGACAGAAGACGACATCGCTTCTTGGGACGGCAGCTCCACCGTGCCGGACAAAGCTTTCGCTGCCCATTTCGCTTGTAATTCCATCACTTTAAATATCACCACCTGGTGTTGTCAAAACTTGGAACGCAGTTTTAGAACTCTTTGAACAAATGACAATAAACCAACATATGATAACAAGTTTACCCTGTAATTTAGTCCGATGAAAGAGAGCCGAGGGGCTAAGCTCGGTGGGAATACATGCTTGTACAAAGGTCCAACTCCACAGTAACAACCCCATTTGATTTAAGAAATGGGTATGGTATGTGTTGGAAAAATGTGAGAAAATGGTAATTTTGAGCCATATTTCGAATAGGTAAAGGTGGAGATTCGAATAATGATTTTATTGGATCTTATTCTACTCTATGAGACCTTTACAATGATATCTTATATGCTCAAAACGATAGACTAATGAATGAGAAATTGATGCTCAAAGTACGGTAGTTGTGAATTGAATGAGTAAGTGAAAACCCTCTCTATCTCACATTGATGAGATAAGTTGAGTGAGAAGTATTTATATACACTTACCCACTTAGTTGTCATTGAATGCCTTGATTGAAATTTGTCAAACCTATTCAGGTTGGGGCACATCAAAGGAGATAAGTGCATTTCATAGGAATATTTTGATTTAGTATGGTATTAAATTCAGAATATTATAAGAAGGCCTCAACACGTTTCACCGGATTGAGAAGCATTTTTGAATCTAAAAAAGGCAAAGGATTCAATGTCTTTTAAGATATACCCGGTGCAATGAATAATGACATCTGCATCAACAATCGTTCCGTATTGGAATTCCACCTTTCCATCTTTATGCGCGCGTTCAATCTGTGAAAAAGGGGGTTAGTTTTTCTAGAAAAAAAAAACTGACGAAATTTCATTAATTGATAAAATGTAGAACAAACCATTGAATGTTGCCAAGCGTTGTCATAAATGTCACCACTTGCCAACTGGAAACTAGGTGTTCTAACAGCTTGATGAACTTGTTTTGCGAGAGGGGAGATCTCTTTCAAAATGTCGACGGCACTTGGTCCGTTCCCGATGAGGACCACCACCTGTCAAGCATAAGCCAAGATCATTGTAGCAATTGCGTTGTCAGGGTTCAGATGTATGAATTGGATGTTGCAGGGTGATTATAAATGGTTTCAATACCTTGTTTTCAAACAGATCAGGAGTACGGTAATTATGGCTATGCATCTGCAATCCTAGCCAAACACCCCTGCCTAAAATATGATAAATTATTTTTATATATTAGAAACATGCAATTAGGGGAGTATTCGATCGAGTCTAGTCAAGTAAAAAAATCTAGTTAGTAGAGTTGACGAGTCATATTTGATCATTTAAATTTTATTTGAAATTTTTTTGAGTTGAGTTGAGTCAAGTCTATAAAATTCGATATTTTGAGGATGAATATTAATGAGAGTGTTAGACTAATCAGTTAGTTAAGCTGTTAGATTGGTTTGTTAAACCGTTTGGGCTGTTAGCAATAGTTATAGCTTGTAGGCTATATAAGCCTAATATTTGTAATGTAATGAGTCAACACTCTCTTTTGATCCATCAATAATAATAAAAAAAACAGATTGTATTTTGTTCATTTTAGCTCCTGTATATAATACCATTTATCCCTAACCATCGTTCATCTCTCTTACATACAAGCCACCACCGTCGTTCTATCTTTCTCACAGAGAGTAAAGGAATTGGGTAATTATTCTATGCATAAGGTTTGTGGAAACTATGTTTTCACAAACGCTTACTTTTAGTGTTTAGAGACTTTGTTTAGGATTTAGGGGTTTAAGTGTAGTAGTTTTAAATTTAGGGGTCGTTGATATAATTTTGGGTTTAAGATTAAAATTTAAGTTTTATAGGTTAAAACCTAAATCTCTAACCATATTACCCTAAAATCTAAACCCTAACCATAAACTCAAAATTCTAACCATAAATCTTAAATTCTAAACTCATATACTAAAACCCTAAACTAAAACTCTAAACCCTAAAATTAAGGCGATTGTGAAAACAAAAAATTTTCACCTCCTGTGTTTGAGATAATAATCCAAAAAAATTAAGTACTTGATGGAAAGAAAGAATTTGCAAGTGTTGCAGTTAGAAGATGAAATTGAATAAAATACATAATTGAAAGATTAAATTTAAAAAAAATCTATTTTTAAAAAAGTGGAATTAAAGTTATCTAAGTGTTTTAGTTAATTAAATCATATTTTATCGTTTAAACTATATTTGAAATTTATTTTAAGTTTATAATATTTAAGTAAAAATAAATTATTTTCTTTCGAATCGAATCTAAGTTTTGCAAACCGATTGCAATGGTTAGAACCGAAGAAAGATGATCTAATGTAAGCTCCACATGGCATCCATGAAATACCTGGAAATTCTGCAACAATTGGCTCCGTGAAATTACCATTGCAAACAACCACAGCCTCGTAAATCTCCTCTTTCGATTCCAGACCTCACTCGGTTTCTCGAGTTCTAGTCTCAACAACCCACTCGTGACTCACCTCATCAAATAGCTCCACCCGAACCACTTCATGCCCGAATCGAATCAGCTCCACCAACCCAAAATCCCTGGCAAAATCCTCAAGAAACCTGAGCACCTCTTCGTGACCCGGAAAAGTCCTCGGATCCCCACCTTCTTTCTTCACAAACGGATAGTCCAAGAAGCTCATTGTCTGCCTAGGAATATTCACTCGATGGTATTTGTACAGGCTACTGTGAACTATTTCACGATTCGTATCAAGACCCAATGGGTCGGTCTCCACCCGTGGATTATGGGGCCAAATACCACCAACTCTGTCGGCCTTTTCAAAAACAGTGACACAGTGATCATCTCTTTGAAGCTCCCTGGCCGTAACGAGCACTGCAGTGCCGGCACCAATGACCGCTACCTTGTAAGATTCGCCATAGCCAAGGCTTACATTTCGGCCACCTATTAATAGATAAGCCTTGAAGCCTTACAAATTTGACAAATCTAGCTTTTATGCCCATTCTAATAACATGCAGTCAAAATCAAATCACTGTTTATAATTTCTGGAAGCATGCCATTGTAACGAATTTGAATTTCTTTAGATCAAACCCCAGTTTTTCTTGGTACATTTATAATTTCGGTTGCAGGGTGTTGAAAAATCTTTGACGGACGACTTGTTTCTGAATTGTTGAATTGAAATTTAGGTGCAGCTTGATCTATGTTTCATCCATTTGTTCAGAATTCTAAAACCCATTCTTCTTCCCATGATTTCAGTTGATTTAGTAGAAAACTGGAAGAATGAGAAGTGTGAAAGGAAATGATTTTTGAGGAAAATGAGAACGAAATGATCTATTCAAAATTGAACGGTTGAAATAGGGGTGTAAACTAGTCAAGTCCGAGCAGTGATGAGCTCGATTTAATTTGTTAAAAACTCGAGTTGAGTTTGAATTGGAGTTGAATCCAATCGAATTGAGTTTTGACCCGAGTCAAATTTGAGTGACTCGCAATCTGTCTCATTTCATTTACAGTCATATTCATAATAATAATAATTGTTTTTTGAAATAATAATAATATTTATTAAGTGGATTTATTCAACAATAATAATAATAATAATATTATTATTATTATTATAAACAAGATACATTTTAGTTCACTCTTAATTTTAAAAAAAATAAAAAATAATATATTATATTATTGAGTAACTCACGAGCTTTTTAAATCGACTATCAAATAACTTAATTTGTTAAGAACTCAAACTAAGTTTAAATTAGAGTCGAATTTAATTAAATCGAATCAAATTTTAATTGAATTAAACTCGAATAATTCATAATTGATCTCGTCTTATATACACCCTAGGGAGAAAGGTAAAAGAAAATTGAATTTAATAGGAACATACAAAAACACCCTCGACTATATTTGAAAATTATGCTCTTGTAACGATTGGTGATCTCATCAGCTTTTTTGGTCGCATGTCAAACCTCTATTGCTCCTTATTTTATACAACCATGCGGTGCCATGTAGGAGAATCCCCCACCTATAACATGAATTTTGAGAATCCAGTTTACTTCCGTATTTGAATTCTTTTTTCTCGAAAAAGAATGTATTTAGTCGATATAATGACTAAATTTCTGTGAATATTAAAATTTATTACTATAGTTTATTTGATTTTTCTCATTGTACTTTTTAGACTATACATTTTAAGTTAATATTGAATTTTGCCACTTTACTTTTGTTTCATTGAATTCCACCTTAGACTTTTATTTTTGATTGATTTGCTATTCAATTTTTTTTGAATAATTTGAAGAATAAAATTGATAATTTTTTATTAATAATTAATAACAATTAATTAATTAACATAATATTAAAATTAAGGATAAACTATCCAAACTCACTAAACTATTAGCTTGATTTTATTTTGTCCATATAACTAACATTTTTATCAATTAGGTCACTAACTTTTTATCATGTTGCTTGATCCAAATGCATTCCCTTCCCGTAATTTATTGCGTTTCTTTCAGTTATCTCGATATCAATTATGGGAAGACTCATATGTTACCAACTCAAAATCCAATTTCAAGCGCAATAAGGTTGGTCCAAGTGATAAGCATCTTGATATCGTTTAAGTTTGTTTCAAGTTCGAGATAATCTGCATGCATAAAATTCTCGCTGAAAGATTCACCTACCAAAACTAAGTATGCGACGTAGGTCGTTTCGGATTAATCAAGACAAAACTTTAGAAAACCGAAAGGAAAAAAATAATCAATTTCGAGCGGAGTAGTCCTATGCTTGTTGATGAATGAGAACGAGAGTAAAAAAAAAAATAAATAATAAATTATATTATCATGCATTAGTAATTTTAGCGAATTCACTTCAATAATTTTAAAAATTAAATTTTATAACATTATATTTTACATTCAATTAAACAACAATAATCGATTAAACACTTAACATCGAACATCATTGTAGTGTTTGAATATGTTAATTATATTTTTATGGGTAAAATACGCATTTTTTTTCAAGGTTTGATATGAACTATGATGATTTTAAAGTTTAAATAATAAAAATCTAGTTAATTATTATTTTTAAATGTTATTAATTTAAATTATAAAACGCATTGCATCCTAGTATATTTTGTATGAAAATTGATGGATTTAGGAAATACAAAGAATGTGAGCAATGCATATCAATGACACTGCCTTAAAAATACATGTATCGTTAAACAAATACGATACCGTACATAAATGAGTGAAGGATTAAGAACACAACAGAGAAATAATTAGCTTTTTTTGTTAATAACATCCAGTTTACTTCCGTATTTGAATTCTTTTTTCTCGAAAAAGAATGTATTTAGTCGAGATAATGACTAAATGTATTTGGCTCCAATTTAAAAAGTTTTCTATAACCATATATATATAAACAGAATTGAGAGACTAAACTCGAACTTGAAAATTGATTCACTAATTAATAAAAGTTGAGTTATTTGAATTTTTATTTTTATAATTCAAAATTTATTTGAATTTTTTTTGAATCGAATATTTTTGCATCAAGGGGAGTTTTGCACACTCTTCATACCAATACATAAGTATAGATAAACATTTGATACGCAAGCATTAATAACGTGATTTATAACATGTGCAACTTAATTGGAACTGGAAGATTCTATTTCTTGTATCCATTTGTCAACATCCCATGTATCCCGATAGTTTTCACCATAATGTAATACCCATTTCAACATGGAGTCAAACGTGATCTCCTTCCACGATTCGGGAGGCTTTATGTCCACCTGAGCAGCAACCCAACTTACATATTCAACCTGCCACCACAGAAAACAACACGATCACAATCAGCAGAGACAAACAGAGACTTAGACTTGGCTGTCGGAAGTGGAAACCTCGTCGTTCTGAAGGCTGTGAGTATGATGCTCCGGCAACCCGGTCTTCTCTATCTCACTGTAAAGTTCTTCAACAGAACATGCCATTGCTTCTTGGGACGGCAGCTCCACCGTGCCGGACAAAACTTTTGCCACCCATTTCGCTTGTAATTCCATCACTCTGAACACCACTGCCTGATTGTGCAATTTGCAAACATCTATTCAATACTTTGGGTAAGCAAAAGAATTTTCTATACGATCAGCCAAAACCCAGAAGATCAACTAAAGTCTAAAATCTGTAGCTCAATTTACAAGACAATACATGATGAAAAACAGTGACAGTAAATCAACAATTGAGGAAAACTTAAATGGATGAAAAAGAAGAAGAAAGTTTACCCTGTAATTTAGTCCCACAAAGGAAAGCCAAGGGGCCAGTTTTGGTGGAAACACATGTTTATACAGAGGTCTAACACGGTTGTTGTCTACAGTAACTATCCCATTTGTCTTGAGAAATGGGTAGTGATACTTGTACCTGCAAGAATATATATATTTTTTTCTCAGAGAATTGAAAGCAAGCATATTAGTTCTAAAATGATAAAGGATTCATTTGAAAATGGAAAATAGAAATACCCAGTGCAGTGAATAATGACATCTGCACCAACAGTTGATCCATCTCGAAATACAACCCTACCATCTTTATGAGCACATTCAATCTGCAGAAAACTCGGAAAGAAATGTCCAGCTTAAAGGTTAACTTCAAACCAACTTAATTAATTGATCAAACGTATAACAAACCATTGAATGCTTCCATGCGTTCTTATACTTTTCCACCCTTAAAGACTGCAATTTACGTGTTCTAACAGATTGATGAACTTGTTTTGCCAGAGGGACAATCTCTTTCATAATGTCAATGGCACTTGGTCCTCTCCCGATGAGCACCACTATCTGCAGTGCCACCCATAATAGTATTAAAATCTATGACTGATTTTGCAGATTCAAACTATTCCAATACCTTGTTTTCAAACTGTTCAGGAGTACGATAGTTATGGCTATGCATTTGCAATCCTGGCCAAGCATCCCTACCTAAAATATGACAGAAATTATACCTATTATCTATTAGAAACACATAATTGTTAGGACTAAAGATTAAAGTAAGATATGGAACATTTTTTTGCCTGCTCTGTAAAAGATACCTGGAAATTCTGCAATGTTTGGCTCAGTGAAATTGCCATTGCAAATGACCACAGCCTCAAACACCTCCTCTTTCGGTTCCCAAGTTGATTCAGTCTCTCGAGTCCTGGACTCAACAATCCACTCGTGACTCACCTCATCGACTAGCTCCACCCGAACCACTTCATGCCCGAATCGAATCAGCTCCATCAACCCAAAATCCCTGGCAAAATCCTGGAGAAACCTGAGCACCTCTTTGTGACCCGGAAAAGGCCTCGGATCTCCGCCTTCTTTCTTCACAAATGGATAGTCCAAGAAGCTCATAGTCTGCCTAGGAGCGTTCACTCGAAGGGATTTGTGCAGACTACTGTGAACTATTTCACGATTCGGATCGAGACCCAATGGGTCGGTTTCCACCCGTGGATTATAGAGCCAAACACCACCAACTTTGTTTGCCTTTTCAAAAACGGTGACACGGTGGCCTTCTCTTTGAAGCTCCCTGGCCGTAACAAGCCCTGCAGGACCACCTCCGACGACCGCTACCTTATAAGATTGACCCATTTCCACCACCGTAACGGTCAAACGCTCACCTCTTGGGTTAAGAGACCGGGTTTGTTCGCTTTGGTATCGAGATTTCAAATGTCAACGATCTGCTACATGATTGGTGCTGGTAAAGAGCCTTAAACAAAGCTGCCTTCTAGTTCTACCACCTACTACCCACTCCATGCGAAGATTATTTTAATTACCTTATTGCCGACGACATAGAATATACTATTTATGTCATTGTCGTGATAGTATTAAATAACCAACGTGCTGGTTTAAGTAGTAAGTAATTTAATATTATTTAAATAAATTTTTAATTTAACATTTTATATATGTAAAAAAATTTCGTTAAAAGACTTGTTCATTAAAATTTAACATATAACACGAACCGATTCAAGATTAATTAAGTATATTAAAACGATCTCAATAGCTTTGTTTTATCCGAGAAAATGCCACCGATAATAATTTAGTAATATATCTGTTGTTTGCTTTGGCCTAATTGCAGAATCGTTCTATGTTTTAAAATGTAGCTTGATGGAATAAGCATCAACCCAATGATTTTGTCGGCTTCATCGTGTGGCTGGCGGGAACCAAATCTAATAAATGCTTAATTTAAAAATAAGTGCACAAACGAGATTCTAATAGGTGTTTATATTTTCTTTTTCTTCTTCTTCTTCAAAATAGGTTGAATTATCAACATCCATCAATCATTACTTGATGCACCATTCTGATTTTTAATTTTATTTATTTTTTATTTTAAAACTATTTTTTTACTCTTTTCAGAACACCCGTAAAATTTCTATATTTTTTAGACCCCTAAATCTCTTTTTCTTTTTCTTTCAAAAACACCCTAAAATCTTAATGTTTTCAAGGGGACGACTGACAAGGGGTCTGGCGATGGAGGATGGGAGGTTTAGGGGTTAGAAATTTGATATTAAAGATTTAGGAAATTTAAGAATTAGGCGATAATAAGGGGATGATCGATTAGTGAGGCCTGACAACACGATGATCAACGATAGTAATCGATATTCATAATGAGCTTTGAGGATTAGAGATTTAAAGGCGTAATCTTAGAAATTTAGGATTAATAATTTAAGATGACAACAAAGGGATAGTGTGAGGGTCCATTGATAGAGGGTTGGGCGGGTGACAGTAGGATTTGAGGATTATCGAATTGAAATTTTAGAAATTTTAATTTTTTAGAATTTAAGGATTTTAAGTGAGTTTTTAAATTTTTAGGGATTTTTAGTCCTTTTAAAAGAAAATTTTCAGAAATCTAAAAAACCCTTACGCGACTCATTTAAATTGTATAACAATTTCTTTTTACATCCATTACAGTAAAATCTTAAAATGATTACAAATAAAAAAATTAAAGACCTACTTTGATAAAAAAGAATAAGCACATGTAGCATAAAATATAATTTAAACACTTGTTTTATAATAAAATATCAAATGATTATGAGTTAAAAGAAAATCTAATATAAAACTTTTATAACAATAATTATGAAAACTGTCTATTTGAACCCTAATTTTTAATTTATTTAAATTTTATCTCTTTTATGGTTAATTATACTTTGTTCTCTGATCTTAATTTTTGGCTCCATCCCTGGTTCTATTATTAATGATTATATTAAGGTTAACTTCAGCATATCCTGAATTAGTTCCGATACAGTTCATGTAGTACATAAGTAGCTAGAAAATTAAATCCAGGATGTTGAGATGAGTTTGGATCTGGGAGTACAAACAGAAGAGGAGAATGGATGCAGAGCTGGGCTTAGCCTTAGCTTTAGCTTGTATACAGATGCAATTAGTTTTGTCATTATCAGACATCGAATACTATTTATATCAGTTTATGATGTTTAAATTGTAAACAGTTCACTCAACATTACCAGAAAAATCGTTAACGACAATAATTGAACTTATTGATTCCATTTTAGGAACAAGGTACTAAGCACTGCATATACCTGTATTTGGTCCGCCAGGCCAGCATTGTTTATGGGATTCATGTATTTGATTTATTGTGTGTCCACGTTTGTAGAGTTCATTTCTAGCATCCATTCGTCGATATCCCATGCATCCCGATATCGGCTACCGTAATACGATAACATTTTCACGACGGATTGGTACGTTATATTCTTCCACCAATTTGGAGGTCTTATGTCCAACTGAGTAGCAAGCCATTCAATATATTCAAACTGCCACCAAATAATAACAACACAGTAATAAAACGGAAAACAGACAGACATATAGATAGATAGACAGATAGAGAAATAAAAATTTAATTGTTTAAGTGGCAACCTCGTTATACAGAAGATTATGTGTATGATGCTTGGGCCATCCCTTCTTCTCCATTTCCCTGTAAAATTCTTCAACCGAATCTGTCATCGCTGCTTGCGTCGGCAACTCGAGCTTGCCTGATACAACTTTTGCCACCCATTTCGCTTGTAATTCTATCACTATAGCCGGCACTGCCTGATTGTGTAAACATTGATTAATAAGATAAAAGGTAAAGTATACCGCCGGTCACTATATTTTTAGGGTGTTTTTACTTTATTCACCTAAATCGAAAACTTTTGTCACAATCATTTAACTTTTAGTTCGTTTTCATTACGGTCACTACTGTTAAAAATACTAATGTGACACGTCAAAATGTTCCTCTCCAAAAAAAAACACTATTTTTTCAAATTTTCAGCCATCTAGGTCAAAATTTTAATAAACAAAGCTATCGCCGGTTAATCTCAACGGCAAGAAAAATCCGTTTGACTAGAAGAATAATATAGTCTGGTTTCAAATTGTCCCACGGTTAACAATGTCTGATCGAAAAGTTTTAATTTTTAGTTTTAATTGAAAATTTTAATTCCAATACATCATTGTTAACTGTCAGATAAACTTGAAGCTAAACTAAGTTAATCTTATGGCAAAATAGATCTTTCCCACCGTTGAAATTGAACGATGACCGCTTCATTCATCGAAATTTTAGCCTTTGTGACGGTTGTAAATTTGGAAAGTTAGGGTTTTGCTTGGAAAGAAGATTTTAACGTGCCATGTTAACATTTTTTAACGAAAGTTAACGGTCATGACTGTAATGAAAGTGAATTAAAAATATAGTGACTGTAATAATTTTTTTATTTTAGTGGTTAAATTGAAAATAGTATAGAAATTCAGTGACTATCAAATGTAGTTTATACTAAGATAAATGCCCAAAACCAGAAGATCAATGGGATTCAAAAAGCTTCGAGTCTTTGACAGCCTAAGCACTGAATATACAGGAACAGGACAAGTATAAAATCCGTGGCCAGTAACAATTATTCAAAAAAAAATCTTCTAAATATTTTAATAATATGGAAGACAAAAGTTTACCTTGTAATTTAATCCCACAAAAGAAAGCCAAGGGGCCAAGCTCGGTGGAAATACATGTTTATACAGAGGTCCAACACGATTGTCGTCTACGGTAACTATTCCATTTGACTTGAGGAATGGGAATTGGTATTTGTACCTGCATTACATTTTTATTTCTTCAGAAATTAAATTATTTTCCCAAATTAAATAAGAGATCGAGATCCACTAATTGGCGTAATGGCTAAGAATGTTAATCTATTTAATAAAAAAGAAGAGTTTTGAATATTCTAAGAAATACCCGGTGCAATGAATAATGACATCTGCATCAACAATCGATCCATCTTGGAATACAACTTTACCATCATTATGCGCACATTCAACCTGCATACAGTCACAACCTATGAGAGAAAAAAGGATGAAAAGATTTTAAAGCTTAGTTTTGAACCTGCTAAACTAAATGATAAAATGATTTAGAAACCATTGGATGCTGCCAAGCGTTATCATGTTTTTCCAGCCTTTTCAACTTGTAATTAGGTCCTCTAACAGCCTGATGAACTTGTTTCGCGAGTGGGGCGATCTCTCGTAGAATGTCGGCGGCACTCGGCCCGTTTCCGATGAGCACCACTGTCTGTCAAACAGAAAACAGTTTCATTATTGCAATTTATGTGCTCCTCGGATTGAAATGTAAGGATTGATGATAAAGTTTCAAAACATATTACAATGTTTGAGTACCTTATTTTCAAACTGTTCCGGAGTTCGATAGTTATGACTGTGCATTTGCAGTCCCGGCCAAATGTCTCTGCCTAAAACATGGCAAAAATGATTTTACGTATTTACCAGAAACAAAAGGGTTGCATACGAGTAAAAGGAAGTTGAATCTGAACCTGAAAATTCTGCAATTTTTGGCTCTGTGGATTTACCATTGCAAATAACCACAGCCTCAAATATCTCCTCTTTTGATTCCCATTCTGACTCTGTTGTCCTAGTCCTAGACTCAACCACCCACTCGTGACTCACCTCATCAACCAGCTCCACCCGGATCACTTCATGCTCGAATCGAATCAAGTCCATCAACCCGAAGTCTCGAGCAAAATCCTCAAGAAACCTGAGGACCTCTTCATGTCCCGGGAAATGCCTCGGATCACCGCCGTCTTTCTTCACAAATGAATAGTCCAAGAATCCCATGACCTGCCTAGGAAGGTTAACTCTAAGGGATCTGTAAAGGCTACTATGAACGATTTCCCGATTCGGATCGAGGCCTAATAGGTCAGTCTCCACCCGTGGATTATAGAGCCAAGTACCACCAACCCTGTTGGCCTTTTCAAAGACAGTGACATTGTGGCCTTCCCTTTGAAGTTCCCTGGCCGTTACAAGCCCGGCGGTGCCGCCTCCGATGACCGATACCTTGTAACATTGTCCCATTTTCAGCACTATAACGATCGGAGGCTTGCCTCTTCAGTTAAGAAACTGGTTCTATCGTTTTGGGTTTGCGAGATTTCAATTACCAATTACCTGCCACATGAATAATGTATTGGGAAAAGAGCCTTATACAAAGCTCCCTTCTAGCCCCACTGAATTATGGTGTGTATTTATTTTGATTATCAAATTAAACAACTCATCAATAGGACCATCAAACTTTTAAACTGGTCTTATTTTGATCATTGCGTTAAAAAATTAACAGAAGAATGACGTGTCAGTTAACAAAATTTATAATATTATACATTTAATTCTTGTTATTTACCTATTATATCAATTTGAAACCAATTTTAATTTAATTAAATAAAATTAACCAACCAACCAAATGACGACACGTGTTTAATCAACCGTGTCATCATCTGATTGGACATAATCAAATGAAACAAATAAAATGGGAGGTACATGCAAGTAGTGGGAATTAAACCCACAATCAAGAGTAAAGAGGGCTTAAGCTCTAACTCTATCTATATAATATGAGGTGATACATATTTTATTAAAAGGGTGGTGTCAATGTTTGCAGGTTCAGATCTTAAGCACCACGGAGACATTTGCTTACGACGGGGTGGAGCACCTTTGTCACATCCAAGAGATTGGTTGCCGGAGACTCATTTGTGTTTCTCAGGTACTTGGACTTCTGCAACTTTTTTTGTGGTATCAATGTTTGCAGGTTCAGATTTGTTGCACTTGCATTTTTGTGGTATCTAATTGTATTGGCTTGTTTTATTAGAGGTGATAATGGAGAACTAAGGGTTGGGGTTCGGCGGCTTGCTCGCCAACAGAGCACAATGCCTTCATCCGTAATTTCCAGCCAGAGCATGCATTTAGGAGTGCTTGCTACTGCTGCTCATGCCATTACAATACACCCTCTTTGCTGTGTCCTAGAAGCCAAGGTTTAATGTTCTTTCTTGATGTAGAAATGGCTGGCATTATTAGCTTATTATTCTAATTATCTACGACTGAGTTTGTTTCCTTGCTCTTGTTAGGACGAGCCAATTCATAATAGGATTAAATAAGTATTTGGAGGCCATTAACAATGGATTCTCCGTTGGTATGCGTTTTAATATGAGATTCGAGGGGGAAGACTCTCCTGAGAGAAGGCATGCTCGTCTCTGTAGGTAGTTCTCAAATGTTTATCTTTTATTTTTTTGATTCTTTTTACTTCTTGTGATTTCTTTTCTGAAATCAGGTTCACGGGTACCATAGTTGGAGTTAACCTGAAAACATTGACACCACCCCTTTAATAAAATATGTTATCACCTTATATAGTTAGCTTAGCGATTGGGGCTTTAGCCTTTTAAGCTCTTAGTTGTGGGTTCAATTCCCACTACTTGCATTTGTCTCCCATTTTATTTGCTTCATTTGATTATGTCCAATTAAATGGTGACATGTGTCACCATCTGGTTGATTGATTAAATCTACTAAATTAAAATTAAAAAAAGATAGAACACGTGTACTTATCTAGTTAGTTAGTTAATTTTATTTACCAAATGTGTAATTTTATAATTTTTCGTTAATTGTCATGTTACCCCTCCGTTAGTTTTTTAACGACGGTGGTTAAAATAGGACCAATTTAAAAGTTTGATGGTCTGATTAACGAATTGCCTAATTCGATTGTCAAAATAAGTACGTCTAAATAGTTCGATGGTCACATAAATAGATTACCCTATTTTTTAAAGCAAAGCTAAAAGGTTTAGATTGGTCAATGTTCTCTCTACTATTTTAGAATTTAAAATTTAGCATATTTTGTTTTTGTAAAAATAAGTTTTTGTATTTTTCATTTAAAGATTTTGGTCACTTTCTAATTTTTATTTAATTATATCATTGATTGTTGAACTGACAGCTATAAAATTATTAAAAAAACTCCTATGTTTATAGCTTTCATCAATTTGAACTTTTTTTAATAATAAATAAATTCTGTCAGACTGAGCAAGAAATTAGAGATCATTTATTTTTTGGATTAACGAATTGTCTAATTCGATGGTCAAAATAAGTACGTCTAAATAGTTCAATGGTCACATAAATAGTTTACCCTATTTTTTAAAGCAAAGCTAAAAGGTTTAGATTGGTCAATGTTCTCTCTACTATTTTAGAATTTAAAATTTAGCATACTTTGTTTTTGTAAAAATAAGTTTTTGTATTTTTTATTTAAAGATTTTGGTCACTTTCTAATTTTTATTTAATTATATCATTGATTGTTGAACTGACAGCTATAAAATTATTTAAAAAAACTCCTATGTTTATAGCTTTCATCAATTTGAACTTTTTTTAATAATAAATAAATTCTGTCAGACTGAGCAAGAAATTAGAGATCATTTATTTTTTGGTTGAAGCAGTACTATCTTTTTTTTTGAACAATATCTACCTAACAGAGAGAGAGAAATTTGCTCCTATTAAGTTTCGAACTCACAACCTAAGAGAACTGAGAGTTTTGATCATTTACTCTAGAGATTGTTTACAAAGTACTACTATCTTTTAAATATAGTAATGGAGTTGAAAAATATTAATGAAAAATATGTGATAACTTTCTATTCTATTTATGAAATTTTCACTATTAGTGGATCGAATTTACTCGTGATATTAATAAAAACTTCACCACTAATACATTAAATAATTATCCAAAAGTTAAAACGTGTCTTGTCCTTCTAATTTGGTTTGTGATTTAGATGATAATTACTTTCAAGGCTAATATGGTTTTAGGACCTAAACTTCACCTTTAATATTTATATATTTGTATAAATTATTATCTAAATTTTTTTGTTTAAATTAATATTTATATTTTTTTTGTCCAAATTAATACTTAAAGCTTGGTTTCTGTCACATTTTAGTACCTAAATTTGATTTCATATATCAAATGAGTACTTGCACCTTTTTTCTTGTCCACATTGTTAACTAAATTTACGTTCAGGTTTAAATTAATACATGTATAGTTTTAATCTAAATTACCCTAGTATCTGAAGTAAAATTTAGGTAAGAAACAATATATTAATCCTTAGGATCAATATAAAGATGGCGTAAATATATGAAAAAGAAATCAAGTAGGGGGCTCAAATGTCATTCAGAAGAGGAGTTTAAAAACCAAGGAGCAAGGCTTAAGCGAAGTGAAACAAGTACAACACACATATCAGGCAGAAGGCACAACCGGTTATCTGACGTTTTGCACTATGCATAGTCAGCACTCAGCAGGGAAGCTTGTCCTTTACAATCGGTTTCTTAGTATCTTGGCCAGCCTTAATTAATCAGTTGGCTTCGAAAATGACCGAGTGTATCTCCAGAAGAAGAAGAAAAGATGAGAAATAGGTGAACATGCCCAAAAGCTTTTAAAATGATAACTGATATCAACAAAGTCGAATGAAAGGCAGCATTCACAGTAATGTGTAGAATATTGGTGTTAGAAAACTTTCTAAGAAGAGGGTTATAAAGAAATGTACTCCTTGACTTGACAATCAGGTAAATGTAGAGAATCTGCTCCTGCACTCCAGGGAAGAAAAAAAATGGATTCTATACGGTATTCTGTCTTGCAATTGATCAAAAT
The DNA here is from genome assembly GCA_019671005.1 of Hibiscus mutabilis. Taxonomy (NCBI): domain Eukaryota; kingdom Viridiplantae; phylum Streptophyta; class Magnoliopsida; order Malvales; family Malvaceae; genus Hibiscus; species Hibiscus mutabilis. The sequence goes on from CM033723.1 coordinate 48,343,274, forward strand.
TTGGGTATCAAACTCTGTATAACAGTGATAAGATTTTGACAAAAGAGTGTGGTGCTAGTGCACCAATGAAAATGTAACTATCCACTCCGTCCAGTATTCCACCTGCAAGACAGTGCACACAGAATGTTAAACTAAAGCGAAAAAGTAGATTATCAATATCATGACACAAATTGAGTGGGGAACTTATTCAATTACTTATCACGGAATGTAAACATGAGCAGCCATAATTACCATGTCCAGGTATTAGGGAGCCAGAGTCCTTAACACCGGCATCACGTTTGATCATTGATTCAGTAAGATCACCAAAAATAGACCCAAAGAAGTTCAGAAATCCAAAGGCTATCGCACTGCATCAAAGAGAAAAAAATATGTCAGGTATGAAACTAATGTAGTGTCATGTCCCCTTTAATAGATAACGAAGCAGTCCAGTCCCCTCTCATCCCCATCTTTGGCTCCTAGAATGAATAACACTTGACGCTTGGATTGATCCTAGTCATGGATTTGGTTTAATATAAAAGAAAATATTGGCAATAATTAGTTAACATTGTTAGTCAAATTCCATGGGCATGAGTGTGCAAAGAGATGGATGCTCCACGTTTACATGCACGTCGATTAATGGATGCTGAATGAGTGAATGCATTTAAGATACATGAGCACCAAAGGATGTATCTATCCTACAACACGTTAATAGAATAAATCAATTTGTCCCCCTTTCATCCTCTAAACGAGGATCACTTACACTATTGCTATACTTTATATTGTTTTTCAAACCTAATAGGCTCATGGGCAATATCAACAGTTAAAAAAAATGTCTGAGACAAAGTTGTCTCGTGTGCGATCGGGTTCCATGTGTATCTATGTAGGAGAGAAGAGAGAGCTCTATGTTTGGATCAGAAAATCTTTAGCACATCATTACTAGTGAGATAGATTGAATACCTTGGCCAAGATGCTGGACCAGCTAAAAATCTTTGATAATACGACAGACGTCGCTATACAACCACCCAAGCCTACAATAGCGCCTTCCCATGTCTTCTTAGGACTTATATTAGTAAGTGGTGTCCTGCCAACGGCCTGCATCAGAACGGGAAACAAACGTAAACATGGTCATTGGACGATATGTCCACCACTTAAAATGCAAGGAAAATCCATCCTCATGCCATATAAATAACTGTAGATTTTAAAATTTGATTGAAAAAAAATAATAAAAAAACATTATGAAATGACGCTCATCAGCACTGATCTGTAAGCCTGTATATAATGCAGCAATCAGGGAATCCTAAAGTTTCTAAATAAGTGAAACGAGATCTTGCAGATCAAGGCTATATACCTTTCCACCCAAAAAAGCATATGTATCTGCTGCTATTATACTGCTGAAAGATATCAAGGTTGCCACAAGGCCTACTGTCCAATAAGCTTGGCCACCAAGAAGAACAGGCCATTCAGCTCGTATTTCTGTCGAAAAGAAGCTGCTTGGTAAAACAGTTCAGTGAAAAAGTCATAAGTCATTCTCCTTCCCCCCTACTACACATGCAAATGAACGGTTTTAGCAAAATCCTTATCCAAAACACCAAGCCTTTAGCAGAAGCAGTATATATGCACTGATTATTTCTTTTAAATGTCATATTCAGTTCTAACCAGACACCTTAGCAAGTATAGGCACTCACTGTTTATACATAAATTTGTTCAATATTTCGATTGAACGGTAGATAAGTGCGAAAATCAAAATTCTTACTAGTATTCAAGACAGGAGCTGCTAAACCACATCTAAGCTTAACCCAGAAACAAGGGAGATAGCCACAATAAAATAGCCCAAACATGGTACTGCTGAGCTGAGCAAATCGAGGATTCCCTCTTTGCAAGAGCAATGCCAAAACAACAACAAATGCAGCAGATGTCGCTGAAACATCAATATTCCCAAAGTACCAGATAATACATCAGAAATAATAAATCAATTACAACATTAAATACTTTCAAAAAGATTTAACCTGCAATTCCCAAAAAAAAACTGAAAGCTAAATGTAGCAATTCCAAACAAGACAATGAAACCAAAACATTGATAGATATCGTTATGATACAATCAGAATACAAAGTATCCATCGATCTTACAATGTAAGAATGGGCATGAGAGCACATATGAGAGAGCAAACTCGAGAGACATATCGTGGAGGAGGTGTCATTCCTGCAGTGATTCCACGGCTTCTAACCAATTCGAAATACTCACGAGCTATGAGAAAAACAGCAGCAGCCACGGCCACAGTGAAAACCCATCCCCCAGCTAATACAATAGCTCCAACAGAGAATCCAATACCAAGTCCAAAAACAATCCTTTTCCTCAACTGACTTGATTTATGTAGTTGCTCAGAAAGAGAACCCTTCATCGTCGGTAACATATCAACGCCGTTGTCGGCTTCCTACACATTAGGGTCTCAGTAACAATCTTTAAACAACAGTTTTGATATATCAACCGGACAAAACTTGATAATTGCAACTTAGATTAAACGTGTTCATGCAGTATTCATGACTATTTCTATTACCTTCAACTATTATTTATACATAATTTATTTAAATCCCTAACCCCCAAGCTAACATAATCAAACGGCAACAAATAGATCATTCAAACATTTCAAAATTCAAAATCTAGTTCAGTGTTAAACAAATATAACTTGGAACTTATAGAAACAAAAAGTAAACAATCATAACTAAAGGTACCTCCTTGGCATTGATTTCGTCGAGACTTTCAGGTTCAGCGCGAGCCACGCCAGCAACAACCTGCCGGTCGATGTAAATACGGGTAAGATGAACCGGGAAGACCGATGCGGACCCATGAAGGACTAAGTTAAGCTCGACTTTTGGGCATCTTTGAGAGAGAGTTAGGGTTTTTTTTGGGAAATGGACGGCATGGGCAAACACAGAGAGAAGTTACTGAGAGTAGAATCAAATTATACCGATCGATTTTCACAAAAGATGCCATAAAAAAAATTGAAGCAAATGAAAGAGTAAAAATGGTTTCTTTTCTCATCAAGGAGGAAAATCTGAAGTCATATTTTCGTTGTTAGTTTGGCTTTGGGTTTCGAAGGGGGTGATGACTGATGACTGATGAGTTCTGCGTTCTGAGTTAGTTTTTTTTTCTCTACATAATCCGAAACCTTATCGGATGTAAAAGGTTTAATTATGTCTACAGTCACTATACTCTTCAGACTTTTAAATTTTAGCCTTTTAATTCTAAGAATAGTCTCCCAACACCATCTGACTTTCAACAATGTTACCAATTGGACTTAAATCCATGTAAAACTGAATTTCAAATCATTTGAAACATCCAAACATACCTGCTTTTATCATTCAAAATAAGTAACATTTCTATATTCATGTAACTGTAAACAGCATTTCTTACATGTATGTTTACTGACTGCTTAATGATGTACAACAAGCAAAATGTAGACATTTTATTTGATTTTTATACTCGAGATCTCTTATATCGAGCTATATGGCTCTTTTATTTCAGTTTAAGATTGCGGTGGCTATTCGTATCAAGCATCGGCATAAGCACAAGACTGCTGTCGCCGAGCTCGAGCAGTAAAACCAGCAAACCAAGCAACCCTCATGAGTTGCACACCAAGAATCAGTACCCACCAACAGACCAAGCCCCTGATAGTGTGCATCACGCCGGTGCACTGAGTTCAACCCCGAGTTTCAACCCCCTCATTAGGCTGCAGCACACGGTAAGCCACATACACAATTGGGGTCACCAACCAGATCGGTGACTCCCAATGCCATGTCAACATCTCAGTCAACATTTGTACTGCTAGAAGCAGAATGCAAGGACCCAATAGAACTGCATATGGGATGAAAGGTAGCTGAGGTTGGAGGTAGCCCTTATGGGATCCAAACAGTATCATTAAGGGGGGTGCAACTCAGATTGAAGATGCAATCAAGTCCGACCAAGGAAAGAAGGCTGACCACATTTGGACCAATGAATATGGTGGATATTGGCAACCACAATGTTGGTACCATGCCTGTGCCGAGGAGAAGAGAAGGTCCAAGCAACCACAATGGCCATTTAAGAAACTGACGCTGTGCAACAGGCTGATTGGTCGTATCTGGGAGATCTTTAGCTTTAGTCACCGAGGCCTCGTCTTTGCTTTCGGAACGCAGAGTTTCAAACAATTCAAATGATTTATCCAAGAAGATTTCGCCAGCTTTGTCAGTTAGAGCCTCGTCTTTGCTTTCGGGTAGCAGAGTTTCAAATAATTCAGATGATTTATCCAAGAAGTTTTCACCGGCTTTGTCAGTTAGAGCATATATGACAGGTGACGGTTCCCACTGAGGAAACTTCGTGCAGCAAACAGGTGGCCGTCTGAGGTGGATACGACAGAAGGGGAGCACATAAGGCACCTTTGAAGCTTTTAACGATAGTAAGCGTTTGGAACGAATCTGAGGAATTTTAGTAACGGAGCTGGTAGAAGGTGCTTGAGCTGGAGAAGCCATTCCTAGGTTCATAACTGATATCTTCAGCAACCTTAACAAGATGACATGGTTTTCACTTCTTTGCAACATATATACAATCGTTAGTAGGAAAACTCAAGCCCGAACAGCTTAACACCAAGAAATTATTTGTTTCCCGCAAAAATTCTTCTTGTAGATACATAGAATTTCGGAAAATTCATACATGAAATACACATTGTGTTCCAATATCATGGTTTGCTCTAACTACTACCAGAGTATTCCAAACTTTAGATGTTCATGCAATTACAAAGATTTATGCCAATGAAAGTACAGCAAAGCCTGTCTTAATTGTTCAAGTAATTATAGAAATCACACTAATTAGACACGAACCTTGGTCGAAGTGTCGGCAACTACAGTGAAGAAGCTCTTTTTTAGCCTCTAAAAGCTAATTACAAGTACAGAAAAGCTATATCTTCCCAGCAAACCAATAGCAGAAGACCAACTAAAAATCCATTCTTTCTTTTTAATGAACAATTTTAAAAATGGGTCCGCCGCAGATTATATAAATACCAATGCAAAAGTTCCTCAAAATCTTCAACAGTTAAACCAAAAAAGCACCCATATCATCAAATGAAACAAACCGCAATTACATCACAAAGTAAAATCGAGATTTCAGCGTGCAAATTAATATAATAGATTATGAGTTGAGAAAATAAAAACCCAGAAACTTACACATCAGGGTTGATAACTGGTAAGTAAAAAAGCTCAATTGTTTAGTACAATTTACCTTATTTCCAGGAACGATGTTGCTTTGCTGAAATGGAGGGTAAAAATCCTACAAACCCGACAATGAAAAATCTTGTAAACTCGCCTCTAATCGAACGCTAGTCTTCCTATGTTGATATTTCGGGTGGTGAATCAAAGGAATCAGAACAGATTGGATTTGAGGCCGGGCGTTGGTTTGTAATAACACGGGCTACCATGGACACCAAGCCCGACCAGACTTTTGTTCCTCTTTTGAGTTCAGTTGGATCTTGATTGGATTTTAGCAAAGAATCAAAGGTTCCAAATTTACATGTTTTCATGTTCGAGGCCACTATGGGCTCAGTTCAGAACCAGCCTGCCATTGGGCCTAGGACTTAAGTTCAAATTCATATGTTTTCAAGTTCGAATCGAATTTTGTTTTTCTTTTTAAGTTGTGGTAATTTTTCCATTTATATATTTCTAACGATTTAATCCTAATGTTAATCAAGTGAATATGTCATTGTATCGAATATAAAATCAGAATTCTAACTTTTTAAGCTCATTTTGAGGGGAAAAAACCCCTTAGAGATTGACATTAGAAGACAGTAATGAATCGTCGTGATTATATCAATCTGTTTATACTACACAGAAAGAAATATACCCTAAAGTTGATATGAATAATTCTAAGATTGTTTACTATGCTCTAAATTCCGTGGCAACGTTATGATTGAAATAATAATCGTAACACGATATTACGATAATCATAATAAACACGATACAATCAAAAACACATAACAGTTCGTTTATGTTGTGCGATCAGACAGTTGGGATGGGGGAGTTGAGTTGGAAGGAGTGTATGAGATCAGAGTCCGGCAAATCGAGAGGCGGCAGAGAAAAATGTCCGTAAGTAGAGCTGCCTCGCCTGATTTCTTGCATGCTCAACAGAGCCGCCACTGTGTTCCTGAAAATCCCTTTCCCTGCAACTGTTATAGCTTCTCTTTGTTCCTTCACAATTTCTGCTTCTACTTCTACAGGGAACACTTCATCGATGGTGTTCTCGCATTCCTTGACCAGCTTCGAAACGAGATCGGTTATGAAAAACGGTTGCTGCAGCACTTTCTGGATGAAGGGCAACCGCAACAATCCGCCTGTTCGCTTGTCGTATTTCTTCAATATCTTAGCCAAACCTACACCACCATCAAAACATTAATGTATAAACATATGAAAAATGTTGAAGAAAAGATTGTCACACAGTGAGTGATTACCTGTGTAATTGATATTGCTGTAATTCAGTAAGAGGACCATTTCGCCATGGAAATCGACCATGTCTTTTCGAACTTTGGCCATTTCGTCTTTATATTCTGCTTCTGAAGACTTGGTTCCACAGGGGCCCCATGTGTCTATAACTCTCTTAATCCTCTGCTGCAATTCCTGGAGATATAAGTCCTTTACTTCAAACTTCTATTGATGTTTGAACAATGCTATTGCTTGCTTTTTCCCAACTTCTGAGTTGGCCTTGGATGGTTGGATGCGTCAGTTGAGTTGACTCAACCAACCAAAAACGCTCCACTAGCAGTTATTATTTTATGTTCATTGATCTATGATACAAAGAGAGTCATACACTTACCTTATGCCGGATGATAAAGTCTTCCTCTTGTTCCATGAAAAAAACATTGAATTTGTCGATCTCATTGTTCAACAAGTACATGAATTCAGCCCCGGCATCCGCCTTCCCGTACTCGGGACACTCGGCCGAAGAAATCAGTCGAACGAGCTTTTTCAACTCTTTGTAAGACAAGAACTTGTCCCGCCAAGCGGGTAACGTTTCCTCGATTTGCTGCTTTAGTCTCTTCCCAAACTTCATACTCGAAAGAGACACACACCCGAAAATCAAATGAAAAGGGAGGCTCCGGAATGGTAATGGAGGAGGGAGGATGAATTGGTTTTAATAGCAAAAGAGTAATAGAATATGGAAGAGCATATGCTTGGCGTGATGAAGTGAGGGGTTAGAAAAGGTATAACAAGAGTCGTTGAGAGGAGAGAATTCCTAAGCATATTCGTTGGTCATTGTGTTAAAAGTCATTCATGCCAAACACACCCTATGATCAATGCTTTATGATAGGTTTAACTTTTAATACTATATGTATAGGGGGAATGCAGAAACGGGGAAGATGGGTTAAGATGGATGTACTAAATTTACAAGCTGGTGAGCATTTTGCGTCAATCAGGGTTGAGTATTGCACCGATGAATGACATGGGGTCCTAATAAGGATGTTGTGCTGTCTTGGCTTGTGGGGGCTGTGACAGATATACGAGTGATAGGTTGTCAAGGTAGCGTAAGCAAAGAGAGAATAGAGGATGATTCTGGGAATGATTCCTTAGAATCTCCAATGAGAAATGGATTACCAAACCTACCACTCTCAACCCTGTATGTCTGCTACTACCATAAATATACATTAAAAAAGTTGCTATATTTTAGTTATATTTTGATAGTGTAAAAAAAACTTCATAGCCCTTTCTAAACCCTAAAGCTTAAACCTAAAACCTATAAACCATACACTAAGCCTCTAAACCCTAAAAATCTCCTTGAAAGCGACAGTAGAATTTACTCCAGTACTATAAACTGCTTAGAATACTAAAAATAAATTCTATTTGGAGAAAATAAGATGAATGCTTTATTGTATACGTATAGTCTCGTTTTAAGTAAATTCATATTTTGTTCAAGTACTGAAATATTTTAAAAAATTTAGAGTTATTTTATAGAGGGTATTTCAAGAGCTTATTTAATCAGAAAATAATTATTTTAGTACTTTCAACCTTTTTTTTTAAAAAAAGTCAATCTAGGTTGCCTTTAAAGCCAATATGCGGACCAAGACTGCCCAATTGCAATCTCGGGGCCACAAAATCGCATGTCGAAAGAGGAACTGCTGAATGGGCCTCCCGTCATACAACATCCATCCCAACATTCCTACTAAACTGACATGCCAACAGAGCTCACAACCACGGGAGGAGACTCCATTTTGAGACCTGCCAATTATTGCTTCATGCCGGTCCTCTACGTCAAGTTTACATACATGTGGCCATCAGCCCGTCTCCGCTAAAAACATAACTTGCACAAATCCCCATCTCATTGTTAATTCCATGAGCAAATTCTCCGAGGCTCTAGCATCAGTTCAGCTGCTGCTTCTAGTCGTCATTTATGGTATTCTTCTTTGCGAGGGCTGTTCACTACTGGTAGCCAGTGTCAATATCCATATCTTCAAAGATTTTAATCTGCTACTGAGCTGTCATTTCATGAAGAAAATAGGCTGCAGACTGAGTACCTTCGTACTGATAACGGCATCTGATAGAATGAACAATGTTTTGTTCACTTTGCAGGACATAGTTCAGATGCTAACCGTGACCAATGGCACCACAATCAGCGCAGCCCCAAACTAACAACTTTACACAATATTCCGTTTGGCATCCTGAAATACAAAAGCAAAAATAATTAGCTCAAAAATAAAACAGCACTAAATAATACAACAGTGGTAACAAATAAAAAAGCATATGCACTCCCATAAGTTATGCTTTATCAACATCCAACTAGACGAATTTTTGTGATAGATTCAAATCACCAAAGATAAAAATAGAAATCCTTCGCAAAGGAAGAAACAAAATAGCATTTGGCAATTTAATATTTCAGGTTGAAAAAGGCAGCCCAATTGCCCAAATCCAAATATAGTAAACACACTCCGCAAGCAATCACCCTAGCTCCACTCAAAGAAATGCATCAAAGGTTGAAAAGGTATGATGTAAATAGATTTAACACTAAGATAAATACTAGAAGGCGGCGAGGGACACACTAGTTCCTTAATTGAACTCCGCAAGCAATCAGATTTTCACCATTTTTTATTGTAAAAGATCTATAAAAGATCTACAAAAGAATAATACCAACTTACAGAATCACTCTTTCAGTTTTACTTCAAACCACAAAGTAGCACAAAACCAATTTTGAACTAAACTGGAGCATCCTTCACTTGAAATGATCAATTGCAAGATCGGGCACGCATCACACCAAAAGTTGAGCGAGGCTGTAATATCTGCCAAAAACACCATAAGTTTCTTGAAGAATGTAAAATTTTTCGAAGTTGCAAATAATTAACGCAAAGAGGAAAATTCAGAAATTAAAAATAAAAATCACCATGGAACATTTCCATACCTCAGAGCCAAACCATGGGTTGGAATAACAGAAATGATCAACATGGAGCGCATTCCCAAGGGAGTTTGGGTAAATAATCAAGACCCAATGCTCCCATTGGGGAGAAGACTTCAGCTTTATATCAATAATGTCAGTATAAGAATATTTCTGACAATCCTAAATTAAATCTTTCTAAGAAACAATATCATGGGAAAACAAATACCTTTAGTGAAGATTCCTCAAACTAAGTCACTATGATAAAGTGATACTTGGGATGATTTTTTTAAGCAATCTACATGGTGGGTTACAAGATGAATTGGTGTTACTTGATAGGCAACTAAGCTCAGCCTCCAAAATAGAATAGGCTTCCGAAAATGCCTGCATTACAAAATATTATTTACACAAGACATACAGAGAAATGCCAGTGATCACATAAATGCATTTCCAATAAGAATCTTCATTTTCTAGTTCTTACATCCTATGCTCCAACAGTTGCATATTAATGGCACCAGAAAGATTAAGCTCAAGGAGATATGGCTTAGCAATATACCATAGCTTATATTAATATTTTGTATGTTACACATCCCACAGAGTAGTAAGCTAAGCTTTTACTTGCTAGGTGTGTCGATATCTTCCCAAAAATTCTGACAGACTTGCTATTAGTTTCTAAAAGCCAATTAAGTGCCTTAATTGCTAAGATAATCACACTGCAATCCACTAATTCTTTGTTGCGACTTACGAAGGAGGGTAAATAAATATAATTTGCCTTTCTCCTCCTTCAAAGAGACATTTAATTAATAAGATCCTTGAAAGAAACAACTCAACATTATGAACAGTGAGTCAACACTTAGAAGCTAAAGCAAGTTTATAAAATGTGTCAATAGTAAACGTAAAGACACCCTATCATGCCACAGAAGTTTCCTGTCAAAATCTAATTAAAAAAAACACTAACCTTGATACACTGATGTATCCGGAAGCAATTTCTCCCCACATTATTTGTTGGAAAAAGAGGATCATCAATGTGTATAGGATCAATGCTATAACAGAAAAATCAAATCATCAGGGGTCAAAAAAAGGTTAAGATATCAAGAAGCAACCAGTTACACATAGTTCGCAGCAAGAGATAACATTGCTATTACCTATGACCCCTTTCTCTGTTTATATATATTCCACTTCCCTGTACAGAAATACACATTTGCCGGGGATCGAACACGTTCCTGTGCCATCAGATATTGAAACAATAAATCTTCATTTTATTAAACATTTTACAGTAAAAACCAGTCAGGTAACTGTTTTCAACTACCACAAATAAAATCATTTAAAGCTTTTGACTCACCCAAAGAAGTAAAGAAAATCCATCAGAAGGCTTCCAAAGTTCTGCAAGAAATATTGAGATCGAGTTATAAAAAATACTTGTTACTGCCATCAGCACAAAAGAGCAGATAAACATACTGAGAACATTAAAAATTTTCGTATCTTTGAATATCAAAGATCAATATCTTCCTTATAACATCAAAAACCATATTTCAATTCTCTAATCAATTATCTAAAGTTGCAAGTACAGGGCCTTTTAGTTCAACCCCCCGAACTTTGTTCCTTGAATTGATGGCAATATTGTATAAATAAATATACTGGTCCAGCATTGGCATTCTTTAAGCTCTCAAATTAAACATTCATCAAGTGCAATTACATTTTAAGCTCCAACCTAAAGATTAAACCACTTTGAAGCAACTCTACAGGTTGCATCAGATGATTATCATTCAATATATCATTGTTGAATCAAGGAACAATTTCTATTACTACAAAGAACTGTAGAAAAGAGAGTTTGAATACTCTTCTTGTTATATTTCGATACAAGAGAAGAAGTCTATTTATAGACTTTTACAGAGGAGTTTTACAGAGTAGTTAACCTATTAGGATTGAACTTTTATCCTTTACAATGATAGAGTTAGATTATAACTAAACTACATAGTTATGATAGAGTTAGATTATAACTAAACTACATAGTTATGATAGAGTTAGATTACCTATCATACACGTATTAACTCACACTCCCCCTCAAACTGGCGTGTATATGTTGTGTACACCCAGTTTGGATGAAAACTCATCAAAATTTGCCCTAGGAAGTGCTTTGGTGAAGATATCAGCAAGTTGATTCTTGGTTGGAATATAATGAAGCTTTATTACTCCATTATTGACCTTCTCATAGATAAAGTGCCTATCTATTTCAATATGTTTAGTCCGGTCATGTTTGACTTTGGATTCTTGGCAATGCTCATTCTTTGATTGACTATCCTTTGTAAACCTCAAATTCTAACTTTCCATCCAACTCTAACTTCGGTGAGGAGTTTTTTAATCCACATTCCTCACATATTCCAAGAGCCATAGCTCAATTTTGCTTCATTACGCTTCTAGATACAACACCGCTTTTTACTTCTCCAAGTGACCAGATTTCCCCACACAAACGTACAATAGCCACTCACAAACCTTCTATATGTTAGTTCTCCGCCTTGACTTTGCGTCTGTGTAGACTTTTATAGTTACATGCGGATGTTTTCTCGAAAATAAGTCCGGACACGTGTAAAAACTGGGTACCTCGGGATCCTATCATTGCCTCCATGTGCTCTTCTCGAGGACTACTCATGTGTTGACTCACTATACTTACCGAGTATGCAATGTCGTCCGGTGAGTGAGAGGTAGATTAGTTTTCCCACCAGCCTTTGGTAGGACTCTTTATTCTTTGGATTCCCATTCCATCTTTCTTGAATTTCAAACTGGTTCCATTGAGATTCTCTTTGGTCTACACCCGAGCATTCCAGTTTACGTAAGTAGATCTAGAATGTATTTCCTTTGGTTGATAACTAACCCTTCTTTTGATCTTGCAACTTCCATTCCCAAGAAGTACCTAAGGCTTCCTAAGTCCTTAGTTTGAACTCCTTTGCTAGAACAGTTTTCACTTCTCTATCTCTTCTATGTCATCACCAGTAATAATGATATCATCAACATAGACAATTAGGAGAGTTATCTTACCATCTGGTGTAGCTTTTCTAAATAATGTATGGTGCGCTTGACTTTGCTTGAAATCATTCGAACCATAGCTCTAGCAAACCTGTCAAACCATGCTCTAGGGGATTGCTTCAAGCCGTACAATGATCTATTCGGTTTGCACAATTGTCTTTGTTGTGGTCTTCTCTTCTAAACCAGGTGGAACCTGCATGTACACTTCCTCCTCAAGTCTACCATTTAGAAATGCGTTTTTGATGTCCAACCGATGCACTTCCAATCCTTGTTAATCGCCCATCAAAGCAATATCGATGGTGTTTAACTTTTACAGTGCAAAAGTTTCTTGATAGTCTACACCATATGATTGAGTAAACCCTTTAGCCACCAACCTTGCCTTGTATCTCTCAACACTCCCATCCGAATGGTACTTGGTGTAAAGACCCATTTACACCCCTGACCTTTTTTTTCCTTCTCGCGGATCTGTCATGCTCGGTATTGTTCTTTTGTAATGCCTCAATTTCCTCTTCAATTGCTTTCCTCCATTCGGATTGTTAAAGGCCTCTTCCACTTTGTCTTGGGAATTCTTATCTTTGTCAATGTTAGTTTGTAAAAGCTTTGAATCCAAGCATTAATTTCCCATAGGCAATAAACACATTAATAGGATGAGCAGTACATTTCCTACCCCCTTTCTAATAGCAATAGGAAACTCATCTAAGTTAATGTAGTAGAATCTTGTGGAATAACATTACCTCCCGTCTCCAAAGCATCGGGACTCAAAGCTAGTTCTTGGCAAGTGTTAGGGTGACTAACCGCCTCGGTCAAGTTTCTTTTTCTTCTTGTATAGACACCGAGTTGTCTTTACGGTGGTTGTGGAGAGTTAGGTGATGTATGTGGTATAGTTTTAATCACTTTGGAGGAGGTGTTGTATAAGGGCTGGTAGTTTTAGACTGTGGAGAAGGTGTGTCTACTGTGGATTAAGATTAGTACTCACAATTTCATGTAAGTAGGCTCGGAAGAAGTATTTTGTAGAGCGGTGGTACTTACATCAAGAATAGGCAAGGAAATAATGGGTCATGGATCATGCAAGGGCCGAGATTCCTTATCTCTCTCCCCAATTTCAGTTCTGCAAAGTAAGGTTTATTTTCAAAGAAAGTAACATCAAAAGAGATATAGGTTTTCTTGGTAATGGGCAAGAACACTTGTAACCCTTCCGCTCGATGAATACCCTATAAACACACAACGTAGAGCCCTAGGATCAAGTTTACTCCTATTATTGCGATGCACGTGAACAAAAGATGTGCATCCAAAAACTCAAGAGGAAGAACAGAGGATAATGGTTTGAAATGTGGAAATTTTTGAAAAGAGTTTCAGTGGGTACTTTGAATCCTAGTGTCTTGCTTGGCATCCTATTGATTAGGTAGGTGGCGAAGAAGAGCTTCCCCATAGATAATTAGGTGCATTGGCAAAAAATAATAGGGACCTAGTCACCTCTAGTAAATGTCTATTTTTTCTTTCGGCCACTCCATTTTGTTGAGGGTGTTGACACAAGAAGTAAGATGAAAGATGCCTTTTTCTTTGAAAAAATACCCAAGAGATTTGCTAAGATATTCACTCCCATTATCACTCCTCACTATTTTAATTTGTTTCTCGAATTGAGTTTTGACCATGTGATAAAAACTTTTAAAAATTCTCTCAACTTGATTTTTCTTTCATCAAAAAGGTCCAAGTTGTTCTAGAAAAATCATCAATAAACGACACAAACCATCTAGAACCGAGATGTTTTTTACTTTAGAAGGGCCCCAAATGTCACTTTGTGTATGATAGAAAATGGTGAAGTAGGTTTATAGTGAGAAGGAACATATGGTTTTTCGTATGTTTAGCCATTTGACATACTTCACAAGTAAAAGAAGAGGGATTTTTATTAATGAAGAAATTAGGAAACAACTTTGCAAGGTAGTAGAAACTTGGATGTCCTAATCGAAGATGCAAAAGCATAATATCATTCAAGGGAAATCGCTAGAAAAAAGCGATGTTCTAAAGCAATTGGAAATAGAAGGATTGAGATAGGGTAGGCCATCAAGGATATATAAGCCGTTACATGACCTAGCACCGCCAATCACCGTCTTGAGCCTGTGCAAAAAACACAACCATCAACCCCAAAGTTAACCTCACATTTAATATCACGAACCAATTTGCTAACAGATAATAAATTGCATGTGAGTTTGGGAACATAAAGAACATCGACAATATGATCTTGCTACTCAATCGAATGTAACCACTCCCTTTTTTTGTTGTAAGGGAACCATCGGCTATCTTTATGGAGGAAGGAGACTTGTGGTTACTATAATTGTTGAAGAGTGTAGGATTTCTGTCATATGATCGAGAGGCACCGTAATCGACTATCCAATTAAATGCACTAGTTGTTGCTAAGCAAGAAATACTACCTTGATGAGTGTTAAGGCATTAGGAACAGGTTTAGATGATAGGTGAGTAAAAATCATTTGGAGTTCCTCGATCATTGTCTACTAAAGTCTTTGGAGGAATTTTCGGAAGATGCAAGATGGGCTTCTTTTCGGAATCTAGATTTAGGAGGCTTCGGTCTGTTTGGTTTTCCATGCGACCTCCAACATTGGTCCATCACATGCCCGACCTTTTTGCGGTGGTCACACCAAAGTCTCCCCTCCTTTGTTTACTCCCGAGTTGGCGTTTGTAAGAAGAGCGAAGCTTACATCGCTTTCGGATTCTTGGCACCATCGTGAAAGTCCGCTTTCTTCCTTCGGATTTCTAAAAAGACTTCTCGAACCGGTGGTAGTGGTTTAGTGGCTAAAAATCTGCTTCTTTGGCGCCATCAAATTCTCCATTTAGTCCGAGAGAAACCTGGAACACCCTCCTCTCGATTTTTGAGCTTATTGTAGAAGCTAATGTCATCGTAACACTTCCATTCATTAGCTTCATACAGATCTATTTGTTGCCAAACATTTGGTTAGGACTCCAAAATATTGTGCCATTTGTTACCTCCCTTGTCCGAGATCTTTGATCTTATTCTCAACTCCAAAGAGTTACGTGTGTTGTCAACGCTGGAATAAGTATCTCTGGCAAGCATTCCAAATTTCTGTAGTAGTTTGATAAAGCATGAAATTTTCTCCAATTTGTGTACCATGGAATTAATTAACCACGACATTATCATGGTGTTTTCACTCAACCAATTAGAGTAGTGGTGGGTCGGACTCATCCGGGAAGCAGGAGTTGAGTCCGAGAGATAGGAAGCTTTCCTTCTTCCCGTAATGTACAAACCCAGACCGATTGAGACCAAGAAAGGTAGTTGTTTCCATTTAGTTTATAGGATGTAATGGGAGAAAGAGAAGCATCCAGAGTTGGAAATCAGATGAACGAGGGCTGTTTTGAGAGCTAATTTCTGATGTAGCAGGATCAGAATTAGTCATGGAGAGATGTAGATCTGATCGGAAAAAAAAAAGGGAAAGAAAAAAAAGGTTTTGAGGGGATAGTATCGACCTAACTTGATACCATGTAGAAAAGAGAGTTTGAATACTCTTCTTGTTATATTTCGATACAAGAGAAGAAGTCTATTTATAGACTTTTACAGAGGAGTTTTACACAGAGTAGTTAACCTATTAGGATTGAACTTTTATCCTTTACAATGATAGAGTTAGATTATAACTAAACTACATAGTTATGATAGAGTTAGATTACCTATCATACACGTATTAACTCACAAGAACCAATCAATTGCATGAATAGAAAAAGTGTAGAGAGGTGAGAAACAAAAAGAATAAGGTTTCTGTTATTTTCTAATTATATTTTCGTTACAGGAATTGAGTCTTTAAATAGACTCGGCAGTAATACAAAGTTTTCAGGACTCCTTGTTGAATAAGGAGTTATACTAAAGTACAAACTCTATCTATTAGATAAAATTTAATCTAAATATAATTCTAATCTATTTACAATAGCAGTCTTATATACTCCCCTCCCTCAAGCTAGAGAATATATATTATATATTCCCGACTTGGATGATAGCCTTTGTCGAATCTTTGGTTTTGGTAAGGCTTTTGTGAGCAGATCTGCCCGGTGAACCACGTAGGGACATAGCTCAAGGAGGCTGTCCCATTATAAATTTTTTCCGAGATGAAATGTCATCAATTTCAACATGTTTAGTGCGATCATGTTGGACAAGATTTTTGCTATTTGAATTCTTTGATTGATTGTCACATAGAATCTCGAATTTTCCTTGTTGGTCTAAATGTAGTTCCTTGAGTAGCTTGAGTAGCCAAATTCCCTCACACATCCCTAAAGCCAATGCTCGAAATTTAGCTTTCGCACTGCTTCTAGCAATAACTTGTTGTTTTTTGCTTCTCCATGTTACAAGATTTCCCCAAACGAAGGTATAGTAGCCACTTGTGGATCTTTCACAAGAAGCTCCCCCACTTTTCGAGTCTGTAAAAACTTTGACAGTTCTATCTTGTGTCTTTTAAACATCAAACCGAGTCCGGGGGTTTTCTTTAAGTATTTAAGAACTCTAGTTGCTGCAGCCAAGTATTCTTCTTTCGGGTTTGACATATGTTGACTGAGAACATTCACATGATAGGCTATATCTGGCTGAGTTAATGACAAGTAGATTAGCTTACCAATTAACCTTTGAAAGCTGTCCTTATTTACTGAAATGGCAGCATCTTTACCAAACTTCAAGTTGGCCTCCATGGGTGTATCGGCTGGCTTACATCCCATCATACCAGTTTCACTTAGAAAGTCTAAGATATACTTTCTTTGATTGATCACCAATCCTTTGCTTGACCTTGCCACCTCCATACCTAGGAAATATCTGAGTTTTCCTAAGTCCTTTGTCTCAAACTCTTTGTTTAGAAGATTCTTTAAGCAGCCAATCTCTTCTTCATCGTCTCCTGTCATTATTATATCATCCACATACACAATTAAGATAACCTTTTTATTTCTGTGAGTTACCTTAATGAACAAGGTGTGATCTGCTTGGGATTGTTTGTACCCATTCTTCAAAATGACTTTTGTAAATCGGTCAAACCAGGCTCTAGGTGATTGTTTTAGGCCGTATAGAGATCTGTTAAGCTTACAGACCTTTTGTTCTCCCGCAGCATGTTTCAATCCTGGTGGTAGCTTCATATAGACTTCCTCTTCTAGCTTCCCATTTAAGAAGGCGTTTTTAACATCAAATTGATGTAATTGTCGGTCACAATTCACTGCTAGACTCAAGAGAACTCGGATTGTATTAAGTTTAGCCACATGTGCAAAAGTTTCAGTGTAATCGATTCCAAAAGTCTGTGTATACCCTTTAGCAACTAACCTTGCCTTGTGTCTTTGGATGCTGCCATCAAAATTAAATTTTACAGTTAATACCCATTTACATCCAACGGGTTTTTTACCTTGAAGAAGATTTGTAACAGTCCAAGTGCCGTTTTCCTCTAGAGCATTTATTTCTTCCTCAACAGCCCTTCTCCATTTAGGATCTTTAAGGGCCTCATCAATGGTTGTAGGAACTTCTTCCTGATCCAAGCAAGCTGTGAAGGCCTTGAAGGAGGGCATCAAACAGCCATAAGAGGCAAATCTCTTAATGGGGTGCTTTGTACATTGCCTAACACCTTTCCTTATGGCAATAGGAAAATCATCAAGATTAGTAGAAATGAGAGGAAGTTCACTGATCTCATTACCTTCACTTTCACTATTAGCATCTGAACTAAAATCCAACTCTCGGCAAGTTTTTGATTGCAAAATGGGCTCGGATATTTTCTTCCTTCGAGTGTAAACCTGCAACTTTTTTGTTGATTTAGGTGGAGATGTGGTTGGCGGATGTGAGGTGTCTATGGGTGTTTTACTCGAAGTAGTAGGTGGATTAGAAGATTTGGTAGATGCACACTCTTAAGGTTCTGAAGGAATATTATACTCAAAGTCTGAAGGTTCAGAAGAAAACACAGGAGAGTCAGAATGTACCCGAAAAGGCTGAAAATCACTCCAAGTCTCCCCCTGAATTGCAGCCTTGGGAAAGTAAGGTTCCTGTTCAAAAAAGGTAAGATCCATGGTGATATAAAATTTATGTGTGGAGGGATGATAGCATTTGTAGCCCTTCTTAAGTGATGAATAACCAACTAGAGCACATTTAAGGGATTTAGGATCAAGTTTAGATGTATGTGGGGCAGAGTTATGGACAAAAACAGTACAACCAAACATTTTTGGTGGCAGTATAGAAGAAACAGGTTTAAAAAATGGGTAACTCTTCAAGAAAACTATTTTTTGAAACTTCAAAATTCTGCTAGGCATGCGATTAATTAAGTAGGTGGCGGTTAAAAAAGCCTCACCCCACAAGTATTTAGGAACGTTACCAGTGAAAAGCAAAGAGCAGGTAACTTCAAGGAGATGGCGGTTTTTTCTTTCAGCAACACCATTTTGCTGTGGTGTATGGGTACAGGAACTCATTTGAACAATCCCTTTTTGGTAAAAGAAGTCTCCCAAAGATTTAACAAAGTATTCACTGCCATTATCAAAATGAAATAATTGAACTTTGGTTGCAAATTGAGTAACAACCATATTATAAAATTTTTCAAAAATTGCTTTGGTTTCAGATTTTTCTTTCATCAAGTAAGTCCATGTTAGCCGACTGTGATCATCAATAAAAGTTATAAACCAGCGGCTGCCATTAACGTTTTTTCACTTTAGAAGGGTTCCAAATATCACTATGAACAAGGGAAAAAGGTTTGGAAGGTTTGTATGGTGAAGGATAGTAAGAAGATTTCGTTTGTTTTGCAAGAGGACAGATATGGCATGTAAAAGAATCTGGATTTTTATGAACAAAGAGATTTGGATGCAATTTAGCAAGATACCGAAAACTGGGGTGACTTAGTCTGTAATGCCATAATAGAACTTCATCAATTTGTCCTATAGTAATAAGAGAGCATGTAGGGGAATTTGGGAAAGAACTAGAAAGAATATAGAGCCCGCTTTGCAATCTAGCACTGCCAATCGTCTTCTTCGAGTCCAGTGTCTGCAAAATACAACCAGAACCATTAAAGCTGATTGAACACTTTAAAGTCTTCGATAACTGACTAACAGATACAAGGTTGCAGGCAAGATTGGGAACAAACAAGACATTGTGCAAAACTAGATCATCATTAATCCGATCAGATCCACAACCCAAGATAGTAGATAGGGAGCCATCAGCAGTCTTAATTGAACGAACAGAAGAGGTAGGAAAATATGTAAAAAATAATTCCTTGTGACCAGTCATGTGGTCGGAGGCCCCGAAATCAATAATCAAGAGGATTTTGATTGAGCCGAAAGGAGGGCGGTGGAGAAAGGAGTATCTTCAGCCTCTTTTAGGGTCAGATTTGCCGTGTTGGATGCTGGAAAGTTACCAAACAACCTCTGTAGATCATCAGAACCAGAATAAATTTCTGGCAGAGATGTAATTTCATTAGAAGAAGAAGATGTAGCGGAAACAGTGGCCACCAACTAGGTTTATTCGATCGGAACCTAAGCTGATACCACGTAGAGAGGTGAGAAACAGAAAGAATAAGGTTTCTGTTATTTTCTAATTATATTTTCGTTACAGGAATTGAGTCTTTAAATAGACTCGGCAGTAATACAAAGTTTTCAGGACTCCTTGTTGAATAAGGAGTTATACTAAAGTACAAACTCTATCTATTAGATAAAATTTAATCTAAATATAATTCTAATCTATTTACAATAGCAGTCTTATACTTCTACAAAAAGTAACAGTTCACTCCGGCCGGCAACACAAACTATGTATTAAAAAAAACAGCAGCAAAGAAAAGAGAACATATAAAATCTTAAAGTACTAAGTTACTTGGTTGATAGGCTGTCCAAGGTGATGCTCGTGCTGTAGGAAACGTATAATAAGTAACACCTACAAGATGTAGGAAATAGTACGGGAGTAAATATAAACAGAAATATGTCAACTATAAATTAGTTAGAAAAGTCCACTTCTACAACCAAAGGTTACTCACCAGACAATATGAACTTAAGCCACCAGAGTAAGACTGATCCAGGCTACGGTCTGCTAAGAACTGTTTTAGTACCAAAGCAAGAGGTGTAGCAGCTGGAAATTGCTCAGTCAGCTCCTTCACCTGCAAAGAAAAACTTCAAATGTATCAATAATTACAAAGCAGTAACAGTGCAAAACACTCAAATCTATATGCAGCATTGTTGAATTGTCTGTTGAGACTCTGAATCACGGGAAATGCCCAAAAAACAAATCTAAAGAGGAGAAGAGGACTGAATACCCCAAATGCCTAGAAATATGTCTCATTCCTACGTAAACCAGACCATAAAACTTTCAGAACCTTAAAAGTCGGAAAATATCAGTGAAAAAAAAAACTACAAAGCTCATAACGTCACTGATTGTTACTTGATAATATAATTCAGAAACCCAACAAGGACAAATAAAATCCTCCAAGCCAGTAACATCATCAGGCAAAAGTAAAACAAATATTCTCCTTAAATTTCCAGGAAAGAGGCTACAATTAGCAGTGGAAGCATATGTCATGGGTTCTAATTTCAGACACAATACAAACGACCAGTGTTCATTGCTTAAGTTATATTCATTTTACCAGTTCAGTAGTTTGGAGTCCTGTATGTGAGGGAGACCTGAAACTGATGTCTAGACGAACTGATTTGACGCCCTTTATATTACCATCAGTTATTTGTGAGCACTTGGGTGAAGCTGAGTCTTCTAAGGCAACAGTATCAGAATGAGTATGGTCACCATGTTCAGCAGTTTTATCTATTTGCTCATCGGTGGGTGATTGCACATTAGAGGCCGCAGAGGTTATTAGGTCATCAGGAACTTCTACTACAAGCATAATAATAGGAATCTGGATGCCAGAAAGACAGCACTGTGAGAAAAGAGATGGAAATAAAGAAAGAAGTACAGATAAAAATGAAGGATCCAAAAAGGCAAGGGCGGAAGGCATTACAGCTGTATTCTCCACAGTCTTCAGAGAATCATTCTTTACCCACTCTTGATTGGCAAGATACCGGGCAGCATGCTGGAAAATAAACAGTGTCAACCACTCAACCTTCCAAAAAGTTACGTCAAGATATGGACACAATATTCTAGAAAGCCATACAGCAGTAAACCAATAGCTATTTATAACTACAGGAGGGTTATTGCAAGTTATACAGCATATAGAGGGGAATAAGGGGAAAATCAAATGATGCCAGGACATGAAACAGGAAGAAGAAAAGCCATAATAAGTAACAGGAATTTAATACTATATAATAAATCATGAATTCCTAAATCATTGTCTACAACTTGGTAAGTATACCACATTTATCATAGCCAATGATTCAATGCCTTTACTCAGAAAATGGAGAAAGAGAATAACAAATATTTAACATTTTCATAACACAACATTTACCAGATATTCCGATTTCTATGTAACTCCAAAACAGTTCTGCCTAAGTTCAGATATCAAGAAAATGAATCAAAAAGTTCATCCTAAAGCTCAACCAATTACAATTACTCATACCTGAAGACAAGTTTCTTTAATACCATTACGTCCTTCCAGGATCCCAGCTTCTTTGATAGGCTCCTAAAAATGTCTGCAGTTGAGTTTCTTGCCAAAAAGCATAAGCACATGATCAACAGAAAAACACAAGGCTGAAGCACTCACCAGATTCCTCACTGGAGGAAGACAAACTACAAGGTCCACATCACTTGATGGAAGCGCTAATCCAGTGGCATTTGAACCAAATACATTTGTCCTTGATCTAGGCCATAGGACTTGAAGAGACCTCGTAACCCGCTTAACAGCCCAATTAATGTATGGCTTACGAGCCATATTCTCTGCTGCAACCTTGTACATGATCAAGGTACAGTCAGTATCATTGCAAAACCTGGTAATGAATGAAAAAAAACAGAAAACTAGAAAAATTCTTGCACAAAATAAAATATCAAGATCACAGAAACAATAAAACAGGAAGAAAATAGGATCAATCATTTACTTTTTTTCCTCTTCATTTTCTAGGGGTCATTAAACTGTTTACCTGCTTCCAGAAGGAGTCAATTTCATCATTAAGGAAGCTGTGCATTGAAGAGAGAGATGCCTTTCGCGTTGGGCAGCTCTGTAACTCAGGTGGTTGTAGAGGAAATGATACATCTGGCTGTGGAATAATCACAAAATTCCACGAATTAAACACATAAACCACAACTTTTAGAATAACATCATGCTGGTTCTATGCTTACATGTTCTTGATCACGAGCAAGTTGAGACATTGCAATCAAATGATCTTGCAACAAAGCACCAGGGAGAGGATGGATCATTGGATGGGCTGAAAGATTCTTACTTCTCCAAGATGGCCAAACAACTTCAGTACCATCCACGCGAACACACGCATCCTCTGAGTTAGTTCCATCATAGAACAGACCTCTCATACCCCAATGTCTTGGGCTAGAGCTACCGGATCTAACTGTTGGAAAACCCCTGAGTTTCCTTGAGTCACTCACAGGAGACGGTGGTGGTGGACATGGAGCTTGTGGAACACAAAGCACCACTGGTGATGGGGGCCGTCTTATCCGAGGTTGTTCACGCCTATTTGGAGCAACACATGGGCTTTTATGATCATGACCACGCTTAAAGTCTGATTTTGATCTCTCCCTTGACATGCTCGGAATAATTATAGGACGCAAAATGGGGTAAGAATGTGAATCCCCTGTTTTCCCTTCAACATCACTGGATAAATTGGCCAAAGATCCAGAAGTTTCCTCCTCAGTTGCTGCATCCGGCGTTGCTGATGCAGAATGCAGCACTTTGCTAGACACTTCATTTCCTGGCACAACATAACTAACTGCCTGGTGTCCAGGACCCAAAGGGTCAAAAGGAGAACAAAATGGAGTAGCAGTTGGCAAAGTCAAACCATTAGTACTATAAGATGAAGAGAAAGCAACCATGTCATCAACAGCCCTACTCATGTCTGCTTCACGCCAGGCCCATGAGCTATCGTCGGAGCTAAGGGAAGGAGGTCTAGAGAAACCTGTACCCGGAAGATCAGAAGTATTCCAGTACATCACACCCCCACCAAAATATTGATTATAATCCATACCGGAAACAGCATGCACCTCAAATTCTTCCTCTGATATATAGTGGCTCTCACATTCATCAGCAAGTTCAAGCGTATTTGCAGGATCTAGCAAGTCAAAGAAATCCCCAGAATACTTTCTATCATCCTCAATCATATTAAAATGAAAATTTTGAGAAGCAAAACTCTGCTGAAAAGCTGTCTGTCGCCTAGAGATAAATCCAGTGTCATAATTGCATGTAAGTGATGGAGTCAATCCAGAAGCACTTCGAACCATAGGGGGCCAATCTAAACTCATTGGCATTGGACGAGTTAAGATTCGATTGCACCCACTTTCAATAGAAGGATTTCTTGCCTGATGCATGGCGGGCATAAAAGGCTGGCGGATGTGATTGTGCCAATTGTGACCAACATCAAGGTGCAGTCTATCAGTGGCAGCTGGGACATGTGAATTTATAGAAGGAAAATAAAAGGGAGCTACACTAGGCCACTCATACGACAGACATTGTGGAGAGGGTGCAGTATTATAGAACTTTTTTTCTTGCACCTGAATCACAGGAACTGCCTCTTTAATGTCAAGTGTATTCACTGATACATCAGAAGAAGTTGAATTTTGCTGAATTTTACTTGCACTAAGAGAACCTGGTTTGTTGATGCCTTCTCCAATGGAAACACAACCAGGCTTTGGGGCTATAGGTGGCAAAACATTACATTCTCGCTTACAGTTTGAATCCGCTTCTCTGGTAAGAATGATTTCATTCACAGGAATATCTTTCTGGTACAGCTGATGCCCTGGACCCATGTGACAGAAACCATTAGAAACACCAACCTCATGGTCTTTCACGTGCATGGCAATATCCTCCATGAAAAGTTGATTATCTGGTATACTATTGCTTGAAATTGGTTTGAGAATGTTGCTATGACTTATTGTATCAGTTGGAACATTGTGTTCTATACTTAAATTGTCCAATACCCCATTGGAATTTGTTGCCTCATCTTGAGAAATAAAAGACGAAGGCCCAGTGACTGCCTTCTTGGAAGATTTTACTTCAGTTGTATCATTTGTGCATGAATATTTGTTTTTATTCTTTTCCTTCCGGCTCTTCCTTGCAGCAGCTCGTCCTTTTCCACCAACAACCGATTGAGTATGTACCTGAAGACAAGAGTAACAGTTATGGCAGTATTTAAAACTTACATAATTAACACGATCATCCAAAAAAAAAACTGTGAGAGCATTTCCAATGGTAACAGGGTTTTTCTGTTTACATCTTTATCATGATGTATATCACTCATCTTGGTGGATTCCGTCAAATCTGTTTTCTTATTATGAGTCGATTCGTATGCAAGATCCTGCCATATTACTATAAACCATTAATACAATTTCCCAACACATTTAAATGAAAGCAAAATCCCATCTAAAGGACTTTCAATAAAGGGAAAAAAGTACCTTAACAGGTTTTTCTGGTGGAAGGCCATCCACCTCTGTCTTCAGAACATGGTTTTGGTTTTTTGTGTTTCGGGACTTTCCTTTTTTCTTACGACTAGGTGCACTGAGCTTACCCTTGGATTTATCGGATGAAGAGTTAAAATTTCCTTCTCTGAGAAGTTCAAGCTTTGTGCAATCAAGTGAAATAACCATGAGAAATCCTCGCAGTTTTCTTAATACACTATCAATGATGGAACTTACAGAGCCTAATGTGCTAAAAAACACCTTTTCCACATCACAATGGTTATGACAGGATAGGACGACAGTAACAATATCCTGAAGCACAAACAAACTACTGAAGACATTGGTTAGGGTAGTAGGCTTTCCAGAACAGGAATTTGCAGTAATAGTAATGCCAAATTCTGCATCCTCAAGGGGATTTAGGGTGGTTCCCAGCCGTTTTTCACCATAATTGGTATACCTCATAGGTCGTTCCACTGTTCCTGCATTAAAAAGCCACATTTCATCCTCTGAGGCACTACCTGCCGCCTTCAGTACCTCGAAAATCTGAATGCCAAAAATTTCAAAAGTTTAGCCACAAATGTTCACAAAATTAGAACAGATAATAATTTTCAAAACTACAAGTCATACATATGTTGGAAATCTTTCTCTAAACATAGCATGCGCTTTGTAATATAGTATATCAAAATTAAGAAAAATCCAACCATAACATATTGGAGCAATAGACAGGGGAAAACCAAAGATGAAGCTACAAGCTATGGTTCTTTTAGGCTCTCACAATGAGCTAGCATATTAATTTACCCTAAACCAGTCCTCCATGTTTAAACCTTCTCTCCGTGAACAACACAAATTACTGTAGAAATCAATTGAAACGGTATTTTTCAACCATTAACAATAATGACAATGTCATAGGATAAACTTGTCATTAACATGGAGTTAACAAAGTTTTAATTAATACCAAGGATTTAGCAGCTTTCCCGAAAACCGTATTAAATACTTTCTTCCTCATTGCATCACCCAAATTGACCCACCAATCCAAGCATCCTTTCTTCCTCCAATACACATTTGCAGCTACCCCTGCAGCCTTCATCTTCTCTTTCAATTTCATCCCTCTTCTCTTCCCACTATTACAATTCAACCACGCCAACCTCAACGCCACCTCTAATCTATTTACAACAAAGGCCTCGATGCTATAATACCCTTTTGATTTTAACCACTCTAGCTCAGTCCAATCCGACACCAATTCGCTCTCTTCCCCTCTCAAAAACGCACCGTTTGATACTCCATCCATGGTTTCAACAAACCGGTCCACATTTTCAACCAACTCATCGGTCACCGTCATCGAGTCGAGACTACTAACCGAACACGAACACTCTTCAATTTTCTCACCTTCTCTGGATCCGAACAACCGAACCGACTCAAAAACTCGCCGTTCAGACTCATCGGACTGGGCAACCCTAGAGAGGAGACCACGTGATTGTTTATAACAGAGGCCCGGGAGGAAGGGAGGATCGCGCGAGGGAAGATCAGGAAGGATAATAAAGCAGCCGTGGCCACGTGCACGAAGCTTGCCGAGCATTTGGATGAGGAGCTGGGTGAACATGAAATCGACGGTGGTGAGGTGAGCTAGGCGCTGATGGACGGTAAGAGATGAGAACCATTTGAGGATTGAAGACCTTTGGTTGGTGTTAGGTTTAGGGTTGGGATTGTGGGAGAGGGAATGGGAATGGTAGAGAGAGATGTGGGAAGTGAGTGAGTCAATGACTTGGTTCTGAGTCATGAACGATTTGGGAGGGAAATTAGGGTTTGATTGGGACATTATTTGCTGCTCTTTTTTATTTTTATTTTTCTTGCGTTGCAGAAAGACAACGGAGCTTGACAAGTAGAGGGTAAAGAAAGAGAAAAATGGCGAAGACAATCACGAGAGAAGATGTTTTGAGAGATATTTGCGGGGTAGGAAGGTTAAAACTACCGCAAAATTCACTAAAGAATAAATATAAGGTTTAACTGTAAAAAAGGTATTCGATCTATAATTTTTTTTAGTTTAGTACTTAATGTTTTTTTCAGGTTATTTTAGTACCTACTATTTTATTTTGTAATTTAAATCAATTTTTTTTGTGTTAGATGTTAAAAATTTTCCTTATCCAATAAAAATACTACATGTGACATTTTTATTTTTGTTTTTAAAAAATCTTTGATTTTATAAAAAAACTAAAATCTTTAATTTCTCTAAAATTTCAACTCAAATCTTAAATCCCTAAATTCTTTCCCTACTACCACTAATTCAATTACTATTGGCCACCTTTACCTTCGTCGACCCTTACAACTGAAAATCTCATTATTTTTTCGTCAAAAAACCGACGAATAAATCGTAGATTGTTTCGTCAATGAACACCCAACAATGAAGAAAAAAAAAGATAGATTAAGCTTCTAACTGATGGTTAAAGGTGAGGGATGTTGAACGATGAGGTACGCGACGCTTGAGTGATGAATGATGAACCGTCGACTTGTGGGGAATGCCGAACGGTGAGGAAGATATTATTTGAAGGCTTGATCGAAATAAATTAAAACTCTAGGTTATTTATGAAGTTCACATTTAAAAAATCAAAAATTAAATAAATGAAAAAATCAGACTGCATGTCATGTTATAATTGGATGACGGTATTTTTTTAACGGACATTGACGGAAAAACCTGATTTGAGTTACGGAATGAAACATTAGAAACCAAAATAGCCTGAAAAATCGTTAAGCATTAAACTGAAAAAAATTATAGGTTGAGCACTTTTTTAACTGCTAAGCCTAAATAAAAATATTACTTAAAGAAAATTTAAATACTGAAATTTTAAGTAATTTCTTTAAAATCTAGTATGACCTTACGATAATATTTATTTAATTTTCTTAATTTTTAGTAACAGACATTTTATATCTACAGACAATTTATTTGAACATGAATCTCTGAAACCACTTGGAAAGTTTGAGATGTTAATATAATTAATGTTAGCAACAGGGACGGAGTCAGGATTGAATTATGAGGGGCAATATGTTTAATTTTAGAATAATCGAGATCTTAAAAAGTTATTAAACCATAAAAAATTAAAAGAGATAGGATTTAATTTCACTAATTTTAAAATTAAAAGGTCTTAAAAGCAATTAAACCATAAAAATTTGTGGTTAATGTTTAATTTAATTAATTTTAAAATTGATAAGGTCCTAAAAGTAAATTATACCAGACAATATTGGGATTGACAAAGACTTAATTGAAATGGTTTCAAAACTATCAATGGTCTAAAATATAATTAAACCATCAAATGTGTCCCTCCCACCCTCAACATAGTTCTGTCTGGCAACTTGGCATAAAAATATTTAACATGTTACTGAAAATTAGAACTCATTATTTAATAATCACTAAATTTTAAATTTCAAATTTCATAAATAAAACCGAACTAAGTTTTCGGTTGACATCTATTAGTATGATATACAAGAAAAAACTTAGATCGAGCATACTTAAGCGTTTAATACTCTTCTATTTACTAGTATGGAGGGGTTTGATTGTAGCTATTATATCAAAATGTAGGTTAAAATAATTTTTCATAAATAACAAAAAAATAGTTTAGATGTGTCGATTGAGTATAACTCAATCGGTATTGTCATTAACAAAATAGACAAGACGATGTGAGATTGAACATACTTAAACGTTTAGTATTATTCGATTCACTTTATGTCACCTTGAAAATGAAATTATTTCAATACTGGAAAAGTAATTAAACAAGTTGAAAAATAAAATCCTTTTAAAATAGAAATGAAAATGCCATGCATATATCGCCATGGTTGAATGGGCATGGCATGTATAACAAATTTATCACACTCAATATCTGCTCTACTATAGCTTCGAAAATACTGTTCTACATTGCCAAATTAAGAGAGACAAATGCGAAGTGAGAAACAGAGTTTTGCTCAACCCCAGTAGGCTATTTATTTTGCTCCTTCAGATTATCCTCTTTTGAATCCTTCTTCAGTTCCTCCAAATTGTTGTTAGATCCTGGCTCTGTTTTGGCATATTTTTCTGATGTTGCCGACATTGCACAATTAGGGTTATCCATGGGAGAAACGTTTGGCTTATTTTCCGGGACTAAAGCGCCATCCTCCACCTTAACATCGGTTCCTGCAGGCACTAGGGGTGGCAATGCTACTAATGTTGAAGGCGGCATTGCAGCAGCGCTAGGATCCAATGCAGAGTTTGGAATTGCCGGTGTCACACCAGTTGAAGCAAAGTGTCTGCTGCCACTCTGGCGACCCCTACGAGGAGGTGCAGAGTCATCAGGTCTGAGACCACGGTTACCAACGTGATCCCGACCGCCACCTCTAAAAAGCCTACTGCCTCTTCTTCCACCCCTATAGGCAGTTTGTATCTGTAACTCGGCGGTTGCAGATATAAAAAAGATGAAAAGATGGCGGATATAAAAACAGATGGTGGTGGAAAGAAATATTTTATATAAAGATGGTGGTGGTGCAAAGATTACAAAAGTGGTACAAAGGTGAAATAATTAAAAACCAAAAAAGGTTACAAAATTAAAATTTTTAGTAAAGAGATGTAAGTAGCAAAAAGTGTCTTGCTTCATTACAAGTTTACCCTCCTTATGTCTCGTTCTCTAAATTTTATTTAATCTACATTCAAAGTTCAATGTTTATCATCTAATTTTATTGTCTTTTTAGTTTTTGTTCATCTGACTTATTCTGTTTTCAGCTCTTGTTTCTTTTTAAATTTTTTGAAAATTTGCTAAATTTATTTCTTCTATTTCGTCTAGATTTATTAAATTGTTAAAAACATGTGATTCTTGTGAGTGCCAGCATTCTCATGTATTATTTATGACTTCAATTATGCCAGAAGAATAGTCATTAATCTCTATGATAGCTATTTTTTTAGTACTGTCACAATTTTTTCGTCGAATGTCATTTTTTTCAAAAGAAACATCATATGCTAGTATTTTTTTTTATTGGTCCATAATTTATTGGATGTTCTTAATAGTAGATTTTGGGCTTTTTCTTTGAGTTTTATGCCAATTTGTATCTAATAAACTGGATCATTGTAACATTTATTAATGTAGAGTTTCAATCTCTTTGCATCTTCTTTTACAACATTAATAGCTGGCCCTCCCAATAATCTTGAGATAGTTCATATTTGATATGGTTGGCAAAATTTTTCTTTTTCAGCCATTCCAATTAAACTACTGATTTTAAAATGAAAATATTGAAAATATTCATCATATTTCAGAAAACTATATATTTTAGCTTTTATAAAAGCTGAAAAATATTTTATTAGATGGAATGAAAAGTTCTGAACAATTATTTCTCCAACGAATTCTCATTCAATATTGCTTATATCAAATGGTTCATGATTAAGCCTATTTTTTATCACGGGATATATTGTTTGTATATTAATACCATGAAGGTAGGCTTGTAGAAAATATTATGAAAAAGCGTTAGAACAAATCTAGATTTATTATATAGACATAATCTAAATATTTTTACTAAAATAAGATTTGTTATCCCATTATCGAGAAAATATTGACAAATATCAAGAAGATTGTTTATCTTCTCAATTTTCAAAAAATTAAGTTCAAACTCTTTCCAGTCTCTATATAAAATATATTTTAATACTAAATCTTGAATTTTATTTTCTTTAGTTGTTTCTTCAATTAAATTCTCTGAAAATTTTGTAAGAGCTCCACAAAAGTTTGCTTTTTGATTAGTGATATAGCTTTTCCATACCTCATTAATCAAATTGTATAAATTTAAATCTAAACCGGGGCTATAAAAGTCTTTGAATTCTTGAGGTTGTTGTGGTTTCAACAACTCTTCAGCTTTCTTTATAATTTCAACATAAATGGCTTGATATGCCGAGTTTGGATCTTGAGACCATTGAGACATTTAAGAACAATGCAGTGGGTTTACTAATTAGTGGTGTTACTATTTGTAACACATTTTTAATCGGTTTTCTTACCATTGGATAAGGAACATAATATCATGAATTAGGATAATACATTGCTGGGGTTTGTACTGACAGGAATCCTTGGGTAGGATGTTGTGGTCTTTGAATGTTTTTGTTGTGTTTTTCGGACAATATTCTATTCTCCAACTGATTCTAGAAGTTTTTTGTCTCAATCTATCGAGCCTGCTAAGATAATCACCAATAACATTACTAGTGCCTTTGATATATAAAACTTTAAAATTGAAAGTACATAATTCATTATACCATCTATTTCTCCTATGTATTGTTTCTAATTTTTTATTAGTGTGAAATTGTTTAACCACTTGATTATCGTCTTTATTATAAATTTCCCATGTGTTAAATATTTAAAGAAATTTTTATACCATTTTTATGGCTAATAATTCCTTTTCAAAATTACATAATTAATTTCATTTGGTTAAATTTTTCTGAACCATATACACATATCATTTATTGATTATCTATTGATCTAGCTTTTAATATACAACCCAACATTTTTCTAAGGCGTCTGTTTTTAATATTAATTTATCTCCTTGTTTAGGAAGATAAACTTTTGGGATATCTATAATTTTAGATTTTATTTTTCTAATTACTTTTTAATCTTGTTTAGACCATGTAAAAGTGTTATTAATTTTTAATTTATCATATAACATGCCTATTTTTTCAGACAATTTTGGGGAAAAAATCTACCATAGTTGACTATTTCTAGAATTTGTGAAAGTTGTTTTTTTATCTTATATATTTTTAGAAAATTCGTTTATTTTGATCCTAGAAATTATATTTATGTTTTTTCTAAATCTATTTTTTTAGGGCTTAATATAATTTCATGTTTTATGAATTCTTTGATAGATAATATTTAAATGTTTTCTATGTAAATTCTTGAGAGATAATATTTAAATGTTTTCTATGTAAATTCAGTATTTCTGAAAATACTAATATATCATCTATGTAGACTACACAAAATTCTGTATACTTAGTAAAAATTGAATCCAGTCATCATTGGAAGACTTGTGGTGCATTACATAATCTAAAAGGCGTTGCTTTCCGTTGATAAGGACTACTAGATGCACTAAAAATTGTTAACGGTTTTCATTCATCAGTTAGCATGATTTGCCAAAATCCTGATTTACAATTAAACTTACTAAAATATTTAGCTTGTTTACCTTGATTAATTAAAACATCTTTTCTTGAAATAAAATAAACATCAACTATAATATTTTGATTTAGTCTTTTATAATTAATAACCATTCTAGCTTTTCCTCTTTTTATTTCTGCAGAATTTCTTACCATAAATGCCAGATTAGAAATTTAGAATGTGTACTATTAGTGTGTTATATTAATCATTTATCTAATAATTTTTTAATTTGAATATCAAATTCATCTATATGTATAGATTATAGGTTTTACTCTTACAATTTTATTAAAATTTTCTAACTTTATACTATAATATCTCGGACTGTTTTTCCATAATTTGAATGGTTATTCACTAAAATTATTTTCTAATATTTTAAATAGTCAATGATTAACATATACTTATTTAATTTGCTCTTTTTTGAAGGTTTAAATTTTTTATCACATGTGAATTTGTGATTTTTTTCAGTAGAATTTCTACCGATGTTTTTTCTACCGATAAAGTTATCCTATCATTTTCTATAAAAAAGGGTAGGTGACTACAGATAAAATTGTTTCCTAACAATATGTCTCCTTGCATGTCATGAAAGCATAGTAGCTTTGGAATTGTAATTTTGACACCATTTATATAAATAGGAACATTTTTGGCTTTATACTCTATAATTGTCTCATTTTTTATCGATAAAGTTATCCTGTCATTTTCTATAAAAAGGTAGATGACTATAGATAAAATTGTTTCCTAGTAATATATCTCGTTTCCATCAATTGAATTCCTCATTGATTGTCATTTTTGGTTTGATATAGCATTTTTCCTACGGCTACTTATAGTAGCTTCAGTGTCTAATAGTGCATATAGAGAATATTTTTTTATACTCTTTGAATTGAAATGTAATTTCTATATATGTATAATATTTCTTTGTTGAGAATTAAAAAAAGTAATTATATCTTTTTCTAATTTTAATTGTTGTATTATTGTAGAAGTTTGTATCTCTTTCACTCTAGTGGTTTTTAAAATTAAAATAAATTATACTTGGTTCGGTAGGAAAATAAAAATATGAATTGTTTTCATCCCTATCGGTGTTGACGTATTTTCTTCAACTTCTTCTAGTGGTTCAACATTAGAGGTTGAAGGTAAAAGTAAATATTTATTATTATTACCAATAGGTGTATTCCTTAAATGTAGTTTATCACCGAAAGAAACATACTCTATTGTACGTGTCAATTTAGAACTACTCGCATCAATATTTTTTCTCTATCATCCAATCTTTAGGAATATGTAAATCTTTTAAATACGATAAAGTATGTTGTTTTTCTGTAGTAAATTTATTAGGTTAAAAAATTCAATAATTTTAATATTGACTTCTTTTATATCTGTTTCATCCTATTAGTATATTCATTAAAAGAAGTTCAACTTATGGCTAGATTTTCTGCTAGATCTTTTATATTAGAATATTTTTTTTCTAAATTCTTTAACATAAACAATCTTCTATTAAATGATCGGCTATGAAAATAAAGTAATTTGGTTTAATTTTAAATCCTACAACTTCTGCATGTAGATATGATTAAATTCCTCCGATAAGTGCTTTTATTAAATTTTTAAATCTTTTATCTAAAAGTAATGCTATGATTGGTATATTATGTCCTCTTCTAAACAATGATTTTGTTGTTATCATTATTACCCCTAAATGTATATGCTTAATTTGAGGATATTTTTGTCTTATT
The DNA here is from genome assembly GCA_019671005.1 of Hibiscus mutabilis. Taxonomy (NCBI): domain Eukaryota; kingdom Viridiplantae; phylum Streptophyta; class Magnoliopsida; order Malvales; family Malvaceae; genus Hibiscus; species Hibiscus mutabilis. Next base: position 48,377,030 of record CM033723.1, read on the forward strand.
CTTTTAATTTTATCTTTAGTAAATGGCTTAAATGAAAAATAAGTGCTCAAAGTATACATTTTTTGAATTTTAATTGCCTAAAGTATTTTTTTGTTAAAATTAGGTGTCTAAAGTTTATATCGTTAAAATTTTAGGTACCTGGTCGTTAAAGGGTGTTAAAAAATTTGTTAACCAATCAATACTTGACATGTGGTATGTTTATTTTTTTTCAAAATTAAAAACTTAAAGCAATTTTTTACAAAAGAAAATTAATTTTCATAAAATCCCAAATTTTTTCAATTTTTACAAAAAGTCCTAGGTCCCTAAAATTTTCCAAACCCAAACCCCCAAATCGTTGTCGCTCCCGCCGCCCCTGAGCACACCCATTTGGTTGCTATATCTAGGCGGTCGTTTTCTCTAACACGACGTCACCAAAAACGCCGAACGGCGTGTCCGTCGAATGTCAAACGTCAAAAGCGAAATTGACGTTCGACTTTTCTGGCGACGTCGTATTGAGGAAAACGATCGCCTGGGTCCAACGATTAAATGGGTGTGCTCAGGAGTGACGATCGACGACGGAAGCGACGGCGATTTGGGAAATTTTAGGGATTTAGGAACTTCTTCTGTAGAAATTGAAAATTTTTGGGATATTATGAAAAAAAATTTAAAATGGTTTTTTTCTTCAAAAAATTTAAAAAATTCAAATTAGTGCCATGTGTCAAGCATTGATTGGTTAACAAAAAATTTTAACACCCTTAACGGTCAGGCACATAAAATTCTAACGGTGTAAACATTAAGCACATATTTTTAGCAAAAAATACTTTAGGCACCTAAAGTTCAAAAGATGTATATTTTGTGCACTTATTTTTCATCTAAGCCTTAGTAAATAAAGGATTTTCTGTTAATCCCCTTTAATATTTTTAGCAACGGTATTGCCACTAATTTTTTTCTATATGTCTTTGACTCTATATTTTAAATTTTGATATTTTATAATTTTTTCTTTAAAAATATGTTTTTTGTTCATCGTTTCTAGCATATCATTGGAGAGATCTTTTTCTTCTCCTATAATATTTTTTAATTTTATTTCTTGTTTTTCATTATCAGGAATTTTCTCTAATTGGTTTTTGTTTTGTTTTTAACATACATATGTAGTCCTCGCTACCACTATCGGTATCAGGGTCCGATTTTAATATTAATTAATATAATATTTCTTCAGGATTTATTTTCTCTTTAGAACGTATTTCTAATTCTTGTTCTTCAAGAGTTTTAATCATTTTCTTAGCATTTTTATCTTTGTTCGGACACTCAAATGCTAGATGACCTTTTTTCATCACATATAGAATATCTACATTTAGTTTTACTATTCTTGAAGTTGTTAGTAGTTTTTCTTCTAACATCTTTTTCTTTTATTATTATTATTATTATTATTATAAGGATACTTAGATTATTTTTAGGGTTTCCTTCTATATAATTCATATCTTCTATTCTTTTTATGATATATTTTAGTTGTTGAACCTACTTGTTTACATCTAAATTCTCATTCATTTTGTAAGATCTTAGTACAATGTTTGTCACTAAGTTTATTTTTTACCTGTTTAGAGGCTTTTATTTGTAGACAATGTTTAATTATTCTTTCTTTAGTAAAAATTATTCTATTTTCTATAGAATCTATAAATATAGTTTTTACCCCTGCTAAATTACTATGTTTTGCAAGATAAGAATTATATTTATTTATATAAATCTCATCCTATGGTGGTGGTAGTTTATGAATATATTCATAGTTGAGGTGCAATCTAAAATGATAGTGTCACTAAAATATACAAGACCAGATTGAATCAAAATAATAAGGTTAAGTACATTCTCAGAAAATGAATTAAATTAAAACTGATCAAATTATGAATAGGGTTTTGAACAATATCAAAAACAAACAAAACAAAAAGAAAAAGAAAAGAAAATTTCAATTGTTAATATAGAGTAATCATAATTAAGCCAATAGAATATGAGCCGAAATAAGATTAAAAATTAAAATTACTATAAGAATATTTGAATATTTTTCGTGAGGCGAATGGACTTATCGATGTTTTGATAAAAGCCTAAAAGGGTGTTGGTTGGGCTACCTTATTTTAAGTTATTTAATGTCTAGTATGGCGGAGTGGGTTTTTAATTGCTTTTCAATGGCTTCTATTGTGTTTTGGACGCTTAGCTTTGTGGTTGTTTCCCATATTTTCTTCTTTTATTCTCATGGATACTATTTTCTTTTATTTAGGTGTAGTGAGATTTTTAATGAGGTTTATAAAAATAAAAGTGTATGATTTTTACATCAATAAAATCATACGTTGCTGATAAAAAATAATACTTGAATAAAAAACCCGAATTTTGACAAAAACCATACTTGTAAGAATACTGATCCAAGAGACAGTTCTGAAAAAGATGCATGAAAGGGTATGGATCCCCTTGTGTATTGGGTTGAAAAAGATGCAAGATATTATTTTATTTTATTTTAATTAAATTAAATTAAATTAATATAATATTTTATTATTTTTTTAAAAAACTAGCTTTAATATTATATTTTTAAAAATTTTAAAAATATTTTTAATAATAATTATATTGACACGAATAATATTTACTAATTATTATAACATTTTAAAAATAATATTATTTATTTTTTATTATGTTAAGAGATATTATATTCCCAAGAAAAATGTTAAGATTCAACCTCATAAGATAATATGATGAACACCTTTGCCACTCAAAAAATTGGTGGATCTCAAAATTATTGAACTTTCAATAATGAGTAATTTTTTTATGTGTTTAACATTATTATGATATTCTAGTATCATTTTAAAAATATTAAAACATAAAATGTATTTAAAATTATAATATAATATTCTTATTAAATTTGACTAATCTTAATATTTTTATATAAAATAATAAAAACAATATTTTAATAATAATAAAATTAAAGTAATATTTTAAAATTAAATTAATATTTTAAAAACAAAAATATTAAATTTTTATAATGAATATTTATTAAATTTGGTATCTAGAATGAATAGTTCTTAGAAAATTTATCAAATAGTGAAAAATTATATACACAACATTATCTAAACACCATAAAATGATTTTTTTTCAAAAAATATAATTCATCTTATAATTTTATTTTTTGAAATATGTTTTTAGTGAAACAAACAACTTTTAACATATGAATACATATATACTTTTAAAACATATATAAACATTATACACCAAGGGCTCTTCAAAATTAGTTCTTGGAACCAAGGCCCCTTTTGGGTTCCAAGTATTATCTGTGATTGAATCACACAATTCAAGGGTCAGAACAAACATTAGTAGTTGAAACAATCCCAACTTGCAGCCATGGAAATGAACTTCCACTCATATTGATGTCCTTAAGTTCACTTAGTTTTGCTAACATCATCGTACTGCCAGTTTTGTCTTCTTCATCTTGCTTAGAAATGTTACAAATATTGTTCTTAATCGTATCATTGCTGTTATTATTGTCAACTTGCAGTTGCTGTAGATTATCTTCCTTTTCCTTGCCATTCATGCCAATCCAAGGCTGCAAATATATTCTTGTCGGAACATCTAAACTCGATCGATTAATGAAGTTCCTCCGTACGAGCTCATTAGTCGGGGCAGGAAGATTGAGATCAAGTTGCTCGGAATCACCAACAACCCTTGATCTTTGGGTTTGCCGAATCTGCTTAATTGAAGAGGAAGTGTGATCAACAGGTGGATTCGATGTTATCCAATGGCATCTTTTATGTCCTCCCAATGCTTGTCCTGATGAGAATACCCGATGACATATTGAACATTCGTGTACTTTTGATTTCTTCTTGGAGGTTGAGGCCAACGTATCTACTCGAAAAGTCGGCTTGGTGAGGAAAAACTCGTCGCCATCTTTGTCGGCTAAACCATCGTCTCTACCATTACGATCAGTTTCGTGCCGAGCTGCGAAACATCCCTTAACTTTCTTGTGACTAGCTCTATGTCCACCCAATGCTTGATGTGAATTGAACACTTTCTTGCATGCTTTGCACTCGAAACGCCCTTTGGCCTTATCCATGGCTACCCTAGGCAAAGCACAAGACTCCTCCGGCTCGGTAAGAAAAGGAACAACAACGGTCGCATTAGATAACATCATCAAACAATTAGCAACATCTTCCTCTTCACTCGACGGACAATCGGATACCATCGATCTTTTCCTCTTAGACAAATAACCCGAGCCTCTCCTCCTCGCGCCATCCTCTTCGCCATCCTCCCCTTGTGAGGAACCAAGCGATTCAGCATCCTTAGAAGAGCAACATTTACCATGCTCGAGATAAGATTTCCATGAAAACAACTCCATGCCACAATTCTCACAAACCCTACAGCTCTTCAACCGATCAGGGCTTGTTCTTAATTCGTACATGCGCTTGTTGCTCGGCGGCACGACGTTGCCTTTTAATCCTTCTTCCCAATCACTCGCTGTGTCGTCGTCATCGACATACCGGCTCTCGTCGCCTATTCCATGCGACCTCATGTGCCCACCAAGCGCTCTCCCACACCCAAAACGTTTGTTGCAAATCTCGCAAAAGTATTTGAACTCAGATTGTCGATCCACTATCAAAGCCATAGAAATATACAAAGAAAAAGAAAATTAAAATCTGGTAATTAAACGATGATGAAGTGAAAGAAGAATGGGAAAAGAAGGGTGAGCAGTTTGTTCATGTATAGTGAAGGGTTATATGGTGTAAAATAGATGGGACAATAGTCCTAGTTTTTAGTAAGAGTAATGGATTGGTTTAATAAATTTGTGGCTAAATGGATAGGGAGAGTTGAGGTTTGAAGAGTGTGGGTGACTAGGGGGTGACAAGTGGTAGGAGAAGGAGAGGGTTAGAGACTTTTTCTAAGGCTTTGTGGTGGTGCGCTGGTGGCGCCGCCGGTCAAACACCAATAGAATTATTACAAAAACCAACGGAGTTCCGTACAACCAGTGAGTGTCGAGTGTTCAAGTTTATTTTTGCGTCTCTGCTACAATCTAAAGAGAGGGAGTAGTGAATGAGCGAAAGGGATTAAAGGAGTGGTTCAAATTTCAAGCTTCAAACACATACCTTCAATTCCAAGCGAACAAAACTTACCCATTTATGTTTTCCAATTCTCATTGTCTGTCGGTTGGTTCAATTTGCTTTTCCACGTAGTTTAAAACGTTTTTTTAACAACCGATATCCGATTTATTGATCAATTAATTAAGATCGAATATTATAAAAATTTATTTTAGAATAACCTTTCCAACTTAATTTACTTCAACACAACGTCAAAAATTCAAACTTCTGAAATAGCACATCATATAACTAAATCAACATCATATAACTAAATCAACTCTTAGCTGATAATTAAAAAAGTTTTTCTCCTCTATAATATTAGTTTTAACATAATTATATATATGTTCATATTATCCAAATATGAAATGAGTTATATATATTTTTTGATTGAGAAATGAGTTATATATTCAATACAAATATATCTAAAACATCCAATATACTTTATTACAAATAAAGAGTTTGAATAACATATACAATCGAGTCTTTCAAATACAAAGACCAATGAATCAGGTTGGGGAGGGGAAGAATTCATAACAAAGGCATATAATAAGTTAGGTTTAATGTAACCATAGAGTTTTAACAGAATTTGCAAGTGTTAGCAAGTATGGTTGGTCAGGAATGGACACGTAATTTAATGTAAGAGTACGAATTCTTAGGAAGTTATATTAAAAATGTACGAGTATAAAACTATAAAATTTCAGGGGTGTGAAATTAGATTATCGATAGAAAATATAAAGGAAATGTCTGATGTCTTAAATGAAAAAAGGTGCCCAAAGTATACCTTTTTAAACTTTAGGTGCCTAAAGTATTTTTTTGTAAAAATAGGTGCTCAAAGTTTCAACAGTTACAATTTTAGGTGTCTGACAGTTAAAGGGTGTTAATTTTTTTAACCAATCAATGCTTGACACATGGCACTAATTTGATTTTTTAATTTTCAAAGAAAAACACCCAAAATTTCAATTTTCATAAAATCCCCGAATTTTGCAATTTTTACAAAATAGTCCCTAAATCCCTAAAATTTCCTAAACTTAAACCTCAAACCGCCGCCGTTTTCGCCGTCGATCGCAGCCCATGAGCACACTTCTTTGATCTTCAGACCTAGGCGGTCATTTTCCCCAACACCGTATCTCTAGAAATGCCGAACAACGTGCCATCTGAAAGTCGATTTCGCGTTCGACGTTCGGCTGGCACGCCGTTCAGCATTTTCAGCGATGTCGTGCTGGGGGAAATGGTCGACTAGGTCCGACGACCAAAGGGGTTGCTCAGGGGCGTCGATCGGCTGCGGAAGCGGTGGCGATTTGGGGTTTGGGTTTGGGAAATTTTAGGGATTTAGGGACTATTTTGTAAAAATTGCAAAATTTTGGGATTTATAAAAAATAAAAGGTTCTATAAAAAATTGTTTTAAGTTTTTAATTTTGAAAAAAATAAACATGCCATGTGTTTTTCATTTAAACTTTACGCACTTAAAATTATAATGGTTGAAACTTTGGGAACCTATTTTTACAAAAAAAATATTTTAGGCATCTAAAGTTTAGAAAAAATTTACTCTAAGCACTTATTTTTCATTTAAGCCATGTCTAAATTATAAGAGAATTTAAACTTTTTATAGGGTGCGACTGTTCCTCCGGCACCTTTCTTTTCGCTAAGGAACTACTTTGGTTTCATCTCAGTACGGCCGTGGGTTTCAGTCTCCATGATCAATCAGAGCATCATCATTTTTCTTGCTTTGGTTCAAAGCAATCGCAAAGCCAACCGGTTGCAGTCAATCAAGAAGTGATAGTGATTTAGCAAAGAGGGTTCTTGGTTAGTTCAGTCCAAGCTGTCCATTCATCAACTACATTTTGAGCTCAACAATGCTACTTCCATGCTTGGGATTGGACCATTTCGCCATGATTTTAATGTAAATATGCATCTATATGATTAGATTTTATGATATATTAGGTTAGTGAAAGACACCTTCCATTTCATTGTTAATGGCTTACATGATTGCTTGACTCGACGGGACACAAAAGTAGATTGAGTATTCGATCCAGTCGAATAAAAAAAAATTGAGTTAGTTGAATTGTTGAGTACAGGTGCTTCTTGGAGATTTAGAATTCTAAGTAGTAGAATGCTTGCTACTTAGTTATTTTTGCTTTGCTCCCATGTGTGTGGTGTATTCGATTTATTTTGTTTGGTGTTATGTTTCGTTTAGGACTACAGTAGGGTGTTGGTCATTGTGGAAGGCGATTTTCGGATTTTGTATTCCCTGGTTGTTGAGTACTATTTTCATCTATTTAGGTTTAGGAGAGGTTTTAATGAAACTCACAACCGGGTTAAGTTCGTATGATTTTATCAATAATAAATTATATGTTGCCGAGCAAAAAAACATGCATTAGATACTCTTAGTTTCTAAAATCCAAGCAAATGCAAATATTAAGGTTGAAAGTTTAGGTGGGTGCTGATGGACATGGCAACATAATTATGATCTAAAATAAGCCGCATGTTCGTCGAACCGATGGCAATCTTGCATTAATCAAATAAACCAGATAATACAATAACACATCTTCCACCATCCATTTTTTTCCCTTTAAATCAGATGTCATATCAATGACTGATTTATTATGTCAATACAAACTCATCAAATATTCTTTGTCAAGAATAATCCTATATCATAAAAAATGACCAGATTTCCGACCTTGATTTATATAAATAATAAAACAAATTTTACCATCAACATATCGAACAGCAATGCTATTTATAGACAGGACAAGACTACTTTTAATGCAAGAGGGGTTTGTCCCCCAATTTTTAGGTCTCTTTCGAAACTATGAAAATTAAGTATCGTCTTTTCTTGTGTCAATTTACTTTTAAGGTTTCTCTCAATTTTGAACTAGAAAAATAGTCATTATCTCTATTTTCAGTTTAAGTACTTTTTAGATTTTTGTTTATTTTAAAAGTAGGCATATTAGTTTGACCACTATTTTTATTTAAATATTTTTTTAAAATTTGTGTCAATTTTAAAATGAGTAAAATTTTGATATACAAACTGTATAATTTTTTTACAAGCATGTGTATTTATAATATAAAATTGAAATTATAAATTCTTAACCTAAATTTTAAAAAACTAAACCTTTTAAAACCTTAAATTTTAAATCCTAAAATCATAAACCAAATCCTAAAACTAAAAGGCTTTGTGCAAACTTTAGTTTACACAAACTGTATAATAAAATTTTTTCTTTTAAAATTATATAAATTAATTGCGACTTGAACCTTGGACACGTGCTGTGAGGATGAGCACCATGACCATCAAGCCAATACTAAAACCACTCATGATTAGGGGATGAGATAAGCTACCACCACACCACATCTCATAATTTAATTTTATATTAATAATTTAATACTTAGAGCACTTTAATGTACATTTAAGCCATTTTAAAAAGGGTTTAAATTTGATACACAGGCTGTGTAAAATAAAATTTTCACAAGCATGCCTATTTCTACTATAAATCAAAATTAAACTTAAACCCTAAAAAACTAAACCCTAAATTCTAAACACTAACCTTATATTCCAAACCCTACAACTCAAACCCCTAAACTCTAAACCCTAAACTAAATCACTAACCCCTAAAACTAAAAGGTATGTGTAAACTAAAGTTTTTCTCTTTTAAAAATATATAAATTAATTGCGACATTGACGTCTATTTTATTATTACTTATATTTATCCTCGAAGTTTCATGATAATTTTATCCTCATATACATTGCATTACATTTAAATTAAAAAGATTTATTATAGTCTTAACCGGATGAAACTATAAGTGTTTATAGATCTAGTTAAATTCAAGGTTTAAATGTTACGGTCCAAGTTGAACTCGTATTTATATTCTTACTCTTAGGTTTATCATTTTTATTAAATTTTGAAGAAAAAACTCTAATTTCAAATTATTAATCTGATCCTTAAATAAATTTACGTGAAACATTTGATTCGAGCCCCTCAATTTTTAAGTAAGTATAGATGTAACTTGGCTGAATAAGTATTAAAAATTTGAAAGGAGTGGGTTGACGGGGGGACAGCTTAGTTGTAAGAAATGAAGTACCAAATAGCCTAAGAGTTGAAAATTTATGGATTGCCTAAAGAGACTAGATTAGGAGGATGGTGACAAACTAAACAATCTATTTAGAGACACGGCTGCCCTCTTACTCTAACTCGGTCAATTGTCGTTTCCTACAAACCCAAGCTTCCACCTTAATTTCCCCTACTGTTTTATTCGCTGCATTTTATATTATTGGGATATGGTTGATTATTATAATTGAATTAAATTATTTTATATCTTGTTTTTTCCCTTAATTTCTGCATTGAAAATGGCCACGGCTTTAGCTTGGTTTAGGGGCCCCGCACCACTCAACCGGAGGAACAAAATTATGGAGTATTTAATTTCTCCATTTGCCTTTTGGGATTACTCCGTGCACCAGCATCAAAACAATCCTACCACTTTTGCTATGCTTTTGACTACAATTTAGATTTTTAGATTTAGATAGGTTTTTATATTTTGAATATTTAAGACTATGGACAAATCGAACATGGTAGATTGTGTTTGAGTCGAGTTCAAATTATTTAAATTCAAAATAGATCGAATAAGTTATCTAAAATAAAATGAATTTAAAATGTTTTGAACTTGAAATAATTAAAATTCAAACTCTCAACTCAAATGAACTTAACCCTGAAATAATAAAAAAACAACTTAACTCAAATTGATTCGATCCAAATTAAATTAACCGTCCAATTAACAGAAGTCTTGGCCTATACATAATATATTAGAAAACAATATATATATATATATATATATATATGAAAAATTATTTAGTACACATACTACACAACTCTTTCTGTTTCAAGAGTTATGGATTTAGTTTAGGATTTAGAGTTTTAGTTTGTAGGATTTAGAATGAATAGTTTATGGTTAGAATTTAGGCTTTATGATTAAAAATTTAGATATTATTTTTTTAAAAAGTAAATACGTAAGTTTGTGTATTTTTTATGGAGCATGTGTATAAAAACTATATATATATTAATTGTTTACGCATGTGTTACGTCAAAGAGAGTGTGAGACATTAATCATACATCGGAAAAGACATGAGAAATTATAAAATATAAAAACGGTGACGCTGCATATCATATCTGACATGTCTTTTAAGAAGATACCTAAATAAATTGGGTGGATAGCTCGAGACCCTTACTGTGAGATTAATCTCACGTCTGATAAAAGTAAAAAAATATTAATTTAATATTAAAAAAGAAAAAAAAGAAAAATGTTAAGATATAAAAATAATAACATTATATATATATTATTAAACCTATATTTTTTTAAAAAGAATATAATAATAATAATAATAAATTGTGATATATGCATAGTGGCACCTTAGTTGGCCTTGCAAGACAAATTATGAACAATAATTGGTGACGTTAGCTCGCCGGTGGGTGGGGCTGCCACATCTTTTGAGAATCAAACACGGCAAATTGGCAGATACACATATATCCAATTCGATTAGATTATGGCACACAATTGCCCCAAACAAACATGTTAATTGTACACTTAACATCAAATCAAATAAACTAATGTTTATTTTAGACCAACTAATCATTCCCCAAATTTCTTCCGTTTTAAAATAAAAAAGTATTTGGCCAAAAAAAATATAAAGTAGAAATAGGGAAGATGCATTTGCTTTATTTCCGCTTTCCTATGTCAGAAGTTGTCTTCTTTTGGTAATACATTATAATCGCACTTTGATGCAAATGAGCAAATACCACATATTTTCATAACTTTTAATGCATTAAAAATGAACTCAGTCTAACTCGTGAAGTGATCTTAATAATAAAAGATAATATGTTTTATTTAAGTGATTTGAATTCAAGCATTATGTGTACACAATATATATACGTTATGAAAGAGTTAAAAAAATTAAACATATACTACATTATAATCATATCAACATATTAAAAAAAAAAAACTCTTATGAGAGGTGTAGTTTTATGGTGATGAAACCATTCCCCTTCTGCTTTTGCTTTTGCTTCTGCTTCAAATAAAGAGAACATATTACTTTGTTAGATAAAGTTAAGGTTAAAATAAACAAGTAAGCACTAAATTATGAAAAATAATTGATTTGGTTACTGATCTTCAAACTGTTATAAAATAGTCCTTGAATTTATTAAACTGTTACAAAACGATCATTAAATTTGATCGAATTATCACAAAATGATTATTAAATTAATCGAATCGTTACACTATTTTATAACGTCCAATGAATAAATTTAATGAATACTTTATAACTTTTTGAAAAGCCAATAACTATAACTAATCATTTTTATAACTCAATGATTATGGGTGTGCTTTATCCTAAAACCAATGTTAAATCACAAGGTAAAGGTTCAACTAACTGGGATTTAAATACCTTAATGGATGCACTTAAATTTGTCTTCAACTCAAGTCATTTTCTACTTAAAACTTGTGGGGACAGTAAGATCAAAGCTAAATTAGCCTTGAACAGTTTTCAAAAAAATAAATAAATTAGCCTTGAACAACTTTAAATTCATGTTAAATGTTTGTGTTAGTTTACTCTGTTGTGTTACCATCTTTCTATTTTAAATTATTTTATATATTAATAATTTCTAAATTACCCACAACTCTTTCGAACCTTAAATTAAAAGAGATTGTGACGTATGTTACTTGTATATGATATTAGCACTTGTGTTGAACCAATATTTAAAATATGAAAAAAAAATTAAAATATTGGTAACAATTTTTTTTAAATATATTTAAACATCAAATCTGTACAAAAACTGGTGGTATATATTGTAACATAGCCATTGCAAATACAAAATCGGGATGATAAAATTTCCTACATTTACTGATGTAATATTACAACAAAATGCGAGCAATCTGACTGTATCTTCTTTCTTCAATCTGTCTCGATTTGATTTCTTCAGCACATCTCAGAGTCCTCTCGATGTGGTATCCTCCTCCGTTGCTCACTTCCCTTTCTAAATGACTGCAGTAGCTCTCGAACACACTCACATTCACATGTAATTTGAAGCCCATCAAGAACAGAAACTCAACCTCCAAATGATTCAGTTCGTTCGTCGTCAATCCCCCGACTCGTGCAAAGTAAGAGTTTCTGTAATTCCTGAAAAAAAAAACCCAGTTTGATCAGAATCCAAACCAGAGGTTTTAAAGCTGATGATCAGGTAATGATACTCACATGTCTTCGACATACTTGGAAGCGATCATGATAGTTGTGATGAGAAGCCTGTGTACATTTCTGGCATTGATTCGAAACCCAGGGTTCGCCTGGCAGAACCGATCGATATAGACGTAGGCCACGACGTAAACCGAGGGGCCGGCTTTGGTGTACCGGAAGATTCTCTCCAGGTAAGATTGAATCGTCATGTCGGGTGTCTCGTGGCAATCGAATACCCGGCTCTTGAAATCTTTGGCCGTCAATGCCCATTTACAGTTCTTGGCAATCCTCTCGTTTCTCGCCATTGTTCTGTCGATGAGGGAAGCGAGAACCGAGATCACCAGTGGGGTGTTGGCGTCGTTCTGATAGGAATAACAGTACAGATCCGATCGGAGCTTTCTTGGAGAGATTATAAGTGAAGATGCAGCAGCCATTGATTAGAGTTAAGATTACTGAGAATAAGCTTAGAATTTGAAGAGAAAAAGACTGGGTAATACAAAAAAAAAAGAGTGAGGTTTATTGAGGATTTTATAATGGTTTTGGGACATTTTGGAAGGTGGGTGGAAACAGGAAAGGGTAGATATAAATTACCAGTATCGTCTCTCAAGGATTTGAATGCTTCCTCCATGTAAAGCCAAAGTACAGACAAACCAGCTAAGCTTTTCAACAATAAAAAAATCCACTCAGTTTCTATTAAATTAGTCGTCGCCGACAGTGGGTTGAAGGGCAAGGATGGGAACAAGGCAATGAATAAGATGAGCAACTCTATTCTAATAAAAAAAATTGATTTTTTCAGTTCTACGTAAAAAAAATTTTAACTCTTACTTTATAAACTTAATTTAACTCAAAAAATTTAAATAAAAATTAAATTTTAAAATAGAAAAGTTTATTAAAATTTAAGTTTGAGTTAAATCTCTCAATTCTGTCTGATATATATATATATATCATAATAAATAGTTTAAATCAAAACTAATTAATATCAAAGTATTATAACTGTTTATAATTAAATTTAAACAAAAACTTAAATAACTTGATTAGGCTGAAAAAAAAATTAAATTATAAATTAAAATTCGTTAATTTAATTAATTTAAAAAAATTTACTCGATATAATCGAATACTAACATAGCAATGAATGAAAAGACCTAAGTAGCTTCCCTGGTTTGGTTTGGACCTCGGCATTTATTGCAGTAATAGAAGTGCTTGTATCCAAATGACTCGAGTCTCAAAGTGGACTGCTTTCTTCTCCATCGGTTATACGTGCAGTAAGGTTTGGTGTTTGACTTGATCATGTCTTGGTTTTCTACTTGTGGTTGTCCCACGTGGGATTTTCTTCTTTTGAGTGATTTGCAGCGCTAACTATGCCGGCATTTATTTACCGTGGCCGTGGATCCTGCTCTCTTCTCCTCTTGCTGAGGCTGAGAGTACAATTAATATCTCTCTTTCGGAATGATTGGGTTTTTGTTTCTTTTTTCCAAGTCGCGTTTCAAATTTTGCTTGTAATGTAAAGAACACCGACACTGTATGCAACTCTTTTACTTCGGTGTACTATGGCTTGCCGATAATGAAAGAAAAACTCCTCCGAACCCCGTTTCAAATTTTAAAGACGACTTTATTAGAAAAAATAATCACAAATCTTAAACATAAATTTTATTAAAGGAATTCACAACAATACAACAATCCATTTATGAGTACATATTAGAATCTGATCACAATTCAAGTAATTATTTTTCTTAATAAGACTCGTCTCAACTTATAAAGAAATCTTAAAAATCTTCGCCCAACATCTCGTTGTCTCTTAAAATTATCTTCATCAACATAATTACATGAAATCCTCGTCTCTTTCCTCAATTATGCAACAACAAATCCAAATTTATTAAACTAAATATCAAATTCGTCACGTTAAATAATAAAAATACTCACCACGGAAGTTGAAGGCTTAAAGACATTTATAGAATCTTTAGATCCTATTATGACCAAAGTAGAATCCTAAATCCTAAATTACCCGAAGTAGAACCCTTACAGTGAACTCGTCATATTACTACGGTGAGTTTCAAAAATATATTATTTTTTATTTAAACTTGCCGTAGCACCCGGCGAGTTCCCAAATTTTATATTTTAAAATTATAATCATATTTAAATCTTAATCAGGTGATTAACTTAATCCTAAATCAAACTCAGTAGGGCGAGTTTCAACTGGGTTAACGGCCGTAACGTCTACACAACGAAAATCGTAACTTGATTTTATTTCAAATTCCATTTTCTATCAGTTGACCAATGGTCATTTTTTTCAAGTTAGGATGTAATGTTGTGTAGTATAAATAGGAAGTTTGGTGTAGAGTGTTGTGTTGAACACCTAAATATTCTTCAACATCCTTAGTTTGAGCAAAGCAAGCGAGATTGTTGTAGAGCCCCAAAATCAAGGACGCAAAAAGTTTCGGAAGATTCAAGGTATCAGTTTTTTCATTTTTATGTTGTGTTGTGTTGTTTGTGAGTATTTTTTTGATAAAAATATTTGTTATTCGATTGTGTTGTTACGGTTTAAGGTTTTTTGGCGTAGAATTATTGGGAAAAATAGTTCTGTTAAGACGTGAAGAAGAGCACATCACGAACAACATGACATTATTGGTAATAATTGATTTTTTAAAATTTTAATTTGAAAGGCTTGTAGCATGCTCGAATCAATCTTCCGAATAACCGCCAAGAGGGTTGAAAGATGTTTGTCGAATGAATTGGCTAAACTGAAAATTAATGAACAATTTGCATGATGATTTAGATTGATTCGACTACCCAACCGAGTTTACATCTACTACCTTAGCACACCACTAAGAATTTTCCAATTCA
Source organism: Hibiscus mutabilis (assembly GCA_019671005.1). Classification (NCBI taxonomy): domain Eukaryota; kingdom Viridiplantae; phylum Streptophyta; class Magnoliopsida; order Malvales; family Malvaceae; genus Hibiscus; species Hibiscus mutabilis. The sequence continues at coordinate 48,392,168 of CM033723.1, forward strand.
CTATTGAATTCTTCCCTTTTTTTCCCGTGATCAAGAGGCAACCCTTACAACCCTATCTTTTCAATGGCTAAGATAGAACTAATCTAGTTTTTCACTTAGGCTAAACTAGAACTTCCCCCTTTTACAAGGATTGTTTGGTAAACTAAATACCTCACAAGGTGAGTGTTTACACAAATGTTTAAACTCACAAGAGTACAAAAGATAAAAACAATTAAGCACTCTTTATACACTATATACAAGAGAAATAAGAAAAATAAGATTTAAAAAAAGTTTTTCTTGATCGTGAAGGTTTGATGTGTTCTCTCACCATCTTCAAGTGTTCCACCCTTCATTTTATTGATTGGAATGGGTTTGTGGCCGTTACTAGCCGTTAGGGGTAAATTGGAGCCGTTGGGAACATTTTCCAAGCTGAATTTCCTTTTCTAGACGCGTCGGTATCGATACGCGCAGAACAGGTATCGGTACGCCTACATTGAGAAATAGCCGTTGGAGGCTGAAATAAAGCAAGGGTATCGGTATGCGTAAGGGCGTATTGGTACGGCTGAGCCTGTACAGGTACGAGTTTTCAACACTGGAAAATCATTGTAGTTGAAACCCTCACTCGTATCGGTACGGCTAATACCATATCGATACATGACTTTAAAAATGGTTAGTTTGACTATTTAAAAATATTCAAAGACATGCCAAAATCCTAAGAAAACATTTCAAACCTATTTTCAAGTTGTTTAGACTTTAAATCATTTTTGCAATCTTTTCAATTTAGTCCAAAACTATTTTTCAATTATTATATATAAAACAAAATCCTAACATAATTTATAGTTTGTAAAAGGTATAGTAGTAATTTAATTTAAATCTTGTGTTTCTAGAGGGAGGAGACACGATTTCGTCCTCGGTTGCTGTGTAACGAGCCGCCATGCATGGTAATTTAATTTAAATCATGTTTATGAGTTGTTTTTTCGTCTGATGTTCCAATTATGTGCTACGCTGCAGTCTACCCTGCTTTATTTATGTGAAATGTTTTTAGGTACAAATCATCCTCAATTATCTTTTTCAGCTCGTTACGGTACGAAGATAAAATTTACCTAATTATGTTAACAACATTGACTACCATTAACATACATATAAATAATTTACTTACCCAAATCAAATCGAACAAAATTCCAAATTGTCCATCTATATGTCAAACATATTTTAAACGTACCAAACTCGCCGTACAAAAACAACGAGTTTTATATTCCCCTAAACGGTATTATGTAGACATTACACATCCTTTAACCCAGTACAAACTCGCAGTGAGCCTACGGCGAGTTAGATTTAGGATTAAATTAATCATCTGATTAAGGTTTAAACTTTATTGTAATTAAAAAAAATTAAGAACTCACATTGTTGCTACCGCGAGTTTCAGAGTTGGTGCGGCGAATTCACCGTAAAAGTGCTACTCCGAGTAATTTAGGGTTTAAGATCCTACTATGGCCATAATAGGATCTGAAAGTCCTACAAATGTCCTTAAGCCGAAGTTGAAACATATATGCCAAGAATTCTTACATTTCAGTGCCAATTATTATGTGAAAAGTATATACATGAAGGTTATTTTGTAATACAAGTGGGGAAGGGTGGTTGTGATTACACACTGTTATTTAGATTTTGAGCCTGGAAAGGTAGATAAATAATGGAATCACATTGTGCAGTAGATTGCATGAAGATCTTGTGGAGCAATGTGGGTCAGATGGAGTCTTCTCAAGTCTCATTGAGATGACAAATCCTGGGTACTCTCCGGATCGTGCTCGGCCTAATAAGAAGCAACATCTAGTTTGTATATATTAAATACTTTCAAGGGATTTGGTCCACCACTCCAAAATATCTCACCAAATTTGGAGGCCTACAACAAATGTTTAACTTCAGTTAAATCCAGAGGCAGAACTAGGACGTGCGTATTAAACCGTAATTGTTAATCGTTATATTTATATGTTAATTAATCGAATTGTTAAGGTTAAATGATTTCAACTAATCGAATCACTAAAATGATGGTTAATGGTTAATTTAAAGGTTAACTGTTATTAAATTGTAATAGGTTACAGGTAACCTGTAATCCAACTTAATAACAATTAATCTTTAACGGTTAAAACGGCTAACCGCTTTTTAATAGTTAGGTTACGATTCAATAACCGTTATACGGTTAACCGACCGTCAGGAGTGGATCTTGACAACAAGGTTTGAGGTGGCCTATTTAAAATTTTCAAAAACTTGAAGGTATAAATTAAAAATTTTAAAATCTTGAAAGGTTTAATTTTAAATTTTCAAAAAAATGATTAACTACAATTTTAAAAAATTGTGACTTAATGGGAAATTTTAAAAATTTTAGAAGAGAACTTAATTAAAAATATTTAAAAATTTTGAAACATAATAAAAATATCCAAAATTTGTAGGGGCTAAATTAAACTTTTTAAAGGGCTAAATATCAAAATCTCTAAAATTTTGGGTCCAATGCTCCCTCGGGCCCTTATAACAATCAGCCTCTGCTGACCGTTTAAGCTAAACGGTACAGTTAACTTATAATGAACACACCTAGGCAGAACCTCCCATAAAAAAAATTATACGTTAATCCTTTTAAAACGAATGTAATTCATTGTTGCCTAATTTAAAATTTTTGAATCGTCCATTCTATAAATAATGTTGAATTTCGCATTTGATTAAATCATTTATTATTATTATTATTAATAATAAGATGAACAAATTTAATAAAACTTGATATTTAAGTTATACTGTTTAACATATAATAATTTTGTCATTCTAATTATGATTATATTATTTGTCAAGATAGTTTCAGTAGATAAATACATTTTTAATCAGATTAAGAATAAATAATGCATTACCCGTCAGACATATCTAACCAAGAAATATAACTCATTTGACATGGTTACATTCCTCTGTTTGCTAGTCTTGTATTTGGGTCTCATTCGAGTCATATCATGACCTAACTAAAAATATCTGAAAAGATGAAACCCTTCATAACTATTAAACACACACACATATGTATGTATGTATGTATATATGTATGTATGTATGTATGTATGTATGTATGTATGTATGTATGTATGACATGCCACCCACCAATCCTCAAAGAACATATGATCCCTTTAGACCACGAAAGTCCCTTTTTAATTTACTATACAAAATAGATTTCACCTCAATCTTTTTTATATAAATAATATACCCGTAATTTAGCTGTGCAAACTCTACCTACATCATTTCTAATCTAAAAAATATTATTACACTAATATAATATTAATTCCGTTGAAAATTTGTTGAAGAAACAATAATAAACTAATGATCGGAGAGTTAAATTGTTTGAAAAGAAAACATAATTACATGTCCGAAATGAAATAGAATAGGCACGAGAAAGAAGAGATTTCAAAATTTGAAATCAAAACCATCTTACAAGAATATTTTAAACAATCCAGTACTCTTAATTTACGTTCTGTATAGTCTGAACAAGTTTTTCTTTGAATAAAATATATTTTTCATTATCAGACTGTTTAAAAACAAATTGCGAAAGTAAATGTCGAAAATCGAATCATACAAGATGGATATTATTAATCACTTAATCAATTAATAAATTTCAATCACGATTCTATTCTTTTGATATAGTTTTCGACGTAAAAGGTTTTCTTTATAAGATTTTTCTTTGGTAATACATAATATAAAATCATATATCAGCACACTTGCATTATCCTTCGTCTGGTTGATTATTTCTATTGAAATCGATATGTGGTACACTATTATCGGAAACGCTTCTCGACTATCAGTTTCAAGCTCCATCTTTTCGAACCCTTTCTGCCAAGCTAGCTGAAGTATGCCATAAATTGCCCAAAATTTTGCCAGCAATACCGAGCATGTACCCTAACTGCGAGTGAAACCCGTGAGCCTTTCTCTCTGCTCATTTCTATAAAATTTTGGTGGGAAAAAGAACACAGATTATTGGGGGGGGGGGGGGGGAATGCATGCGGCGATATCATCGTCCAAGCGTTTCAATCTCCAATCATACACTCTTACATATGCTTTAAACATGATATGGCTGCCTATGATGCTTAAAAACAGCTAAACATAAAATCTTTTGGGGTCCCTTCCTTCAAAAGTAGCCCAAACTTTTCCCATTTTCGTGCAAATAATGTGAAAAAAATCAATTAATGCAAAGCAGTCCCATTATTAATTACCCTTGATTTTTGAACCTGATAAAATTAAATTTATTTGAAAATTTTTAATACACAAATTCATGTGTAAAGTTTATATAAGTTTGTTAAATTTAAAATTTAAGGAATTAGTGTAGGGTTTTTCCCTTCTTTCTTGTTTCCTTGTTATTTTTGTCCTGGTTGAGTTGTTTCTTTCTGTAGGTTTGATATTCTTTGGTGGTAGCCCGTTGGTTTGATTCGCCGGTTGCTTTTCTTTTTATGCCTTCCGATATTGACGATCTCATGTATCTTGATGTGGCGTTCGTTGTTGAATGTCCATGCTGTATTTTTCACAAGCTTCATCATTGGGTGACCCCGAATTGACATGTAGATGATGAACGTGTTTGCTGGCTCTGATTTACTTCGATTTATCTTGTTGTTCTTGGATGTCTTTGATGTGTTTTTCTCTTGTTTCTTTTTGTGTTTGTTCTTATTTTGTTTTCTAAGCTCGTGTTGTGATCTTGTTTGTTCTTCTTCTATGCTTTGTTTACGATTTTGTTGTATTTTGTTCTGGGTTGCTTTAAACCATGTTCTTTGTATTCATGATTTTTGTTGTTTAATAAAAGGTCGTCATTTTTTGTTAGAAAACGATTTAAGATTAGAATTTAAAGTTAATATTTTAAGATTAACGATTTAGATTTTAAATTTTAAAAAAAGATTGTGTGAATGTTTTCTACACATATTATTTATCAAAGTATAACCCTAAACCTATCACAAAATCATATCGTATGCTTAAAGTTATCCAAAATGCCAACGTTAACGAAGAAATGTAAATGGAGAAATTTGTGGGGGGAGCCCCTTTGGAACAAAACGAGTGGTGACTCCTAAAGACAACTTGACAAATGAGTCTCCAATCACTTGAATGCATTATCTTTTTGTGAACACTACACGTTGCCCACCCCCCACCCCCCCCCCAAAAAAAATGGGGATTTTGATATTTAGCCATTTGAAAAATTAAAAATTTTAATTTGACCCCTACAAATTTTAGATATTTTATAATTTTTTCAAAAAGATTAAATATTTTTAATTAAGTTCCCTTCTAAAATTTTTCATTAAGTCTCAAAAATTTTAAAAATTTGAGTTAAACCCTTCAAAATTTTAATTTATCCCTTCAAGTTTTTAAATTTTTTACGAAATCTGAGATTGTACCAAATCTTAAATCTTTTGTCGCTAAATTATTGAATTTGTTTACAACTCACAACAACATTGATATTAAAAATACAAATTTAAATAACTACATGAACAAGATTGTACCAAATCCGAAACCCTAAGGAAGTGTACTTGAAACCCAAGTTTTTGTACATATATAAAAACGTAGCTAGAGCCTAAAAGTAATGGCTTGAAACTTAGCTCTTAGAAGCAGAAGCTGCTTGTTGTTGCATTTGCTGATACATAGCGGCCAGCCGGCTGTAAGCATCCATGGTCATCGGCTGCATCAAACAGACCATATATTCATAATCTATACACACATTATACCATACCATGGGGCATAACAAATGGTACCTGTGATTGGCATGCCATGAACGCGGAAAGAGGGTCCGGCATTGCAGCCGCCGCCGAGGCGGCTTGTTGTAACCGATCACCGGAGCCGTCCCAGGAAGTCATACTCATGAAAGGATTAGGCATAAAAGGCGAGATGCCAGCGATGTTGGGACGGCCCATAGTGTTCATATCCATGACACCCATGCCCATCCCCATCGCGGGCGCCATCATCGACATTTGGAGTTGTTGTTGCATTGCCATCGGCCACATCATTGGTGGTATGTTCATCCTATTCATCATGTGAACTTGTGCTTGCAGTAGTTTCAGATAGTCGATCACTTCGTCTAGCATTGAAGCTTTGTCGGTCTGTAATAAAACAAAAATTATAAAATCAACTGTCTGCACAACAAAGTACCAGGCTTTTCAATTTAAGTCTCACTATATTAGTGTCGCATGCACGACCATCCCGCCAAGGCTCCTATTAAGCTGCAAAAGATATGTATGGACTAAATTCATGGCCATGACAGAGTTCAGGACCGTCTTAGATGGGAAAAAATATGAGTGCTCGTTTAGTGTAGGGACAAAGCCAGAATTCTAGATCGGGGAAATATAAATATTTGAAAGTGAGGGAGATAATTCAAAAATAACCCAAGTAGTTTCGTCCCTGGCTCAAGGTCTCACATTATACCTTTACAACTTCAATAATTTCAAGTGATAATCTTAAGGTAGCAACTTGCTAGAGTCTAGATTGCTACTGCTACAATTTATTCGTCACCTGTTTGTTCTTGTTTTTCTATCACTCTTATGTGGTTCCTTTGCACCTTTTTAGTTTGTTAGCGATCCATATAAATATGCATCAATCCTTTTCTTTTCTTTTTTCCCAGCTTTTTACAAAGTTATGATAATTGGATTTCCTCTTTCTTTTAAATAATTTTATTTAATATATTTAGATTGTTAAGTTAATTCATATATTATGCATAAATTACAGATTTAATTAAACATATTATAGAAACTAATATTATAATTTGACATAACAAATTTGATAATAAAACTAAATATATAATTTAACAATTATTGTTTGAATTTTTTTAGAAATTGTTTTTAAAAAGTGATTTTAAAAGTTGTTTTTGAATTGTTCAATTAAAATTTGAGTGTTTGAGATTTTTGTCAAAACAATATTGTTTAATTAGATAAAATGTATTTTATATATTATTTTTGAAAATGAAAAAATATGAGATAAATAAAAATAAATGAATAATTTTACTAAAAATATTTTTGAAAAAACTAAAAACTTCAATTTTTTTTTAAAAAAATACGTATATCTTAAAAACTACTTATTTTTTTTTATTTTTTCACTTCAAAAACACTTTTAATACAGAAAAAGACTTTAATCCATAACTTCTATTGACATGATAACTAATTTTTTTAAAAAAACTTATTTAGACGTATACATGCATGAACAGCTTACCCTTTAAAATAAAAGGGTTTAACTATAAAATAGGTGCCTAAACTTTGCCTTCTTTACAATAGGTGCTTAAAGTATTTTTTTGTTGAAATATGTGTCTAACGTTTTATTTTTGCCCGTTTAAAAGTTAATCTGTCAAAAAAATTGATCACCCAATTATAGCTTGACACATGGATTTTATTTTTACTTTTTATTTTTATTTTCAAAAATAAAATAAATTAAAAACATCTCAAAATTTTCAAAAATTACAAAGCAGTCCCAAATCCCTAAAACCCCAAATCCCAAAATTAGCGTCGTTATCTCCGCCGATAGTCTCACCGAACCACACCAACGTCGTCATCGGAGTCCCCACTCATTTCACCCAACCACCCATCGTCAGTAACTGGCGGGAGGCGCGTCAATTGGACGACGAACGTGAAAGGCTCTAACCATTCGAAGTCTGATTGGCACGCTTCTCGCCAGTTACTGACGATGGGTAGTTGGAGGAAATGAGTGGGGACTCCAATGTCGTCATTTTTTAAATTTGGGGTTTGGGGTTTTAGGAATTTGAGGCTGTTTTGAAGATTTTGAGAAGTTTTAAAAAATTTTAAAATATATTTTCTTTTTTTTCATTTTTTGAAAAAATAATAAAAAAACACGTGCCAAATTCTGATTGAGTGATGATTTTTTTAACGGTGTTACCTAAAAATAGTAACAGAATAAAACTTCAGACAACTATTTCGGACAAAAAAAAAAACTTAAACACATACTTCAACTAAAATTTTCTTTAAACACTTATTATAAAAAATAATTTAAACATCTATTTTATAGTTAAGCCATTCAGAAAAATTAATATCGGGGTCTTTTCCTCATATAAAAATAATAATTTATAAACTGGAATTGCATAATTTTTTTCTGAGACGTACTTGGACTAGACGTTGATATCAGTCCCGATATGGAAATTTGTGAAAGGGAAATCAGACATGAGAATTATTGATTCAACCACTGCTTCTTCTTTTGACCCACTGCCCAAATTTGCAGTGATTTTTAGCCATTAATACTACCTCCGTACGTTACAACAACTGACGGAGCTGAGAATTTCGTACCTTGCTAGAATTGGGAACCAGCTTCTGTAACGTCTTCATCCTCTGGTTTATCTCATCCCTTCTTTTCTGGAAAAACCACCCAAATCATCAAATTAATGCTTCCAAATTGTTAAAAAGATTTCAAATTATACTCATGGTGGAGAGAGCATACACGTTCGGACTGGTTATGGATAGCTGCAGCTCTGCTTCTTTTGTTTGAAACTGAAGATTTCCCAGTTTCCTTCTTCTCCTCCTCCTCCATTCCCTCCCTCTGTAACATAACCAAAACAAAAATCATAAACTATTATATATATATATATATAGGTTCAGCCTGCAATAATAATTAAATGGAAGAAGTTTTACATGGGGTCTACTGTGACAAACTGAGTCATGATCATCGGCGGTGGCGGTGGTGGCCCTGGTACAGGGTTTCGTAGAGCTTGTGTTTTCCGGGGAACCGAGGGAAGTAGAAGTAAAGCCCACGCCCAAGTCTTTCTCATAAGTATCGAAAGTAACGTATTGGCTATCTCTGCCAAACGTGGCACTGGCGCTTGCGCTTTGTTCCTTGCCGCTCCAGTCGGATGTTACGGGAACACGCGCCGCCGCCCGTGTGCGTTTCTCGGTAACAAGCGCGTCACATCTTGTGCACCGCCGGCACACTACAGGACCCCACCCTAGTAGAGCATCCCCCCAAGAGAGATCCTCCGAGTCCCGATATAGATTCCATCACGTGCGTGGTCCAGTGATCCCCCGGCGTCCTTTTCGAGCAAGGAACCAAAGCATCTGCCGCAACACGGCGTTGGTCCACAGCAATTTCATCCCCTCCGCCGGGAAGAGGAACCTTAAGATACGGAACACGAGTGGCCTGGTTCACTATGGACACCAAAGTTCCATTAGCCCGTGGTTTATCCCAAGTATTGTACTTGGAAATCAAGGGCTTAGCCGGCACACGTGCCAGGCCTAAACCATGCATGGCTAGTTGCCCATTTTACCATGTTAATTCCGCTACTTCATATTCCGACCTGCGAAGTAAATCACAAACATCAAATCAAACAAGAAAACTTAACTAAATTCAGTACACCACATCCGGAATGATAAAGAAATCAATTTCAAATCTCGAGTTTCAGTGCTTACGTGTTAGCATCGGGGGCGGTGGAGTTGGAGTTAGAGCGGCGTGCGGTGGCATGATTATCGTCCAGATCCCAACTGGGAACACACTGACTCATTTCAAAGAAACTGCCGGAACTAGTTGCTGTGTTTGGTTTTGAAGTGCAGCAAACTTTGTTTCACAAATTTCATGTTTCCAGAGTCAGAAAGATTCTGGTCCATATATATATATATATATAATACTATGTGAAAAAGGGGAAGTGGTGCTTGAAATAACCAAATTATTAGCTGGCTGAGAGGGTTCATATTATTCTGCTGGCGGAGACAGCCGCAAGAAAAGAGGCCAAAAGGGAGACTACAAAAGAAATCAAAATATCGAGTGAATTGTGGTAAAGTGAATAGGCAACGGAAGAGCCTGTGTGTAACGCTGATTGCTGAACTATCACCAATTGTACACGTGTATCTGTTGAGGTTGCCTCGAATATATTAATCTCACGTCAGGAAAAAAAAAACGTTAAGATATAAGAGTTCATTTCATACGTGTCCCTTAGATGCTTAGGGGAAGAAAACAATGGTGAGGACTGAGGCTGATTCTTTTAATTATAGTTTCCAATTACATTTACCTGCACAATCAATGCCTTGAGCAAGTTGTAATGGACATTCCAGCTTCCATGGTCCAAACTCCAAACAATAATAATCATGGAATGGGAGATTATAATGAACCCAGGAAAGAAGACAAAAACTATTGAATATTACTATAAAATGGGACCCCTTTCTATATTTTCTCTGATGGTCTTTATCCAGGAATCTTTGCTTCACCACTTTCAACTATGTATTGATTCCATGGAGCATTCTTTTTTATTAAATGTCAACAATTTTTTATTTGGGTGTTCAAATTCGGGTATCCGAGTCTTCGGGTAGTGATTTAGTCGGTTTGTGTTGGTCAGGTACTCAATACTCACAAAATCGGATAATTGGGTACCCGGATATAAAAATATATATTTTAAATATAAAAATATTTTATTAATTTAATATAAAAATATAAAATATATATTTATTAGTTTAATATAAAAATATAAAAAGATTTAAGATTTTTTATTAGTTTAATATAAATATATATATTAAATATAAAAATATTAATTTTAAATATATTCGAGTACTTGGATAACCGGGTACTAAAAATTTTTGAATTTTATGATCCAGGCCCGACCCGAGAAACGGCGGGCCAGATACCCGACCCGAAACATGAAAAAAGCATAAAATTACTCAAAATTTTTAATCGGGTCGACGGATCAACATACCAGGTTATCCGAGTCGGGTATTTTTAAATACCCCTAATTTTCAACATATATACAAAGATGAAAGGAGAGGAGACGACATTCTTTTTTCCTTTTTTAATTCCACATCCATTTTTAAAGCTCTTGTGAATGTAATTGAGCTTCTTCCTCTGATAGCCGGCAATCATATCCATACAACTAACAAGTAGAGGAGAATAAACCTTCATACAAAAATATCGATTTTTTTTTCACTTAATTCGACGAAAAAAATTAAATTTTTTAATTTCATAGACTCAATTTACTAAAAAAAAAATTTAAATAAAATTTAAATTATAAAATTAGACTCGAATAACTTAAAATTTTTAATAATTATAAAATACGTTTTCAAGTTCTATCTTATAAAAAAAAGAAAAAAAAACGTATATCCAGCTTTACTCACAAAATTAGATGAACATAAATGCAAAATTATTCGTTTGTTTAAGCGATGGCTTGATCTTTTGTCTTGTCTCCAATTCGCTTCCGAATAGGATTAGATCGATCCACTGGATTACTTCATTTTAGATCTGCTTTCTCAGATCTATTTCTTTTACTTCGCTTTGATCTGTCACTTCCTTGAAGTCTTTGCGTATGACAGTTATGTAGGATTTAGCGCATGCACGAACACTTCGAATTTAATTTGATCAAATATGAAAATTTTGGTGTATGCGATTCTTGTTGTTCAGTTACAATAATTCGAGTTGGCTCAGAGCATAAAGATTTAGTACAAAATTTTCCTAATTTTGAATCAACAATGTTATTATGTGTGTATACTGAATAGGTTAGAATAATTCATAGGGGAGCTTTGTGAGCTTTAGGTAGTTTAGCCTTTTTTCTAGAACTTGTTCCCTCCTGCCTTTATTTCCTTGCAATTCAAAAGTAGCAAACAGTTCCATCGTTGTGGTTTCCAGTTTTCCTTGTTACTGCTGGATTTGATTTAATTTTGTTGGCCCTGGCTTTTCTTAATTATTGAAAATAGAAGATTACAAGGGACATGCCCCACTTTAGATGAATCAATGTCAAATAAGGTTTGATCCCTTTTTCTTCATTTACCTCACAAGAGTTGTCTGAATTTCTTGAAACACTTGTGTGCTTCAAACATTTCGAGAGCCCCCGACCTTGCTTCTGAATTCTATGCAGTCGGGCAACATTAAACCAAAAAGGACCTGCTGCAGGTGGGGTGAACAAAATATAATTCGACATGAAATGTGATTGCTGACCAATTATAATTATAACCAGTGATTACCCTTGTTCCAAAGACTGTGGCCCCTAGATTTTAGGCCTATATCTTTGTGTAATGTGATTTATAAGTGCATTACAAAAATTCTTGCAAATAGGATGAAGAAGTGGTTGGAATTTCTCATATTGCCTAACCAGGGAGCTTTTTTAACAGGCAAAGACATCGCTGATAATGTACTATTGGCTCAGGAGTTAGTAAACGGCTATGGTCGCAAGAACATGTCTCCAAAATGTGCATTAAAGATTGATCTGAGAAAGGCCTTTGATTCATTAGATTGGAATTTTGTGTTGCAGGTTCTTAAAGTTCTGGGGTTTCCGGATGCTTTTAGAAGATGGATTGAGGTATGTGTGATGAATTTCAGGTTTTCTATTAATCTGAATGGGGGATTAATTGGTTACTTTGCTGGAGCTAAAGGGGTTAGGCAGGGGATCCTTTGTCTCCATATCTGTTCATTTTGGTGTTGAATGTTCTATCATGCCTATTAAATTGGGCAGGGAAATTTAATGTGATTGATTATCACCCAAAGTGTAAAAAAGGTACAGCTTACTCATGTTTGTTTTGCGGATGATTTATTAGTTTTCACTAAGGGGAACCTGGATTCTGTTTTGGGGGTTAAAAAGGTGTTAGACAGTTTTTATAGGATGTCGGGATTGCAAATAAATGATGTAAAGTGTGAGTTGTTCACTGCAGGGGTGGGGGAAGTTGATTTGGCTTTGATTCTTGATCAAACTGGTTTTTCTGGTGGTTCATTGCCTGTTCGATACTTGGGAGTACAGTTAGTGACAAAGAATCTGTCTGCTAGTGATTGTGAGGGCTTGGTTGAGAAGATAGTAAGTAAAGTTCGTAGTTGGTCATCGAAGAGCTTATCTTTTGCAGGACACTTGCAGCTAATTCAAGATGTGGTATTTAGTTTGCAAAATTTTTGGTGCAGAATGTTCCTGTTGCCCTTGAAAGTTTTGAAGAAGACTTCCCAAATTTGTAATGCTTTTCTATGGAAGGGAGATGATACAAATGCAAGGGGGGCTCGAGTTGGAAGGGATGTAATCTGCCATCCTAAGTGTGAGTCTGGGGGTAAAAAATATTGTTGTACGAAATAGGGCGTGTATGATAAGATGCCTTTGGTTGTTGCTTACACAAGCAGGTTCATTGTGGGTAGCCTGGGTTAATGTATATTTGTTGAAAGGTGTTTCGATGTGGAGTGCCTCTATCAAGTCGAATCATAGTTGGGCATGGAGAAAGTTGTTGAATTTGAGGGATGAGCTTGTTTTGGTTGGTAACTTGCAGGGGAAATACAAGGCGAAGGAAGTTTGGAATGTGTTGAGACATAGGCAACCAAAAGTAGTATGGCACAAAATTGTCTGGGAAGGTCCTCAATACCTAGACATTCATTTATATCTTGGCTGGTGGTACTTGATAGGTTACCAACCCGAAGTAGAATGATGCATTGGGGTTACCAGGGTGATTCAGGGTGTTTGTTGTGTGATTCTGTTTGTGAGACAAGGGACCATTTATTTGGGGAGTGTGGCTATTTGAGAAATCTCTGGACGCTGATTTTACAAGGATGTGGAGTAAGGTTGGTCTCTGGAAACTGGCAGGAGATGCTGGCTGGGGTTCAACGAATGGGCAAGGGGAGATCACTACGCGCTGTGATTGTTAGGCTTGCATGGAATAGCATGAATTATTACCTTTGGCAGGAACGAAATCACCGAATGCATGGAAAAGGATCCAGGTTAGAGTCTGATATTTTTTATCTTATTAAGTATAGTGTTAAATGGAAAATGAAAGGATGTCATAGATTTACTTTAACTGGCAATTGTATAGCTGAAAAGTGGGACCTTTGTGGGTAGTTTGCTGTTCTTGGATTAGTATGTAAAGGGTAGATTTGTGGTGGTTCCACTGGAAATTTTTCTTGTAATTTTCTTTGAGGTTGCTTGGATGAATATAGTGCCAATTTATCCACAAAAAAATAATATACAAATAAAGAATTTATTTGTATTATAAATAATCAAATTATTTTTAATTGTACAATTCTTGAAAAAAAAAATGATAAAAACTAAGAATTGATTGATTCAAAATTTAAAATTACGATATTACATTCTATATCACATCTTATGGGAAACATGAGATTACAAGATTGTAGAAATGCTAATGATCTAAACAACTTGATATTTTTGCAGAATGTTGTACATGCCGTAATTAAAGATTCAGCCAATCAAACAGGGGTGGCCAGTCATCTTGAATAAGTTTTAGGTGGCTTCTTACAAGACAATAACCGTATACATTGATCATTTTGCAATTCAAATAAAAAAATAGCTTGAACCCAATCTAATAAGCTATTTTCAGCCAAACCTGTGTGGAATTACAATGAAAACTGTAGATTATAAAGTTTACGAATATCTAATAAGCTTTTTGCAAATTTGGATTTAGATATAATCACGTTATCTGCAACAGATTTGGAGTGATTTAATAGTACCGATTTTCCAAACCAGCTTCATTGGCATGAGTGAAATGTGGTGCTAAATTTATACACGAAAATGTACACAATCAAATGAAATGCAGTGTCCTGGAATAACTAACCTTGTTACAGGATTCTACCACAACTAAAAACAAGACCTGATGTACAGATTACAAATAGATCTTTTAAAAACGACGGTTCCAATTAAGTTATTGCGTTAAAAGGAAAAACTATCGGTGTGCGCTATCAGAAACCATACCCTCATCCACAGGTTTCAAGCCCCCTCATGATCTTGCAACGGATTCAAAGAGTTTCTCAATCTCAGGCGCACACCTAATGAACGATCGATTCCAGAAGTTGTATCTTGGATTCTGAAATATAAACATCAACTGTTTCAACAAATAATACATACAGAAAACCAAAAACCAGGGTCAACTTCAGGTTCAGGATCGATTTTTCACCTTTATGAGCTCAATGAAGGTAATGAGAAGGCCCCAAGGATGAGGTTTATTAACAATTAGCCGTTCCAACAAAACTCTTGTAATTTGCTCTTGGACAATTTCCTGTAAGGCAATAGTTCAACCCTCTGTCCATTTGAAATGAAATACAATAATACAATAATAATGTAATACCATGAACTAAATTCTTACCTGATTAGCTTCGGCAAATAAGTATAGTAAGATGAAGGAGAAGTAATGTTTATGGTTGTTTGGATATCGCAATTGGTTAGCGATTGCATTGAGAAACAGGTAACGGCCCTCAGTATCAAGGTCCACTATTAGAGTCTGGAAAATATCCAAGGCAGCACTAACCAAGTACGCACTCATTGGGGCAGTGCTTGCTGTTGACTGTGCATGAGGTACTCTCGACTGCAGTTGCTGAATGGCCTAAAAGCAGTTTTCCGTGAGTAATCATTAAATGCCAGATGATATATTTTCAGTAGAAACATGTCATTCTATGTTTTATCCATATCTATAGAATGCTTCCATAAGTAATCATTAAAGCTGTAGAATACCTGCACACCGACATAAAGCACCAGTGAGTTGATCAATGGTACATTATAATGGGTACCAGCCGATGCTGCCTCACTTGGTGAAAGTTGTAGTCGTTGTTTCAGTTCAGTTAGAAATGTAGATCCTCCTTCGGGCCTCATCTGCAGAGAAATTTTCAGAAGATTTTTAGCAAATAATTTAAAAGGGTTACTTCAAAGAGAAGAGTAGGCCGAAGTAAACAATGAAGAAACCAAAACGTTTAGGGATGGGTAAGAAACAAATTAATAAAGTCTAGCACACCACTAAAGTGCAATTGAGTACCTTGAGATACTCATCTACATCACCCTTCATCTGTTTTGCTTTAAGAGCAGCATCAACCTCAGCGAGGATGTGAGGGGGTTCTCTGATTTCTGGAAGCAATTCAATCTGCACAAAATTGATTACAGAATTAATTTCATTCATTAAATAATCTGAAGAGGGGGGGGGGGGATCAAGCATGAAGAACTGATACCTTTAAGTTGGGAGTAGATGGATCTGGTAACCTCTTATTGCGTGGAAAAGCACTAATCTGTATGCAGCTCGGAGGAATCACATCACAAAAGGTAAAATGATAATCACACAGGAACTCAGGAAAGTCGTGAAGCAGAACCAGCAGGACCCTAAGTGTGCCCTTATACAGAAAATGAACCTATATAGATATAATGCAACAGAGAATGAGTAGGGCAAGCATAATAAATTTACAATGGACCAAAGAATAAAAACAGTCTTTAGAAAGAAGCAAACCGGCCCTCCGAGCTCGGCATTCCTCAAAAATGGCTCCAAGAACTGAAGCAAGTCTACCAGCAACAGTTGGATATAGGGCCAACCCTTCTGAGCATTCCCAGTGAGCAATTTTGGCATGAAACTCCTGTGACTAACAAGCTCCAACCATGCAAAGCTATAACAGAAAAATGGCCAATGAACATAATTAACATGACTTAAAAATAGCATCTTCCAGATTGTAAATTTGCATGCCAAATATTGATGCTCAATAAGTCATGGATTTTCCAACTTCAATCTACTGGATGATATTCTAGGGATAACCTTCATCCAAATGATCCATAAAACATTAATGAAAAGGAAGGTTTATGGGGATAGGAAAGTGCATAGAGGCATCCATGTAACCATTTTTAGGATAGATAGTTTCAATACACTGAATGGCAAGTGATAAACAAAACAGTAAGAGAAGCATTTAATTTAACTTTGTCAAAGCAGTTGTTTTATACCAGCATAATTGTAGATACCGGATAAATTAACCCAAAACGCCTATTTATCACAAAGCATACAACTTATGCCAACTCACTCTAATCACTCCCTCAAGACTTATCAAAGATAATAAGAATATACAGAAGCTAAACCCACCCTTCCAATGAGATTCTTTACTCAGGACTCAACATTCTTACCTGAAGGCAGGAACTTTAAGGGGATGCATAGCATGAAAAGCATTGGCAAAGGCTGTCAAAATCTGCAACAATCACGGAAATTAGACTATTCAATGGCAAACTATCTTGGCTAAGCATATGCAAATGAATCGTACAGGAAAATCAAAACATCAGGGACAGGGTCCAAAGAACCAAGATCTAACAGCCAGTTATTAAATAATCTGAAATATGGTCTTGGATTGAAAGATGCTTTCTTATCTTCTGCCTCTTTTTGAATAAATTTCACGGTCACAGTCATAATCTGTTCAGTACCATCAATATCATTAAATACCCTTGCAAAACAGAACAGAGAGATGCAAAAGAAAGGTAAACAATCTTTACCTTGGACAAAAGAAATAGTTTACTTGATCCCTGTTCCACTGGGCAATACTAAAGAAATACCCGAAAAAAATAGCAAAGTTAAACATTTGCAAGGTTAGGTTCATAATGAAAAGAGATCATATTGATATAATGAAAAAATGATATAGCAAGACCTTAAGGATTGCCAGCACAAGTTTTGCATAAATATCAATGGCAATGAAAGAGAGAGTTTGCAATTGCTGAGGTAACTGCAATGTGCCAGAACTCGTGCCTTCAGAAGATAGTCAATGTGCAACAGAGAGTTCCTAGCATGAAGGAAAAACAAAAGATCGAGTTCAGTCTTCCAAGTTCTATTGTGAATTTAGATTTAACAAGGAGGAAAAGGATAGGGAAGGGGGAACTCACCGTGATAATACGGAAAAAGCGTTCTGTCATATCATCCCCTTTAAGCAGTCCATTCTGATGTAATTGTACAATGTAATGATTACAAGGCCCATCATTTGCACCAGGAAGCTCACATATCTTGTACCATTCTGAAAGCAACATGGAAACCTACAAAACATTTATAAAGAGTGTTAACACCAAAGATTTAAGGGATAACCCACTTTTCCTGCCATGCAGGAGAAGAAAATAGAATGGGGTAGACAGGGCACAGCAAAAAGGAGTAGAGAGAGAGAGAGAGGAATGATTAAACTACGCCAAGTCACTAATAGAAATAGTGCAGGCTTGCAGGAAGGTTTACTTGCACCGGTACTTTCTTACATCGGTGCAGATCCAACTATATGAGCTTTACACGGGCATTTTTGTTAATCGGTACCAGTAGGTTTACCCTTAAAACCATCCTAGAATTATCAATCCAACACAATGATATTTTTTCCATAGAGATTAGTAGCAAAATCTATAATATGCAAAGAGCATTCTAGCAATGCTTTCTTAGATCTTGAAATAAATAGTCACCTGGTCCTTGAAGCCGGCAGGGTCTGGTTCTTGAGACTCCATATTACTATTATCTTCCCTGTTAGCAGGGGTAAGACCAGGAGCCTGCATGAAGAGAAAGACTTGAGGCCAGACATAACATTAGTATACTTGAGAATTAAATAACGGAATGGATGGGCTGGTGACCTTTTTGTCTCTGGACTGCCTAGCCTTATCCTCCTTTCCAACAGAGGCACTGGATAAAACAGTCATACTTGCAGAAGGATTTCTGACCATCTCAATCAAATGTTGCATCGATTCAGGAGATCCAGGTTTTGAAGCAATCTGCATGAGCATAACAAGAGTCCAAACAAAAACAATCAAAAGAGGGGGGGGGGGGAACAAAGAGAGAATGATGAGACCAACCTTTGCCAGAGCATCAACAAGATTTTGGAGTTCCGAGATGACTCTGGATTCATCAGCAACCAAAGTTTGAAGAAGCGATATTGCAAATTCCATAGCAGCTTCTGCATATTTAACATGATTACATGAGTTATGTCTTGCAGAAATAAACTCAGTGAAAATGAAAATACTTGTATGTATACTATTCCTTCCCCCGTCAATAAGTTTTGCCATATGAACGTTGTACTCCGCAAGGTTCAACAATTCACTTCGAATAAGACCAACAGTGATATCTTTGTTGAACTTTCGCTCCTCGTCTGAATATATCAACTGTAAGAGAAGAATTAAACAACCAACACAGTTTGAGAGATGATTCAAGACATATAAAGCCAACAAGCAACCAACGCAGTATACAATAGCAAAAATTAACCAGAATTCATCATTTTATCAAATAAAATAAAGTCCTAACGACAACAAGAGAATAACGAGAAAGACAACTTTAACAGCAGTTCTCGTATTCTCTTTACAAATAAAACAAGTTTAGAATCCAAAGCAAAAGAGCTAATGGGATCTCATAACTAAAAATAACAGGCAAACAATGCAACTTGGCTGTTTTATACACCAAGGGAAAAAAGCCTTCTTCCAAATGTGGACCGGAGCATACCCAACTAGTAAGCTCTTTAACAGCAAGCTTGCAAACATCGCGGACAGCAGCCAGAATTGCGAGATGGGCACTGACGTGAAGACTATTGGATGCATTCTCATATAAGCCTTTGAAAACCTAAACATGCATTGAGAAACAGAATCAGGCCATTTCACAATATAAAGAGACAAGCAAAAGATAAAATTTCCCCCAACAATTGGTAGAATACCTTTTGAGCCACAGCCACTGCAGCCTCGTCCCTACTTACACATCTAAGTATTATTTCAGGTACCTCAGAGATCAGTCCCTAAAACAAAAATGTCAAGTAATAAAACATTTTTCAAATGATGTAACCAAACAAAAAAGAAATTCCATCATTGATATATAAATAATATATAAATAGGAGAATAAAGTTAGAAATACCTGGATGTCGGATTCTATACCATCAGTTGCCACCAAACTTTCCAACTGAAATTATTTGACAAAGAGAGTCACATATTTTGACAAGATTTTAATGTTTAACAAATAAAAGTCTCAAGTAGTTAGAACAGAAGAGTAAGATGAATTGAAACTATAGTCTAAGCGATCTCCTCTCTTCTCTCTTGTGAGAAACCGTGTTCCCTGTTCTACGCCAGTCTTCCTTGAGAGGAGATCCAATAGTTGTAAAGTTACAACAACTAAGACAATTGCAGAACATAGATAATATTGTGCAACAACCACAACAGCTGGATAGTGAAAATACATACACAAGAGGATTATGAAGTGACAACTTTTCCACCAAGGCATGTACTACTCGCTTGTTCTGGTCAGACATCAAAGTCATTCACTGATCTGACCAAATTTTTTCCAGGCCTCAAAAGATAACAGGACAAATAGGGCAAAAAAGAAAGGAGCTTCATTCAACCTTGACAGCAGCAATCTGATATTTATCCAACGCATCCCTTGTGCTCAGTGAAGCCTCTGAGATGCTACTTCCAAGACGCTCAGTGACAGCAGATGAAGGTAACAGCTGTGGTGTAGGTCCCAATTCCTAGCAACCAGTTGGGAGCATGTGTCAATAAAAAAGTACGACTCTACAAGTACAAAAATCAATCCATATAAAGTCTCACTTTTACAGCATCAGTGGTATCCACTGGATGTAATTCAGGGACCAAAGTTGTTGAAGGGAATGAAGCATTGAGGGGATCTGTTTCAGTAGTCTGCTGCTGGGTAAGAGCAGCTCCTGTACCAACATGGATTGAGGAAGCACTGAAACAAAAAAAGAAATATCAGCAAGGAAACCAGAAAATAAAAATAAAAGAGACCAAATCCATTTAAAAAGAAACACCTCGAAAGAGTAGCCGACGTAATTCCAATTGCCTCAGAAGTAACATCCAATTGTCCCAAGTTTCCTGGGCCAGATGTGTAACCAGGGGTACCTTGCCCTGATGTTGAACCAAATGTGGCAGTAAGACCAGCATCGCTAGTTAAGCTTGAAGGACTGACAGACATAGAATGCGAACTCTGGCCAGATTGATTTTGCCAAGGAAGCCGAACAAAGTCCTAAAAGATAAAGAGAACAAACAAGCATGAAGAAGAAACTCTCAGCGCCTTCCTTCTCAATATCAAAGCAATCTTTGTTCAAATGGTTAATCGTGACTACCTCATAAACCCGCTGCTGAGAGAGAGACAAGTGACCTGGTTTAGGTCGAAGAGCCTCAGGCACAACACCAACAGAACCTTGTCCGTAAATGCTTGGATCAAAAAATTGGGGATCTCTATGCTTTCTTCTTAAAGCAAGTTGAGTAGCTATCTCTCCATCAATTGTTTGTATTGCCTGTATAATAAAGTCAAGAGGGAAAAGGAATAAAGTTAGTACCAAGAAGAATAAAAGATAAGTCAAAATGCATTCACTATAAGCCAATTTTCTAAAAGCCCGCCTTTATGCAGAACGAAACTTCATCCATGTTGAATCATGCATTATTACGAAGAAGGAAGCCTAGAAACCCAAATCTGAATAAAACAGTGCATTACAGAAGGTCCATGTCAACTTTAAGTCTTGCATGAAAAACCTTGTTTTCATGGGAGCATTTACAGTCACTAACACAAACTACTTATGAACCAAATACGAGAGATTCATAGAGATTAAAAAAAATCAACATAAGAACCAAGTTAGGGGACAATCCATGAAAATCAGACCAAGCCTATCTGTGATACTTAGCAGTTAGCTAAATGAAACATGTCTGCACAAAGTACTACTGCCCAAGGCAACAATCTGACCTTATCAGTAGCAGCCTGTTCAATCACCGCACAGCCAAGATCAAGGTTATCGTTGGTAACAAGCTGAATAGCTTGTTCTAGAAGATCACTGCCAATACTCAATCTCTGAAGTGTACTCCTCAGCTGACTTGATATAGATCCATGTAAAGGTTCCTAGAACACCAAAACAACAGATCAAAACCATATCATAAAGTTGACAAGGTATAGAATAATAGAAAATACAAGATGCCAGATAAAACCTTGCATGTCACATGTGCTAAACTTCCAGCCAAACTTGCAACCATCAAGTGTGCTGCATTATAGATCCGTGTCTCATCCGATTCCATAGCATAATCCTAGATTGCATTTGATTGAAGTGATTTAAGACTAAGAATAGTCATTAAATGTCTTGCTCAAAAAGGCAGTTGTAATCATTCCAAGATGATTCCCAAGCATCTCAGAAAGATGCATGGATTTCCCAATGACTTAAGAAGACGATTCTAAATCATATGAATCGGAAACTTGAAAGAAAGATACCCAATGATTGTGAGAAGAAATAAAAGCTTTATATAGATGAACAAGAGAAACAAAATTGAACTCAATAAGAATAAACAGTAGAAAATACAGAAAAGTTACATTACAACGTCACAATTCCTGAAAATGAGCTAAAAGCAGTGGAGCTATTATGGAGACCAAAAAAATGTTAAAGTTGGCTAAGTGCCTTAACGAAATGAATTGAAACAAGTTAAAAATGCTTGGATTTAAAGCTTTATTGACTTGAACTTTCAGACCTTTAAAACAAGCTCCTTTGTTGTTAGAGTTGCTATAGAAACACTGCGCTGAACAATACCAGCTACAATCTCTTTGATAGCTCTGTCCATTGCAATTGGAACGACCCTACAGTACATTATATCTAGAGTTCATCACCAAGGCACCAAGCAATGTATACAAAAAGCAGGAAGCAATATGGCAACAGCATAAAACCTCTGGAAATGCAAGTGCAAGCCTAGAGAACTGAGCTTCTGATTGATAATAACGTGAGTTCCAATGTTAGGAATTGATATGGGGAGCTGCAAAGAAGATAAGTATCAACAATCTAAATAATGAAAAAGTTACAATTCTTAACATCGAAGAACGAAAACAAAAAATGACCATACCTGACCAACAGAAAAAGGTGACTGCGACGGAGTGGCTTGGAATAGCCCTTGTGAAGGAGGAAGCTGATCGGACAAGCCTAAAGCAGCCAGTTTTTCATCCTCCATTAATGCACCAGAAGGAAGACGCAAGGGCCCAGCATACTGAAACAACTCCAAGAAATAAAATATTAACACACATGTAATCAACTGCTAACAGCAATAGCCATAAAAAACACAAAAAAAAAAACAAAAAACAAACCTGAGATGGCAATTGTGTGGGGACACCAGAATTAGGTGGAGTAGCACCCTCAAGAGATAAATCAACTCCAGATTTTTCTGCAACAATCGGGGCTTGGGATGCCCCATCATCTTTGTTAGAGAAATCGGCGTTCCCCTCAAGTTCTCTTTTACGATCCTTGAGAAGACAAGTCGGTGTAATATCCTTCATATCCACACTAAGGTTCTTGAATAGAACCTTCAATACCAAAGAGAAAAAACACAATAGGCAGATAAGTTAAAAGATTACCAAGCTTCTGTGAGGAATGCCTCAATATTGAAGTAAAAGAGACCTCATCTTCATGCACAGGCTTAAAATATAAGGCAATACCTCTATGTCAAAATTGAGATTCATTTTCAAGTTTGGCATTGAATAAATCTCAGCTAGCAAGGCCAGAATGCCCATGGTCCAGGGATTAGGGGGTTGGTATGCAAGACTACTTTGACATGGCTCAAGATTCTGCAAAATGTAACAAATTTATTAAAATTCTAACTTAAGTTCAGCACAAGAAAACACGTTAATTTCATAAAGGATCGTACCTTTGAAGTAAATGGGATAACTGCAATCATTAACCCCTTTCCATACGCCTGGGAAAAAAAGGCAAAAATATAAAAGGGATAAGTTCAAAATAACTGATGGATCATGACTAGATCAGACAGTCCTTGATGGATATATGAATAACTGAAGCCATAGGGTGTATACTCAACTAAAAGTTTAAACTTAAGGGACAAGTACCTCTATGATCAGAGATTTGGGATCTATTTCACGAGCTCTTAGAACTTGATTCCTACCAATTGTTAATTTCCCAAGCCAGCTACCCAAATTTTTTAGCAATGACCGCTCTTTTGAGCTTGATTTAATAAGCTCTGACCCCAATAAAACCTAAAAAACATATGAGATGATAAATATTATTTCTGTTATTTGGTCAAATTATTCTGCATGGATAAATGAAATGAACAACAGAAACCTTGCAGTTCTCATATGTAGCCTGGATGATCTCCTTGGTCAAAGCCTTTGAGTTAACTTTGTCAAGGAACTTCAAATACAAATCATGAAAATTTGGCTCAATGCTTGCTCTGAAATAAAATACATGAATAAGTTGATTTAATAGTACAAAAAAAACACTGAGATATAATGAAAACAAAGTTCAGTTGAATAATCATTTGCATTGTGGCATGAACAATTATGTTAAGGAAGGTATCAAAGTTTGACCTTTTCATAACCATGTACTGGGCAAACCAAGGATAGTATTGTTCTTTCAATATTTCAGTGAACTCTTTCCCTTTAGCTTCAAGATTTGCAACCGAAATATTATTGATTATAAATGATATTTTGTCCTAAATCTCGGATGCAGGAGCCTGCAAAAATAACAGAATGCAATAGATTATGTACCAAAGAAACATTTTAATTAAGCAAAATTCAACACTCCATGATCATCACCATTGGGTGGATTAATAGTCGGTTTTAATGGAAAGGAACTAGAATAGAGTAAAGGGTTCACTCTAGCTTGTTTGGGAGTTTTTGGAAGGAAAGGGTATGGAGGTGAACTAAATCCCTTCAGCTAACCACGTCTTAGGCTGCGTTTTTGGTTGCAGCCAGCTTCCCCAACTCCCGTTTGCTCCTCATTTCCTTGCCAAACGATCCTTGGTTTGGTCGTCAACGGAAGGAAAGGGTATGGAGGTGAACTAAATCCCTTCAGCTAACCACGTCTTAGGCTGCGTTTTTGATTGCAGCCGGCTTCCCCAACGCCCGTTTGCTCCTCATTTCCTCGCCAAACCAACCTTGGTTTGGTCGTCAATATAAGTTAATTCCGTGTAAGTATTTACATTTAATTATTATTAGTAGTTTTAGTTAAAGTCTACTACCTAGAAGAGTTGTAGATCTAATGCAAGTAGGATTAGTCTAATGTAAGTAGGACTCCTAATTGTACTTAAAGTCCTATTCCTAAGTCTATATAAGGCTGTAAATATTGTAACTTTAACATAATAAAAATACAGAAAAGAGAGTTTTCTGTTTCTCTACATGGTATCAGTCTAATCGATCCTAATTCAACAAATTCAAATGGGTCATTCTTCGACAACCAGTGAGCAACAATCTACAGCAGAAACTGCAGGCGTGGGAGGATTTTTCGAGGACGTTTACGGTGCCTCTGTGACATGCCATCGACTAGTTGGCCACAACTATCTTCAGTGGTCACAATCTATTAAGCTTTTTCTTGTTGGGAGAGGCAAACTCGGCTACATCGCAGGGACCATTCCACAACCCTCTGCTGCAGATCCAAACTTTGAAAGATGGGCTCGAGAGAATGGAAAAGTGATGTCTTGGCTCATCAATACCATGTCCCCTCAAGTTGGGACTAATTTTCTTCTTTACAACACAGCATGTGAGATCTGGAATGCTGTGCGGGAGACCTATTCCAGCAGTGACAATGTCTCAGAATTATTTGGCATTGAGAGCAAAGCTGCCAACCTAAAACAAGATGGGATGTCCTGTAAGTTGACAGAACAGGAAGAAACAGAATTTTATATTCTGTATTCTGTTATTGCTCAATGAAATTTACATCTCTCGATACACACTTATATAGGCTCTAGGTCTTTTAGTACATTAAGAAGACCTTCTCAAGATAACTTTTAGTTCTAATCTACTAAGTTGATAGACTCTAACTACAATAAGGAGTCCTACTAAGGATAAAATCTAATCTATTAGGGAGATAAACTTTAAGTAGGATAATTACTACATTATTTACAAAAGCTGAAATTTCTCTCGGATAACTCACACTCCCCTCAAGTGGAGAATATACATTGTATAGTCCCGGCTTGAATAAGAACTTATCAAAGAGAGCTTTTGGCGGGGCTTTTCGTAAGGATGTCGCCACTTGTTGTTCTTCTCAGAGGAACATAGGTTAAAGCTACTCCACTTGTAAGCTTTTCGCAATAAAGTGTCTGTCGATCTCAACATGCTTGGTCTGTCATGTTGAATTGGATTTCGGCAATCTGAATTGTAGATTGGTTATCACAGAACACTTCAAACTTCTCGTTTTGAACCATGCCTAGCTCTTTTAGAAGCTTCATTAGCGATTCCTTCACAAATTCCAAGAGCTAAAGCTCGTGTATTCTCGCTTACGCACTACTCCTTGATACAACAGTTTGCTTTTTGCTCTTCCAAGTCACAAGATTACCCCACACAAAAGAACAAGTAACCACTTGTTGACCTTCTATCAGTCAATTCACTTGCCCATTTGAGTCTGAATAAACCTTGATTTGTTTTATCAAGGGTCTTTTTAAATATTAAACCATGTCTGGTGTACCCTTTAGATACCTTAGTATCCGGTAGCTGCTTCCATATGCTCTTGTCTCGGATTTGTCATGTGTTGGTGATAATATTCACAGACAAAGGTTATATCCGGCACGGTCGGGATAGATAAATCAATTTTCCAACTAATCTCGAAAAAGTCCCTTGTGCGCCTTTGGACTAGACCCATCTTTGCTAAACTTTAGGCCTGTGTCCATAGGAGTATCAGTTGGTTTACAGCCCAACATTCCCGTCTCTGTGAGTAAGTCAAGAACATACTTCCTTTGGTTGATTACCAGACCTTTGCTTGATCTAGCCACCTCCATGCCTAGGAAATATCTAAGCTTTCCTAGGTCCTTCATCTCAATTCTTTATTCAAAAGAGATTTTAAGTGGCTTATTTCTTCTTCATCATCTCCAGTCACAATAATGTCATCCACGTATACTATCAAAAGAACTTTTCTGTTTTTTTGGAGTTACCTTAGAAAACAAGGTATGATCTGCTAGAGACTGTTTGTATCCATTTTCCAAAATTACTCTAGTGAACCTATCAAACCAGGCTCTTGGTGATTGCTTTAACCCATAAAGTGATCATCCCAAACTTTGCAAACTTTTCGCCTATTCTCTTGGACTCTAAACAGGAGGAATCTTCATAAAAACTTCTTCTTCTAGTTTCCCATTAAGAAATGCATTCTTAATGTCAAGTTGATGAAGTTTCAGTCTACAATTAACAGCCAAACTCAACAGATTTCGGCGGTGTTCAACTTAGCAACGGAGCAAAAGTTTCCTTATAGTCTATTCCAAAGGTCCATGTAAAACCCTTGGCCACCAATCTTGCTTTGTACTGTGCACACTCCCATCCGAATTGTATTTGATAGCAAACACCCATTTGCATCCCTTTGGTTTCTTGCCTTGTGGAAGATCGGTTATGGTCCAAGTGCCATTTTTTTCTAGTCTTTGTAATCTCCTCCTCAATGCTTTCTTCCACTTGGAGTCTCTTAAGGCTTCTTCAATAGTCTTGGGAATCTGTTCTTCATCTAGACAAGTGTAAAAGCTTTAAAAGAGGGCATCAGTTGCTATAAGCAACATATCTCTCGAATAGGATGCTTTGTACACTTTATCTCACCCCTTTCCTTTTAGCAATAGGCAGAATTTCAGGTTCAAGTAAATGAGGAGAAATTTCAACATCATTACCTCCTTTATCCTCACACAATTTGGACTAAAGTCCAATTCTCGGCAGTGTCGAGTTGCAACACTGAGTCTCTGGAATGGCTTTTTTTTCTGGTATATACCAGAATCTGGTTAGTGGGCTGAGCAGTTGATTTAGGTGAAGTATGTAGAGGTGTAGTGTTAGAAACAGGGTATCGGGTTTTAAAAAATTCGAGGCTTCACAAACAAAGGAGCTATAGGTAAAGAAGGTGAAAAAAAGGAACTGATTGTTAGGAGACTGAAATTATCCCAACACTCCCCCGATTTTCAGTCTTAGGAAAATAAGGTACTGTTCAAAAAAATGAGATCCAAAGAGACAAAAAACTTACGAGAATGAGGGTGATAACATTTGTAGCCCTTCTTAAGTGAAGAATATCCAACGAAAACACACTGCAAAGCCCTAGGATCTAGTTTGGAACTTGAAGGATCTGTGGATTTTAGAAAAACAGTACACCCAAACGTCTTTAAGGGAAGATTAGATGACATAGGTTTAAAAGTAGGATAATTTTCCAAGAAAACATCTCTAGGAGTTCTGAAATGCAAGACTTTGCTAGGCATTCTATTTATAAGATATGTAGCCGTTAATAAGACTTCCCCCCACAAATATTTTGGAACAGCATGGGTGAATAATAAGGCTCGGGTAACCTCTAATAAATGCCTATTTTTACGTTCAGCAATCCCATTTTGTTGTGGGGTATCTACACAAGAACTAAGATGTAGTATACCTTTAGTCCGAAAAAAATCTCCTAAGGCAGTAGTGAAAAACTCTCCCCCATTGTCAGAGTGAAACATTTTTATTTTGCTATCAAACTGAGTAACCACCATTTCATAAAACCTTGCAAAAATAGAAGCAACGTCAGATTTTTCTTTAAGAAGGTAGGTCCAAGTAAGTCTGCTATGGTCATCAATAAAAGTCACAAACCACCTACTCCCTGTAATATTCTTCACTCGAGAAGGACCCCAAACATCATTATGAATGAGTGTGAATGGTTTAGAGGGTTTATGAACAGATGGTAAATATAAAGATTTGGTTTGTTTTGCAAGTGGACAGATATGGCATTTAAAAGAATTTGGATCTTTATTAACAAACAAATCAGGAAACATTTTTCTAAGATAGTGAAAATTGGGGTGACCTAACCGAAAATGCCATAACATTATAGTATCTAATCGTCCCTAAAGTAAAGCAAGAAGGAGAATTTGAAATAGAAGATGGATATTTTCCATGAAGGATATAAAGACCATGTTGCAAGCTAGCATCGCCAATTATTTTCCTCGAATCCGATTGCTCGCAAAAAAACATGTAGAATCATAAACCTTAAGGAGCAGTTCAAGTCTTTAGAAATTTTGCTCAGCGATATCAAGTTGCACGCGAGGTCGGGACAAATAACACATCCTTAAGGATCAAATTACCATCTAACTAAAGCAGAGCCCGTCCCTTTGATGGGAGATAGAGAACCATCTGCAGTTTTAATGGAAGCTTGAGAAGAAGACTTTTTAAAAGCAGAGAATAAAGCCCTATTACCAGTCATGTGGTCGGAGGCTCCGAATCAATAATCCAATTTTTGCTGCAGATCGGGTAGAAACAAGAGCGATGGAGGAGGCTTTTGTCGGACACCATCATGTACTAGGGCTAGATTTCCTTCTTCTGCTGCCATTAAATTTCTTTGAGCGATTCTTTGTAGTTCCAGCATCTGTTGTTTTGTAAAGCCACTTTGTTGATTAGAAATAATGATGAGAACTGTTACTTCGAAAAATCTGCCATCTTGATAAAAATCGAGGTTGAGGAGAAGCGCATCTCACTCGATGTTGATTGAGGATGATTTTCCGTGAGAAGAAAATTATGATAGGATCGAAATTGCTCGATACCATGTAAGTTGTGATAAAGAGGAAGAAACAAAATTTTATATTCTCGTGATACTGTTATTGCTCAATTAAATTTACATCTCTCGATACACACTTATATAGGCTCTAGGTCTTTTAGTACATTAAGAAGACCTTCTCAAGATAACTTTTAGTTCTAATCTACTAAGTTGATAGACTCTAACTACAATAAGGAGTCCTACTAAGGATAAAATCTAATCTATTAGGGAGATAAACTTTAAGTAGGATAATTACTACATTATTTACAAAAGCTGAAATTTCTCTCGGATAACTCACATGTCCGTCACAGTGTTTAACAACACTTTGACCAGTTTGTGGCAGCAAATAGATCTATACGAGAGTCATGAATGGGAGACACCTGTTGATGCTGCTCTCTACAAAAAAAATTACAGCACAAAGTGTGAGTTATCCGAGAGAAATTTTAGTGTTTGTAAATAATGTAGTAATTATCCTACTTAAAGTTTATCTCCCTAATAGATTAGATTTTATCCTTAGTAGGACTCCTTATTGTAGTTAGAGTCTATCAACTTAGTAGATTAGAACTAGAAGTTATCTTAAGAAGGTCTTCTTAATGTACTAAAAGACCTAGAGCCTATATAAGTGTGTATCGAGAGATGTAAATTATTTTTATTGAGCAATAGCAGAAAAATTCTGCATTCTTTTCTGCATTCTGTTTTTTCCTTTTAAGCAGAAACTTCAATTCTGTTTTTCTGCATTCATCAACATGGTATCAGTCTAAAATACGATCCTAATAGCAAATTTCAGTGGCGATTTCTTTGGCTTTCAGTGCGATGCCCTCTGCCCTGGTTACTCCAATTTCTTCTTCTCCAATGATGAGGAGAGGTAAACCGGTCTGTGTTTTTGCAAAAAGGTCGATCATTCCAAGGATAAATGCTGGAAAATTCATGGTCGACCAGCAGTATGGAAACCTACAGCATCCAAGATATCCAGGCCATCATACCCTACTGCCGCACCAAAGTTTAATTCTGTTGGTGCAGGAAATTTGGCTATGGTGAAAACTGCAGGTAATATAGATGTTTTTTTGCCGACTGCTCTTGTTTCTACCCAGTCTGCAGCAAATTGGATTATTGATTCTGGGGCCTCCGACCACATGACTGGTAATAGGGCTTTATTCTCTGTTTTTAAAAAGTCTTCTTCTCAAGCTTCCATTATAACTGCAGATGGTTCTCTATCTCCCATCAAAGGGACGGGCTCTGTTTCGTTAGATGGTAATTTGATCCTTAAGGATGTGTTATTTGTCCCTGACCTCGCATGCAACTTGATATCAGTGAGCAAAATTTCTAAAGACTTGAACTGCTCCTTAAGGTTTACTGATTCTACATGTTTTTTGCAGGCACTGGATTCGAGGAAAATAATTGGCAAAGTGCTAGCTTGCAACATGGTCTTTATATCCTTCATGGAAAATATCCATCTTCTATTTCAAATTCTCCTTCTTGCTTTTACTTTAGGACGATTAGATACTATAATGTTATGGCATTTTCGGTTAGGTCACCCCAATTTTCACTATCTTAGAAAAAATGTTTCTGATTTGTTTGTTAATAAAGATCCAAATTCTTTTAAATGCCATATCTGTCCACTTGCAAAACAAACCAAATCTTTATATTTACCATCTGTTCATAAACCCTCTAAACCATTCACACTCATTCATAGTGATGTTTGGGGTCCTTCTCGAGTGAAGAATATTACAGGGAGTAGGTGGTTTGTGACTTTTATTGATGACCATAGCAGACTTACTTGGACCTACCTTCTTAAAGAAAAATCTGACGTTGTTTCTATTTTTGCAAGGTTTTATGAAATGGTGGTTACTCAGTTTGATAGCAAAATAAAAATGTTTCACTCTGACAACGGGGGAGAGTTTTTCACTACTGCCTTAGGAGATTTTTTTCGGACTAAAGGTATAATACATCTTAGTTCTTGTGTAGATACCCCACAACAAAATGGGATTGCTGAACGTAAAAATAGGCATTTATTAGAGGTTACCCGAGCCTTATTATTCACCCATGCTGTTCCAAAATATTTGTGGGGGGAAGCCTTATTAACGGCTACATATCTTATAAATAGAATGCCTAGCAAAGTCTTGCATTTCAGAACTCCTAGAGATGTTTTCTTGGAAAATTATCCTACTTTTAAACCTATGTCATCTAATCTTCCCTTAAAGACGTTTGGGTGTACTGTTTTTCTAAAATCCACAAATCCTTCAAGTTCCAAACTAGATCCTAGGGCTTTGCAGTGTGTTTTCGTTGGATATTCTTCACTTAAGAAGGGCTACAAATGTTATCACCCTCCTTCTCGTAAGTTTTTTGTCTCTTTGGATCTCACTTTTTTTGAACAGGTACCTTATTTTCCTAAGACTGAAAATCAGGGGGAGTGTTGGGATAATTTCCAGTCTCCTAACAGTCAGGTTCCTTCTTTTTCACCTTCTTTACCTATAGCTCCTTTGTTTGTGAAGCCTCATAATTTTTTAAAACCTGATACCCTGTTTCTAACACTACACCTCTACGTACTTCACCTAATATTACTCCTATCGCTCCTCATTATTCACCTAAATCAACTGTTCAGCCCACTAGCCAATTACAGGTATATACCAGAAAAAAGAAAGCCATTCCAGAGACTGTGTTGCAATCTGACACCTGCCGAGAATTGGACTTTAGTCCAGCTGCCTGTGAGGATAAAGGAGGTAATGATGTTGAAATTTCTCCTCATTTACTTGAACCTGAAATTCTGCCTATTGCTAAAAGGAAAGGGGTAAGACAGTGTACAAAGCATCCTATTCAGAGATATGTTGCTTATAGCAATCTGATGCCCTCTTTTAAAGCTTTTACAGCTTGTCTAGATGAAGAACAGATTCCCAAGACTATTGAAGAAGCCTTAAGAGACTCCAAGTGGAAGAAAGCTGTTGAGGAGGAGATTACAGCACTAGAAAAAAATGGCACTTGGACCATAACTGATCTTCCACAAGGCAAGAAACCAGTGGGATGCAAATGGGTGTTTGCTATCAAATACAATTCGGATGGGAGTGTGCACAGGTACAAAGCAAGATTGGTGGCCAAGGGTTTTACACAGACCTTTGGAATAGACTATAAGGAAACTTTTGCTCCGGTTGCTAAGTTGAACACTGTCAGAGTCCTGTTGAGTTTGGCTGTTAATTGTGACTGGAAACTTCATCAACTTGACATTAAGAATGCATTTCTTAATGGGAAACTAGAAGAAGAAGTTTTTATGAAGATTCCTCCTGGTTTAGAGTCTGAAGAGAATAGGCAGAAAGTTTGCAAGCTGGACAGATCACTTTATGGGTTAAAGCAATCACCAAGAGCCTGGTTTGATAGGTTCACTAGAGTAATTCTGGAAAATGGATACAAACAGTCTCTAGCAGATCATACCTTGTTTTCTAAGGTAACTCCCAAAAACAGAAAAGTTCTTTTGATAGTATACGTGGATGACATTATTGTGACAGGAGATGATGAAGAAGAAATAAGCCACTTAAAATCTCTTTTGAATAAAGAATTCGAGATGAAGGACCTAGGAAAGCTTAGATATTTCCTAGGCATGGAGGTGGCTAGATCAAGCAAAGGTCTGGTAATCAACCAAAGGAAGTATGTTCTTGACTTACTCACAGAGACGGGAATGTTGGGCTGTAAACCAACTGATACTCCTATGGACACAGGCCTAAAGTTTAGCAAAGATGGGTCTAGTCCAAAGGCAGACAAGGGACTTTTTCAGAGATTAGTTGGAAAATTGATTTATCTATCCCTGACCAGGCCAGATATAACCTTTGCTGTGAATATCATCAGTCAGCACATGACAAATCCGAGACAAGAGCATATGGAAGCAGCTACCAGGATACTAAGGTATCTAAAGGGTACACCAGGACATGGTTTAATATTTAAAAAGACCCTTGATAAAACAGTCAAGGTTTATTCAGACTCCAGCTGGGCAAGTGAGTTGACTGATAGAAGGTCAACAAGTGGTTACTGTTCTTTTGTGTGGGGTAATCTTGTGACTTGGAAGAGCAAAAAGCAAACTGTTGTATCAAGGAGTAGTGCAGAAGCAGAATACAGAGCTTTAGCTCTTGGAATTTGTGAAGGAATCTGGCTAATGAAGCTTCTAAAAGAGCTAGGCATGGTTCAAAACGAGAAGTTTGAAGTGTTTTGTGATAACCAATCTACAATTCAGATTGCCAGAAATCCAATTCAACATGACAGGACCAAGCATGTTGAGATCGACAGACACTTTATTGCAGAAAAGCTTACAAGTGGAGTAGCTTCTTTAACCTATGTTCCAACAGAAGAACAAGTGGCAGACATCCTTACGAAAGCCCTGCCAAAAGCTCTCTTTGATAAGTTCTTATTCAAGCTGGGACTATACAATGTATATTCTCCAGCTTGAGGGGGAGTGTGAGTTATCCGAGAGAAATTTTAGTGTTTGTAAATAATGTAGTAATTATCCTACTTAAAGTTTATCTCCCTAATAGATTAGATTTTATCCTTAGTAGGACTCCTTATTGTAGTTAGAGTCTATCAACTTAGTAGATTAGAACTAGAAGTTATCTTAAGAAGGTCTTCTTAATGTACTAAAAGACCTAGAGCCTATATAAGTGTGTATCGAGAGATGTAAATTATTTTTATTGAGCAATAGCAGAAAAATTCTGCATTCTTTTCTGCATTCTGTTTTTTCCTTTTAAGCAGAAACTTCAATTCTGTTTTTCTGCATTCATCAACACAAAGAAGGATTTTCCAGTTCCTTAATGGCCTCAACAGAGAGTGGGATGCAAAAAAATCCAGAATCCTGGGCAGCAAACCTCTCCCATCACTTCGAGAAGTTTTTGCTGACATACGCAGGGAAGAAAGTAGAAGGTCTTTTATGCTGCCTGAAACTACTGCCACAGAAGGTTATGCTCTTGTCACTCAGAACTCAGTTAAGATCAGAAAAAGAAAAATTGTGTGTGACTACTGCAAGAAGATGGGGCACTTGAAGGAACAATGCTGGAAGCTACATGGCAAACCAGCAGATTGGAGTTCATCTACCAACAGGGCTCCTAGAGAATCAAAGTCTAATGCAGCAACTAGTGGTGGTTCGAGTGGTTTTTCTAAACAACAAATGGAGGAACTACACATGCTATTTGGCAAATTCACAAAGCCTAGTGATGGAAACCTAGCCATAGTAGAAGAACCAGGTAAATCAAGCCACTCTTTACCTACTGCCCTTCATTCCACCAAGGCTACCTCACCCTGGATCATTGACTCTGGGGCTTCAGATCACATGACTGGTAATAGGGAACTATTTTTCAGTTTTACACCTATTAGTTCTGAGAGTTCAATTAAGACTGCTGATGGCTCACTATCTCCTGTTAAAGGAAGTGGTTCTGTTGCTATTAGCGAAGACTTGTTACTTGAGGGAGTATTATTTGTACCTAATCTTGCATGCAATTTGCTTTCTGTGAGCAAGCTTTCCAAAGATTTAAAGTGCTCCTTGATTTTTAATGATTCTAATTGCTCTTTGCAGGCACTGGACTCAAAGAAGAAGATTGGCAGTGCTAGCTTGCAAAATGGCCTCTATGTTCTTCACAGCAACCACAAGTCTTTCCATTCTCAAACAATATCTTGTTTTACTTCCTTAGGAAATCTAGATGATGCAATGTTATGGCATTTTAGATTAGGCCATCCTAGTTTTTATTATCTTGCAAAATTGTTCCCTGATTTATTTATTAATAAAAATCCAAGTTCCTTTAAATGCCATATATGTCCTCTTGCTAAGCAAACAAGATCTTCCTATTTACCATCTCTTTATAAACCTTCACAACCTTTATCTTTGATTCACAATGATGTTTGGGGTCCTTCTAAAGTGAAGAATGTGACAGGTAGTAGGTTGTTTGTTACTTTCATAGATGATCACAGTAGAACCACTTGAACTTATTTGCTCAGAGACAAATTAGAAGTTGCATCCATTTTTGAGAGATTTTACACCATGGTTAGTAACCAATTTGGTACAAAAATTCAAATCCTAAAATCTGACAATGGGGTGAATATTTTTCTAAGTCCCTAGGAGATTTTTTGCTAAACATGGAATTGTCCATATCACATCTTGTGTAGATACACCACAACAAAATGAGATTGCAGAAATAAAAAATAGACATTTGTTAGAAGTCACTAGGGCTCTCATGTTTACAAATAATGTTCCTAAATATTTGTGGGGTGAAGCCTTGTTAACTGCCACATATCTCATCAATAGGATTCCCAGTAAAATTCTCAAGTTTAAGACACCTAGGGATGTTTTCTTGGAAAGTTTTCCTAATTTTAAGCATATGTCTTCTGTCCTTCCCTTGAAAGTCTTCGGTTGTACAGTCTTTTTCCAAAACATAAATCCCTCTAAAACCAAACTTGACCCTAGATCATTAAAGTGTGTCTTAGTTGGTTATTCTTCACTTAAGAAGGGCTACAGATGCTTTCATCCTCCTTCTCGAAATTTTTTAACTTCTGTGGATATTACATTTTTTGAGCAGGTCCCTTACTTCTCAATGGCTGCAACTCAAGGGGAGAGTTGGGATGTATTCCAGCCTCAACCAAATCAGGTTTATCCTTTAGTTTCTCCAGTACCTTTATTTTTTGACAATCCTAAATTTTTGAAGCCTCAAAATTCTTCCAAAACTCCTACTCCTTTACCCATCATCACCGAAACAGTTTCATCACCACGGGCTACTCCTACACCTCCTCACACCTCACCTAATCCTACTTCTAATCCTCCTAAAGAAATACAAGTCTTTACTAGAAGAAAAAAGTCTATCCCAAAGACTATTTTGCAATCTGACACTTACCGAGAATTGCATTTGAGTCCAGCTGCCAGTGAGGAAACAAGAGGTAATGAGGTAACTGAGATTCCTTCCCACTTGCTTGAATATGAGTATCTGCCTATTGCAAAAAGAAAAGGGGTTAGAGAGTGTACGAAATACCCTATTCAAAGGTATGCTGATTATAGTAGTCTAATGCCATCCTTTAAGGCTTTTACAGCTTGTTTAGATGAAGAGCAGATACCTACAACTATTGAGGAGGCATTAAATCCTAAGTGGAAGAGGGTTGTTGAAGAAGAGGTTGAAGCACTGGAAAAGAATGAAACTTGGTCTGTTGTTGATCTTCCACAAGGAAAAAACCAGTAGGCTGCAAGTGGGTCTTTGCCATTAAATATAATGCCGATGGGAGTGTACACAGGTATAAAGCTAGACTGGTGGCCAAAGACTTCACACAGACCTATGGAGTTGACTACAAGGAGACTTTTGCCCCAGTAGCAAAATTAAACACTGTCAGAGTATTAATGAGCTTGGTTGTGAACAGTGACTGGAAGCTACATCAACTGGACATTAAGAATGCCTTTCTTAATGGAAAGTTAGACGAGGAAGTGTACATGAACATTCCACCAGGCCTAGAGTTTGCAAACTGTGAGGGGAAAGCTTGCCGACTAGAGAAATCACTCTATGGACTGAAACAATCTCCTAGATCATGGTTTGACAGATTCACAAAAGTTGTTCTTGAGGATGGATATCAGCAGTCCCTAGCAGATCGTACATTGTTTTCCAAGGTAACTTCTAATAACAAAAGGGTTATCTTAATAATGTATGTGGATGATATAGTTTTGACAGGTGATGACGATGAATAAATAAATCATCTAAAAATCTTGTTGAGCAAGGAATTTGAGATAAAAGACCTAGGAAAACTTAAATATTTCCTAGGCATGGAGGTAGCCAGATCAAGCAAAGGATTGGTCATTAACCAGAGAAAGTATGTCTTGGATTTACTCACTGAAACTGGAATGCTAGGCTGCAAACCAGTCGAAACACCTATGGATGTAGGCTTGAAATTCAGTCAAAGGGATTCAAGTTCAAAAACAGATAAGGGGTTGTATCAAAGGTTAGTTGAAAAATTAATTTATTTATCATTGACTAGACCTGACATAGCTTTTCCAGTTAACATTGTTAGCCAACATATGACTAATCCTACTGAAGAACATATGGAGGCTGTAAAGAGGATTCTAAGGTATCTAAAAGGGACACCAGGACATGGCTTGATATTCAAGAAATCCTTGGACAGGACAGTAAAGATCTTCACAGATTCTAGTTGGGCAAGTGAGCTGACAGACAGAAGGTCAACCAGTGGGTATTGTTCTTTCATTTGGGGGAACTTGGTCACTTGGAAAAGCAAGAAGCAAACAGTTGTTTCAAGGAGCAGTGTTGAGGCAGAATACAAAGCATTAGCCCTTGGAATGTGTGAAGGAATCTGGTTGGTAAAACTGCTCAAGGAGCTAAAAGTGAATAAAGAAGAAAAATTTGAAGTGTTCTGTGACAATCAGTCTGCAATTCAAATTGCCAAGAACCCTATCCAACATGACAGAACAAAGCATGTTGAAATTGACCGACACTTCATTGAAGAGAAGCTCACAAGTGATGTGGCAATCTTGAACTATGTTCCTACTGAAGAACCGGTAGCAGATATTCTAACAAAAGCTTTCTTCGAAAAATTTAAATTCAAGCTGGGATTATACGATGTATATTCTCCAACTTTAGGGGGAGTATAAGTTAATTTCGTGTAAGTATTTACATTTAATTATTATTAGTAGTTTTAGTTAAAGTCTACTACCTAGAAGAGTTGTAAATCTAATGCAAGTAGGATTAGTCTATGTAAGTAGGACTCCTAATTGTACTTAAAGTCCTATTCCTAAGTCTATATAAGGCTGTAAATATTGTAACTTTAACATAATAAAAATACAGAAAAGAGAGTTTTCTGTTTCTCTACAGTCAACGGGCGTTTGCCCACCACTTTTAGCCCTCAAATGGGAGTTTTGGGGCAGCTGGATTTTCCAGCTTTTCAGAACGGCCGTTTGCCCCTCAAAGTTGGTTTACCACCTCAATGGCAAAGGAAGCCTTAGACACCCTCCACTTGGGAGCATTTG
The DNA here is from genome assembly GCA_019671005.1 of Hibiscus mutabilis. Taxonomy (NCBI): domain Eukaryota; kingdom Viridiplantae; phylum Streptophyta; class Magnoliopsida; order Malvales; family Malvaceae; genus Hibiscus; species Hibiscus mutabilis. The sequence continues at coordinate 48,430,245 of CM033723.1, forward strand.
AGAGTGAAAATATTCCTCTTAAAAGCTTTACATGATCCCCCTTTTTCCTCAAAATCTATTTAACAAAAAATTGACACATGGTAAAATGATATCGCATAAACTAACTACTTGCTCTACCCTGTCCACACCCAAACATGGAAATGGTATGGAGGTGAACTAAATCCCTCCATCCAATCACATCTTAGACATCCTCCACTTGGGAGCATTCGAGAATCAAAATATTCCTTTTGAAAGCTTTACATGATCCCCTTTTTCCTCAAAATCTATTTAAATACAATTTAACACAGGGTAAAATAATATCACATAAACTCACTACTTGCTCTACCATCTCCACACCCAAACAAGGAAATGGGATGATTAGTCTCCTACATTCCACGCATTTGCTCATTCCGTCTTTCACCTTCAAACTATGTAGCTTGAGCCAGGTAAAGTGTATCAATGGTCTAATCCCCAAAAATTCTTATAACCACACCAGATTGGAACTAATTATTAGCTTGAATATTTCTGGCAGTTTCATCATAGGATATTCTAAATCTTTTTCTTTCAAATCAACAAGCCTAGGTCAAATTACATATGGTTTAGATAGATAACATCACCTATGAAATATGAATTTTAATTATTTCTTTGCCATTCATTGCAGGAGAAATAGACATAAAACAATGGTACGCATGCTGATTCAGAAAAGGTAAAAACAATTTTCCAGAAACAAATTGAGTCGGAGACAATAGAAGTCATTAAATACCTCTAAGGGCATCTCTCTTCTCTCAGCAGCAGCAACTAGCGTTTCAATGTTCAAAGCAGAGCCAAATCCTGTAATAAAAGCAAAAGATTGTTGCATAAGCATGTAAAGATGTCAATGTTTTATGGAACTTTAAATAAGATATCCCAAAGAATTGATGGGAAAATTATTACTAGTAGAAGTAACGCCACGAGAAGAACGAACAAAACCAGAAGCAGACAGCATAGACGAGCCACGGACTGCACTTTGCAGCTGAAATTTCATGAATAATATTAGTTCTAGCCAAGAAAAATCCACATACATCACACAACAGTAAGTCAAAAGGCATACTTTCTGAATGCTAGAAGCATCACTCAAGGAAGCAACTGCAGGCTGCTCTACAGAAGATAGCAGTGATTTCACATCATTGGATGATGCAGCAGGAGCTTTATTACGGTCATCATGAGAACTATCATGTCTCACAAGCTGAAGTGGAGAAGAAAGTTGTGGCCCAGGTTGACCGATGCTATAGCTATTTAACTGAAATAGTGAGTCCAGATATTAGAAAACAACACAGCAATAACTCAGATAACAGAAATCAAGGACAACTCTATAACAGGAAAATTCCAACACAATGAAGACCACATCATCAGCAAGTTAGATTATTTGTCATTTTCAACTTCACCGTCCAAATATGTTTTTCTTTTTTCCTCTTTAATTTGGCAACAACAAATCAACACCGTCTCTTGTTTATTTTTGACATTTATATGCATGAACCTAAAAAGAATGATCTTCAATGCATGCTACAACAAGAATCAACTGATTAAACAGCTAAATTGTTGAATGACAGAATCACAATATTATCATATAACTGTATCATATCCTGCTGAACTCTTAGATGGAAACCAAATACGGATATCATTCATGATAATATTTATTTATTATAGTAAAGTTAATATTTATCAACACAATTATTCTCAAATTTAAATTCTATTATATGGAACAAAAACAAACACCACAATTTACCTCCCCAATTCCTGGGGTCACCTGAGAGGAAACCTCATGATGAACAAGATTGTTGCTGCCATCTGACTCCAAGTGACCTGATGATATTCTGACAAGAGCTCGTTAAATGAAAGCAACAATATCTGAATGCGTGGCACGCAAGTGAGATATCTGTAAAATATGGTTGCAATATTGCGGCCACTCAATCAGACGATCCACAAACTGCTCCAAGGCCTTGGTTCCAAACAAAAACATCTGTACATGCAGATCGACCATCAATAATTCACTAATACCACTGATTAAATAATTCCTTAATGTCAGAAAGGGGCCATGGTGGCCGGAGAAGATGAACGCCGGTGAACAATGAACAATAAAATATAAAAAGCTACAGTTTAACGATAGAACAAAAATAATATTTTCAACAGAGAACAATGTGTTTCTCTGTATTTTTTTCTTATTCTTCTTAATCAAATGTGTATGAGATAAGCCTAGATAAGCCTTTAAATAGGCTGATACAGAGTTTCAGTATAACTAAAATTATACTTTTATCTATAATTTAAATAATATTTATCCCTAATTTAAATAAGACTTCTTGTAAATCTAAACTACTGACTTAGAAATAAACTCTAATTACACATTAAATCAAACTTTAATACTTCTTGTCAACTTACACTCCCCCTCAAGCTCTAACACTTCTTGGATAACTTACATTCCCCTCAATTTGGTGAGCAAGTGTAGTAGAGCACCAGCTTGGATCTTGGATGTGATGCCCTACTCATATTTCTTTGCTGTTTTTTAGGGAAAAAATTTCCCCTTTTTTGGGACCCATTGAGTTGAACTGCTAGGATATACTCATGCTATTCTTTGAACAGCCATTGTTGAAAATTTGCAAACGATGTTGCTGGTTTCTGCATCCTTCTTGAGATGTCTACTAACTTTACTGTTGTTATTGGTTTTTGCACCTCCTTAGATGTCTTCCAGCTTTCCTCTGTCAGTGATGATCTTTTTCAGGTTTTTGCATCTTCTGAGATGTCTTCCAGCTTTTTCTATCATTCACGGACTAAGTAGATGCTTCCATTCAACAATGATCACAGGAATCTACACTCCCCTCAAGCTGGTAGTTGCACAAACTAGAATTCCAGCTTGGATCTTTGATGTAGAATCCCTTAAAAAATATTATCTAGTTTTTAAGGCTAAACTAGAACCTCTTCTCCTATCTTTTATAATTGATGGCTGAGATAGAACCAGATAGTTTTTAAGGCTAAACTATAACCTTTCTCTATCTTTTACAATGGATGGCTAAGATAGAACCAAATAGTTTTTAAGGCTAAACTATAACATTTTCATATTTCTTTTTGATTGGCTAAGATAGAACCATTAAATAGAGAATAAAATAACAAAATTAAACGAGTAGAAATTTCACCATAGATGTAAGATTCCAACGAGAGAGAAATCAAGGAACGAGCGTGGCCTAATGACAACAGCGGGAAAAAAATTATATGCATTTAAAAAAAATCAGATCGTCAATTTGATTCAGTTCAGATATGGTAGCAGTGGTGACGACATCAAGATCGTTGTTGGCTCTGATACCATGTGAGAAAGGGGCCATGGTGGCCGGAGAAGATGAACGCTAGTGAATAATGAACAATAAAATATGAAAAGCTACAGTTTAACGATAGAACAAAAATAATATTTTCAACAGAGAACAATGTGTTTCTCTGTATTTTCTCTTATTCTTCTTAATCAAATGTGTATGAGATAAGCCTTTAAATAGGCTGATACAGAGTTTCAGTATAACTAAAATTATACTTTTATCTATAATTTAAATAATATTTATCCCTAATTTAAATAAGATTTCTAGTAAATCTAAATTACTGACTTAGAAATAAACTCTAATTACACATTAAATTAAACTTTAATACTTATTGTCAACTTACACTCCTCCTCAAGCTCTAACACTTCTTGGATAACTTACACTTAACACCTTCATGAGCAAGAAACCAAAGATGGAAAAGAACAGAAGACTAAAGCTAAGAAATAACTAACTTTTGAATCTGCAGGTTTACGCAATGCATCTAGAACACCACGCAAGGCAATTCCAAGGGTGAGGTGAGTTACAAGTTGCTGCTTGATAACAGAGCCTGAAAAATCCAAAAGCAAGAAATAAGTTTAATAAAAAGGAGGTGCTTGATGAAAGAGCCTAAAATTTATCCACAACCATGGCTTAACAAAATATGCGTGTAAATATGTAGGTCAGAGAACTATATAGCAAGTTGAATCAAATAAAAGGATGCGGGAAGCCGGGAACTAAAGACAAAATAACTAGAGTTTTGCATAAAAAGCAAACATGACAATCAAATTATTAACACTCAAATACAGCATATAATTTTGAACACATTAATCCAGATGAAACATGATTACATACGTAAGGACTTCACAATGATAACCAAAGAAAACAGAAGTGATGGCAGAATTTGAACACTAAAACAGCAACGTAAATCAAAATAGTGACAAAAATCTTACACATGTAATAAACTTCTAAAATAGCAGCCTTAACAACTGGGATAAAAATTAGGATTATCTTTTATAGTAACTCACCAAAGAGAAGTGCAGCAATTTTGAGCTGTCTTTCTGGATACTCGGGGAAAAAATGGTATTCTTCAAATAGATTCGCAATCATGCACTCAAATATCACTTGTTCCCTGTAAATAATAAACAGCCCATCAAACCATCACATTTTAAGCATGAAATTTTCCTGTACATCAAAGTTTTTCAAACAATGATAAATGTTATAGCAGATATAGAATGTGGAGTAAAGACAAATGTTGCTCTGCTGACCCAGAAAGGGGAAAAAAACCAGATGAACGGAAACTGGGACAATCACATAACCTATTAGGAATGACCATATGCAAGAGTGTATACAATCAAAGCTGAGAAAACTTCTCTAAGCAATGAAAGAAAACCTAAGAAATGTACGAAAGCAAGGCCATACCTTCTCACAGAAGATTCCTTGAATCGTGCAAGCATTTGAACCATAGTATCAGTGGTCAACTGTTCTGAAAACATTTGATGAAAGTAAGAGTTTGCTTCTGCCTCAATTTCATCTCCATATCCGTCAGAGGTCGGAGAATATGTGGCCCCGCCATTTTGCAACTTTGGAGTAGAATCCATAATTGTCACATGCAACCTTTCCAATTCCTCGAGAAGCTGAGTAGAGGATATCACCCCAGTATTAGCTTTAAGGACCTGCACATTGTACACACAAACGAAAAGCAGTTAGTGTCCAAATAAAAACATATCAGACATGAATAACCAATTAATAGAAGCAGAACCTTGATAATGGTAGAACTAGCTTCCAAATAAAGATTTGAAACAGCAGTAGCATGACAGAAAGGTTTGGCGGAAAACTCTTGTGACCCACCAAATTGTATCTCCTTCAAGAACTTTAGGTGTTAATAATTGAGAGATTGTTTTGTAGAGAGAATGAATTCTCAAATGTATTGACTTGAATAATGCATCGGTACAAAGCCTTTAAATATGCTGAATACAAGAGAGTTATGTTACAATTAAATTACTTAATTTAAAATTTAAATCTAACTAGAAGATAAGATACAAGAGATAAGAATCCTAGATAATGCTAGGAGATAAGAGTTTTATCCCTTTGGACTTAATCCTAAAATGCTAGCAGATAATAACAAATAATATTTACAATATTTGAAGTTTATCTTTTATAACGGTTGTATTCTTTACTCCCCCTCAAGCTGGTGAATACACATAGTAGAGACCAAACTTTACTGTGATTGAGTTTTAGTTGTTTGTGAGATGGAACAAAATTAACTTGTGAGATGGAACAAAATTTAGCTTGACTGTCCCACTAGTGATCTTCTCAGAAATAAAGTGACGATCTAGCTCCACGTGTTTTGTTCTATCATGGTGTACAGGATTCTTAGCAATACTAATTGCTGACTGATTATCACAATGAAGTTCAAAATCTTTACTGTGATTGAGTTTTAGTTCTGACAACAACCTTTGAATCCAAATCCCTTCACAAATTTCATTAGCTAAGGCTCGAAATTCTGCTTCTGCACTGCTTCTTGATACTACGGATTGTTTCTTGCTTCTCCATGTCACTAAATTTCCCCAAACTAGAGCACAATATCCACTTGTAGATCTTCTCGATGTAAGCTCTCATGCCCAGCTTGCATCCGTAAAGACTTCCACTTTTCTGTTCTCATTTTTGGTGAAAATTAAGCCATGGCCTGGTGTCATCTTCAAATATCTCAGAATCCTGAACACTGCTTCTAAATGCTCTTCTCTAGGATTATTCATAAACTGACTAACAATACCAACTAAAAAAGAAATACCAGGTCGTGTAAGTGATAGATAAATAAGCTTACCAACTAGCCTCTGATATTGTTCCTTATTAGTAGGAGCTCCATTGTTGTCAGTTCCAAACTTCAGATTATGCTCCATTGGTGTTTCGGCAGGCTTGCAACCTAACATCCTTGTCTCTGAAAGAAGATCTAGAACATACTTTCTTTGATTTATCACAATCCCAACATTTGATCTCGCCACTTCCATTCCTAGGAAGTATCTTAACTGACCCAGATCTTTTATTTCAAACTCTGTAGCCAAGAACTCTTTTAATTTTCTGATTTCTAGAACATCATCACCTGTGATGATTATATCATCAACATAGACTATTAAAATAACCTTTTTATTTTCAAAAGAGGTCTTGATGAACATAGTATGATCAGCTTGGCATTGAAGGTAACCAGCTTTTAGAATAGCCTTGGTAAATCTGCCAAACCATGCTCTAGGTGATTGTCTAAGACCATAGAGTGATTTTAACAATTTACATACCTTAGTTGGATCTGAGTTTTCATCTAGACCAGGTGGCCTTTGCATGTACACCTCTTCTCCTAGATCCCCATTTAAGAAGGCATTCTTTATATCTAGTTGATGAAGAGGCCATTCCAAATTCGCAGCAAGGGACAATAAGATTCTTACTGTGTTGAGTTTTGCCACTGGAGCAAATGTCTCCTGATAATCAATCCCATAGGACTGAGTGAATTCCTTTGCAACCAGCCTTGCTTTAAACCTCTCAATGCTCCCATTCGAATTATATTTAACTGTAAATACTCATTTACAACCTATAACCTTCTTTCCTAGAGGTAAAGAAGTCATCACCCAGGTTTTATTTTCTTGCAGTGCTTGAATCTCATCTTCTACAGCTTTTTTCCATCTCGGATCCTTCAAGGCTTCATGTACTGTTTGAGGGATCTAGATATTATCAATCTTGGTTGTGAAAGCCTTAAATGAGGGCATTAGCTTTCCGTAAGCCACATATCTCTGTATCGGATGACTTGTACATTTCCTGATAACTTTTCTTTTAGCAATTGGTAAGTCAGATGTATCAATATGTTCAATATCATCATTATTCAAATTTTTCATACCTTCCTCCTCCTCTAAGGACAATGGGATCGGTTCTAGTTCTTGAGCAGTCCTAAGCTGTGTAGTGTCCTGAATAGGCCTTCTTTTCTTCCTTGTATAGACACTGAGTTCTTTGGTTTCAAGTTGGTTCTCGGAAGGAAGATTTAATGGAGTTTTTGGTACAGATTCAACTCTAGGAGATAAAGTTTCAAGAACAGAATCTGGTATCATAGTAGATTCAGGGATAGGATCCTGTGTTGGAATAGGGGTGGGTATAATAGTAGGTTCATTTAGAGATAACGAAATAGTAGGTTCATTTAAAGGTAACTGAATCTGTTGAGGCTGAAATTCATCCCAACTCTCCCCCTGAATTTGAGAACCTGAGAAAAATGGTTGAGATTCATGAAATGAAACATCCATAGAAACATAAAATTTTCTAGTGATAGGGGAATAACATTTAAAACCCTTCTTCTGAGAAGAATATCCCAGGAAAATACATTTGATGACCCTAGGATCTAACTTACCCCGAAATTGTTTAGAGATGTGAACAAAAGCACAGGAACCAAAAACTCTAATGGGTAGTGTACATGACATTGGTTTGAAGGAAGAAAAAGTTTGAAGAAATACCTCCCTTGGTGTTTTGAACCCTAGAACTCTACTAGGTAACCTGTTAATTAAAAAAGTAGCATGAAGCAATGCCTCTCCCCAAAAATGCTTAGGGACATTAGAAGAAAATAAGAGGGCCCTAGTAACCTCTAATAGATGTCGATTTTTTCTCTCGGCTACTCCATTTTGCTGAGGGGTATCTACACAAGGGCTAATATGAACTATACCTCTCTCTTTAAAAGAAATACCCAAAGTTTTAGTAAAGAATTCACTCCCATTATCACTCTTGAATATCTTAATTTTACTGCAAAACTGAGTTTCAACCATAGAATATAATTTTTTAAAGATCTCCTCAGTCTCGAATTTTGTTTTCATAAGATAAGTCCAGGTTGTCTTAGTGTGATCATCAATGAAAAAAACAAACCACTGAGCCCCTGAGATATTCTTAACATTAGAAGGACCCCAAATGTCACTGTGAATGAGAGAGAAAGGTTGTGAAGCTTTATAAGAAGATGGATGGTAAGAATTTTTTTTATGCTTGGCAATTTGACAGACATCACAAGTAAATGAAGCTAGTTTTTTAGTAAGAAATAGTTTAGGAAACAATTTATGAAGATAAAAGAAACTAGGATGACCTAGTCGAAAATGTCATAGCAAAATTTCATTTGAACTTAAACTAGAAAGTTGAGAGGGTAAACAAACGGATTTAAAGATGCAACTTGAGTGAACTTATCCATTGGGAAGAGGTTTACCTTCAAGAAGACAAATGCCACTACATAGCTTAGCATTGCCAATCTCTTTTCCCGAAGCCATTTCCTGAAAAACACAACCAACAGAATCAAACTGAGTGAAACACTGGAAAACATCACAGAATCTATTGACTGAGAGTAAATTGCATTTTAGGTTGGGAACATATAAAACAGAGGAAAGAACAATGTCCTTGTTAACGTAGACTGTCCCAATCCCTTCTACTGCAGTCATCGAACCATCAGCTGTCTTCACACTCTTTTGACAAGGTTGCTTTGTAAGAGTAAGAAAAAGACTTTTATTTCCTGTTATATGGTCAGTAGCCCCAGAATCGACTATCCAAGGGATGAGATTTTTGTTACCAGCAGTATTTGCAAAGGAAATGCTACCTTCGTTTGCTGCCATGGTCACACTTTAATTAATTTTTACTGATGACTGCCCAGCCATTTGTTTTAATTCCCCAAGCTGCTCGATGTTGATCTTTTGGCTGCTGCTGCATAAACTATATGCCAGATCTGATTGTGGGAGGGTTTGATCAGACCTTAAACTAATTTCAGATGTTGGAGAGGTATGCTTTCTCTAGGTTTTATGGATCGAAAAAAAAAACCTAAGCAACTGATACCATGTTAATAATTGAGAGACTGTTTTGTAGAGAGAATGAATTCTCAAATGTATTGACTTGAATAATGCATCGGTACAAAGCCTTTAAATAGGCTGAATACAAGAGAGTTATGTTACAATCAAATTACTTAATTTAAAATTTAAATCTAATTAGAAGATAAGGTACAAGAGATAATAATCCTAGAAAATGCTAGGAGATAAGAGTTTTATCCCTTTGGACTTAATCCTAAAATGTTAGCAGATAATAACAAATAATATTTACAATATTTGAAGTTTATCTTTTATAACGACTGTATTCTTCATTAGGCACTCCTGAAAATTACACGAAACATGTCAGCCAAAACATTCTTAGGACCAAATTAGCTATAGTAATTAGATAGGCTGCAGAATGACTCGATATTACCTCCAAAAACACATCTTTATATATATTCAGATTACTACTCAACCACTTCTCAAAATCTATAACCTCTTTCCTGGAAGCAATGATTGCTAATCTAATGCGAGAAGGAAAAGACATCATCTCCAGCACTGATGATAAAATATGTAAAAAGATATAAGAAACAAGAGAAATTACCAAAAATAAAAATAAAAATCCTAAAGTAATTTTCTAAACAGAGATAGAGAGAACACTATTGAATAACTCAAAAAAAAGAGAGAAAAAGGAGGAACAACGTGACACTATCAGCAGTCTGATGCAAAAGAAATGTTTATCTCACAGTGTGACACAGAAGGGAAGAAACATCAATGAAAATCCAAATTACCTTTGACTCTTGGCATACTTCCAAAACTCTAACCATGCTGTCTGGCTCGGTGTTATGTACTTCCACAAATCCCCGCAAGATAAGATTGGTGTTCACATTCCAAAGTTGAAGCATCATACCAGCACCCAGGGAATTTTTAATTATCATTGGAAAAACTGTGGAAGTAACATCATGCTGGAGGAGATTATAAGTAGTCTGCAAGCAATGATGCAAAATTTATTAACCAAAAGTTAAAGATGCAAAAGAGAAACATCAGACGGCACTATCACATATTTATATTGTGGACATTTACATTAACATGGCCCATCCCAAGAAGCAGAACTTCAGGGCAGTGTTTTCAGGGCATTGGTAAACCAAACGACATCACTAAGAACTCGTAATGCCCATACCTCGTACGAAAGGCAGTCTTTGGCACATCCTCACCCTTCACCTTCAACTGATAATATCCCGATCTCAAGTCGATCTAAGAAAATATCGATGCACCTCAGAATTGATCAAACAAATTGTCAATCCACAGTAAGGGATATTTGTTCTTAATCATCAATTTATTCAGTTGCCAATAATCAATACACATCCTCATTGTGACATCTTTCTTATTCACAAATAACACCGGCGCACCCCAAGGTGAAACACTGGGTCTAATAAACCCTCAATCAAGCAACTCCTGGAGTTGTGTCTTTAACTCTTTCAACTCTTTAGGTGCCATGCGATACGGCGCAATGGACACCGGTGCCGAATCAACATACGTCTCAATTTTAAACTCCATCTCCCTATCTGACGGTAACCCCGGTAACTCTTCAGGAAAAACTCACAGAAAATCACAAACTGTGCGGATGTCCTGCACACGCACATCCTTGGATCCATGATTCATAACATAGGCCAAATATGCCTGACATCCAAGTTTCAACATTCGTCTTGTTTCCAAAGCCGAAACAACATTGGTCAAGAACTTTGTGTTCTCGCCAACCACCACAACTTCATAATCATCGGCAACACACAAGGTTATCCGTTTGGTTTCAAAATCCATAACTGCCCTATGCTCGGTTAGCCAATCCATCCCTAATATTACATCAAAACCATGGAATGACAATTCCATTAGATCCACAACGAACACATAATCTTGCACCATCAAAGAACACCTTCGGTATAACTTCCTAACCACAACCACCTCACCCAAAAAACTAGTTACTCGAACCCCAATATTCAAAATCTCTATAAGTATATCAAGCAACTGTGCATGCTCACTAAAAATATACGAATGGGTGGAACCAGAATCAACCAAAGAAAATAACGGCAAAGATTGCAAGGTAAAGGTACCTGCAATCACATCGGTATCGTTGCGTCCTTCGCGATGCGCATACACCCTCGCGGGATCACCACCCTCCGACTGAATAGCAACGGTGTGTGCCACAGTCCTACGCCCACCATCTCTCGGCTGAAAATGTCCTCGTCCACGCCCTCGACCTCTCTGGGCAGCCACAACAGGTGCAGGAACATGCGCACCTCTAGCTAACACAGGGCAGTCACGCCTCACATGATCAGTCGACCCACAACTCCAACAAGCATTAGCTGCAACAGGCGCAGGAACTAGCCCAGCTCGTCCAATCTGAGGACAATCGCGTCTAACATGGGCTCGAGATCCACAACCCCAACAAACTCTATTCGACCTCCAACAAACCCCCGAATGCTTCTTCCCACATTGAACACACTCGGGTATCCCACCTCCGGAACTCTGCCCTAGCTGACCTCTTTTCCCAAGCTCGGGTCAATATCTCCGATCACGGTGCCTCTTATATCGGCCACCCCCAGCATTAGCATCAGCAGCTCTCTTACCATGACCGGATCCTCCAGCACAGGATGTCAAACCCAAACTCTGCTCAATATCCTTGGCTCTCGAAACCAATACATCAAAATCAACATTCTCAGCAGCTAACATATATGGCTTAACCTCACGCGTCAATCCATAACGGAAGCGATCACAACGGCTCCTCTCATCAGGCATCAACTCAGAAGCATACTGACTCAACCTCACAAACAAGCATATGAAATAAATACATAATTTAAATTAATAAAAAAAAACTGAAATTAAATGAAATTGAAATAACAAGGAAGTAAGCAAGATAAATAAAAAAACAAGATTGAATCGCATAAATATAAAACAGGAGGGATGAAACAACGATTAACCCAAAAAGACAAGCAAAATTAATGTTGAGAAACAACAAAGCATTTCATGATTATATGGCAGAAAAAAGAAACGAATTAAAAAGGTTTTAAAGCTATAAAAAAAAGATTTTGCTATTAACAGCCCTAAGCTGTCAATAAAAATTTCATAGATTTTTATAATTAATATTTATTTTGTTTTTTTAATAAAATTTAATAGAATTAATTAATTATATTCTTAAAAAGTTGCATTTAATTAATTTAGGTTGTTTAATGTAATTAATACTCACTTAAAATAATTAGTATTTAGGGTTAAATTTAAATTTAAAGTTTATGGTTTAAATTTAAGGTTTAGAGTTTAAAAATATAATTAATGGAACATAATTTTTTAAAAATGTAACTGATTACATTCTATTAAAAAGTTAAATAAACATTAATGATAAGAATATTTAAAGTTCTTAGCATAATCCATAAAAAAAACTAAATAAGAGAAAAAATAACTTAATTTCATTTAGAAATCAAAATACAAACTGATTTAGTGACGGGGTACGTTAGCGTGGGGAGGAATAATTTTTTTTAACTTTATTTTTCTATAAAAATCAGAATATAAATTAATTTATTTTTGTATTTGTCCACCTTTAAATATTTATGTTTTAACCTAAGCTTAAATTCTGACTCGTCTCTAACTAGTTAATCTCCCTTTCAATCTCGACAGATACCGAACCCTAGCCCCCTTCTCATTCGATGAACCAGACCAAGCTCTCACCCTCAAAACCAAGACCATGAAATCTTAAAGTGAAGCCCGAGTCTCCCTCCACTACTCGAATAATCTGGTTCCCGTGGAGTCTTTTTTGGTAAAATAGGTGAGGGTTGAAAGTTGTAAGGTAAATGATGGAAGCAAATGGTGGAATGGTTTAGGGAGGTTAAGGCAGTGATGGTGATCGACAATGGTGAAGGAAGGTGGGGGGAAGACGACGTGGTGTGAACTAATGGGTGTGTTGTAGCTAGTCGGTGGTGGTTGAGGGATTTTAGGAAGCCTATTCGGTTGAGGGAAGCTGGGCTTCAATGTGGGTTGAATAGTGAGGGATGATGGTTATTGGGTGAAGCTTGGGAATGGAGTTGCCAATGGTGGGGGTCCATCCATGGCACTGAATGGCTGTAATCTTTTTTCGTAGCTTCGGCACCAAGTATTTTTAAGCGAATGGGAGTGAGACATTTATCTATTCAATGGGAACAATGACTTAGTAAGGAAGGAGTCTAACATATTTTTATTTTGGTATTTTTGTCTTCATGTATGAATCAAATATAATGAGTTATGTAATTTTGAGCTTAAGGTATGAGATATTGAGTATCGAAAAGAGTAATTTAATAGATATAAAATAAATAATATTTTTATATGAACATTGTTTTTTTACGGGCATTTAATTTAGGAAAAAACTTTGATACACAAGTCGTGTAAATTTTAATTTACACGTTCTTTTTAGTTTTAGGGGTTAAGGTTTTAGTTTAGAGTTTAAGGTTTAGGGGTTAGAATTTAAGGTTAGCGTTTAGAATTTAGTGTATATGGCTTAAAGTTTAGGTTTAGCTTTTTAGGGTTAGGGTTAGAAATTTAGAAATTGGGTTTTTATAATGTAAATATACAGACTTATACACAGCCTGTGTATCAAAGTTTTACCTTTTAATTTAATTCGGATAAAATTGATTGTTTACGGTGTGGAGAAATTAAGCAAAAGAAAAACAAAAATAAATGAATCAAGAAATAACCAGCTCCGAATCTGGAGAAGTTTTCCTCTTGACCTTGTATACGAATCAGTCGGTCTTCCCGTTTTGTTTTTACTGTGTTTTTCCATTGCCTTCTCCTACGGAGAGGGACAAGTCTAACTTTTATTTTATTGAGTTTATAATTGGAATTAAAATACATCTAAATTTGTCACAATCATGCGAAAATACCAGACCAAACCAAATGCCATCATGCGAAAATGGGGAAATACCATTAATATGATGGTTGGAAACATATTTTCTTATAGTACTCTTATTTTTATTTTTAAATTTATAGTATTTGTTACAGTAAAAATAAAGTTTGTGAGAATATAATTCGACTTCACTGTTTATGTTATTTTTTAATTAAAAATATTAAAGACAATATGAATATAATTCGATTTCAGTGTAAAATATTGTTTAAAATTAAAACCCTTTCAGCCTGATTTTAATTTTTTAATAAAAATATAAATATTGTTCAAAGTTAAAATTCTTTTAATCTGACTTTATTTTTATTATAAAAAATATAATATTTTTGGAAATAATTTAAGAGGTACTATATTTAAAAAAAATAGATACCATATTTTGTTAAAGAAGTCATGCGAAAATATAACGCCCCAAATTAAAGGAATGGCTAAAGTCTTGAACCTTTACTGTCTGCCAACAACAGCAACTGCAAAAGCTAAGCTTTGATTCCTAAAACAGAAGCAGAGCCATGGGGGGAGGAGCCATGCACATCGACCTTCCAAAGATTCAGTTCGCTTCTTCTTCCTCCTCTTCTTTCCTTTCTGTTTCTTCTCCCTCTCCAAATAATCTCATCGTTTCAGCCCCATCCAATTATGCTTCTTCACCTAAACCTAAACCTAAACCTAAACCTTCATCATCATCATCTTCTTCATGTCAACATGAAATTTGTAAAAAGCTAGAGGCTGTAGATGGAAAAGAAAAGAAAAGAAGATCTGGGTCCATCGATAATTTCATTCTGGGGCCAGTTCCATCCGAACCAGAAGTTGAAAACGCCCTAGTCGCGCTCCAGAAGTGAGTTGGTTTTCTGACTTTTTATTGTGTTCTTTTTGGGGTGTTTTTTTGTTCATCTTTTATATGAGGATTTTATGCTTTGTGGACCAGTTTCGTTCATGGGATTTCTTCATCTAGGCCAGAATTTAAATGGATGAAGTCTCTGTCGGACAGCTCTGGCTCTAGAGAGCTGCTATCTCAAGGTCTTGGTCGAATTTACAATGGCTTCATCAGACTCCTGACTGAGCCATCTATAAAGGTGACTTTGAATTTAGGCTTAAATGAAAATTGGGTCTCAAATTATTTTTTTTTAAATTTTAGTTGTTTAAAGTATTTTTTTTTATAAAAATAAGTGTTTAAATTTTTAGCGGTTGTAATTTTAAAAACATCAAAATTTTTTAATTTTTCATAAAACTCCGAAATTTTTACAATTTTTATAAAATAATCTTCAAATCACTAAAAATTTACAAGCATAAATTCTCAAATCGCCGTTGTTTCTACAGCCGATCCCCGCCCCTAAACACACCTCTTTGGTCACCAGACCTAGGCGTCATTTCTCTAACATAGCGTCGCCGAAAACGTCGAACGGCGTGCCAGCGAAACATTAATTTCGTATTCGACGTTTGGCTGGCACGACGTTCAGTGTTTCTGACGACGCCGTATTGAGAGAAATAATTGCCTAAGTTCGGTGACCAAAGAGGTATGCTCAGGGGAAGCGATCAGCGATAGAAGTGGCAGTGATTTTGGGATTTCGGTTTGAGAAATTTTAGGGATTTGGAGATTGTTTTGTAAAAATTGTAAATTTTTGGGATTATATGAAAATTAAAAGTTTTTAAAGTTTTTAATTTTAAAAAAAATAAAATAAACATGCCACGTGTCAAGTATTGATTGGTTAATAATTTTTTTAACACCCTTAAACGGTCAGACACTTAAAATTGTAACTGTTGAAATTTTAGGCACAAAAAATTGTAACGATTGAAACTTTGTGCACCTATTTTTACCAAAAAATACTTTAGACACTTAAAGTTCAAAAAAATGTATATTTTGGGTACCTATTTTTCATTTAAGCCTTGAATTTATCTCTTTTACTAGATAGCATGGATTCAAATAATTGTCGGCTACTGCAATAGCGGCAATTATATAGCGGTAGAAGCACCGTACGAAATCATTATTGCAGAAAATAACTGTCTGCTACGACCGCAATAACATATGTTATGTCAACAACTGCTATAAAATGCAATGACCAAAAAGTGGTCTCGGTGTAGTTTAAATCCCTGCTAGATAGTTCATCAAATTTCTTTTATTTGTTGAATCGATGTCCATGTAGAGACTGGTCGTTTCACTAGCATCTGATAAAGCTGTTTGGGATGCCATTAATAGCAACGAGTTGGTTCGAAAGCTCTGCGACTTGCCTCAACCTGCAGGTCTGTTTCTGATATCATCATACTTGTTTTAAAACAGAACACACAGCATGAAGTTAATAGACATAACGAAATTCGACACCCCTGGTGTTGTGTTTGTTCATTGTTGCAGTTGAGAATAGGAGGATTGGGAATTCTAGTGCTGAGACAGACCTCGGCCATGACATCTTGGAGTGGATTTTGGACATCGCAAAGGCAAAAGTTGCAGAGCTTGTGTTGAATTTCCAATCGCTTTTGAATGAGGTTTTTCAAGGTGGTAAGAGAGAAAATGCTGATGAAGAGAGCTGTGGTCAGGTCGGGGAGGAAATCAAATCGTCCTTGATTCTCTCGGTTGTGATATTGTTGATCGTGATTGTAGCTCGGGTTCAAAGAATTTGATCAACACCAGACTTAAAATCCTATTTCTCTGTACTGAAACTTCCTACTGTAAAAATATAACGACATGAAAGTATGTGCAAGTAAATGAGGCACCAATATTTGCCTTGAATTGAACCTGGAAGTTGATGCATAAATGTATACATTATTGTTGATAATGGGAAAATCTGATGGCCTTGCTCCAGTTGTTTAATTTCTTCACGTTAATGTTCTTGGCAGGTTCCGGAGGAATTTGGGTTAATAATAGATGCCTGATATTAGAGATTAGTACCCTACGTCAACGAGATGAACATTTCAGTCTATGTTTCACAGGCACGTCTTGCTGATCGTTTACGGTAATTGAAACAATTCCAAGCAAGGCGGGCAACTGCAGCTAACAATGACTTTCCCTTTCCATGGTTCTAACTAGCTGCACCCAGCTGCTACATGTTATAGACATCTGCAGAATCAACTCCCAAACCTGAAAAGAGAATGAACATTCTGAAACACAGGTGATCCTTTGTTTCCATCTCAATCCCACAAAAGACACATAGTGAATCCACCTGACAGCCCCAAACAACCATTCTACTCTTCGTTGGCTGCTCGTTTACAGTTTTTTTTTTGTCATTTTTTTTGCAGTTCTAGTATACTTCTGAGATGTAGTCATTTTCTATTATAATTACTTGTATTATCCACTACATAAATGATATTATTTATTTATGTAAAAAATTAACACTGCTAATTATGTTGGTTTAAATGTTGACATGAGTTAACAAAGTGTGTACTGCTAAGTTATCTGATTGATACCTTTTTTCTCTTCCTAGGTTGTGCGTCTCCCTCCTCCTAGTAAGAAATGTAAAAAAAATAATAATTATATCATTTTTCAAATATACTTACGAAATGTTAGTGATATATTTTGATACATAATATGTGTAAAAATAATTTACATACTCTTCGTATTTAAATTGTAAATTTAAAATTTAAATCGTCAATCCTACAACCTCAAATTTTAAACATTAGACCTAAGCTCTAAAATCCCAAATTAAATCTATAAATCCTAAATTTGACAAGCTAATTTACACGAACTTGTGTATCAAAATTTTTCTCTAATTGTTATTAGAGATTTAAAATAAATAATTTATACATTTTTCTTAAAATCTGATTAATCTATGACACTAATTCAATTAAAAAGTCAATATTATACCAATAATCAATTAATCGAGCGGGATGAGGTGTTATGTCTCTTAAATAATGTTAGGGTTGAATACTGGCGTTGTGAATGTAGAAAACCGGAATGGAAGGGTCGTTCCCATTTTAAGCCTCTGAAAAATTCGATCCAAATTATTTGGCCAATAAATCAAATAACAATGGTTAAAAAATTCAATATTTTATAATCCCGATTAATCGATAAATTAAATAATATTATTATACTAAAAAATAAATTGAGGTTAAATAACAAAAGCATTTAGCTTTTATTCCTAATCCTTAGGAAAAACCAGAACTATTTTTGGTTTAAATCAAATTTGGATAAGCCTAAACCAATCCGAATTTAAAAATAGTAGTATTATATTCGTTGAAGTGGTCAAACAAAAATAGAAAACGAATCTGAATCAGCTTCTCTCAAAGGAAAAATAAGTAGAGCACGTAAGGTTTTATTATTTTTGGGAAAACTACACGGGTGGTGACCCAACTATCACCATTTTCTTATTTTAGTCACACAACTAATTTTTTCATCAAAATCATCCCTCTTATTAGATACTTTTTCTGTTTTGGTATCTCTCCATTAAAAACCTAACTAAATCGCCGACTTGGTAATTATTTTATTTTTATTTTATTTTTATAGTATTTTTTGGTCCTTCCCATCAAACTTAAGGATATACTATAGTGTTTTTTATTCTATCAATCAGGAGGGGGACCAAAATAAAAAATGGATTATACTTAGGTGACCAAAATAGGAAAAATGTGATAGTTAGGTGACAATAAAAATAAAAATAAAATGCCAAGTCAACGATTATGTTAGGTTTTTAACGGAGGGACTAAAACATAAAAAGTATCTAATGGGAGGGATGATTTTGAAGAAAAAATAGTTAGGTGACCAAAACAGAAATATGTTATAGTTTAGTGACCACCCATGTAGTTTTCCCTATTTTTTCCCAAACACGGCCCATGTTTTTTAAGTGGTGAAACCAGATATGGGGGCCCACAGAATAAAAGTTTTCCTTGAGATTCGTTCCCCATAAGGCCCAATTCCATTAAAAGCAAGCCAAAACGACATCGTCTCATCTAACTCCTTTCCTTTTTTCGCATTCGGTTTGCATTCCCTTTTTTCTATTTTTTGCCGTTAAGAATTTGTCGATTCAATTTCAAACGAATTGTTGAAAACTATTGAATCAACAATACTCATCAATGCAATAAAATTTCCGAATTTCAATTGCTGGATGATTGAAATCTCAAGAAGAATTTCGGTAAGTGTTTCAGAATTGAACTTCTAATATATATATATTTATCTGATTGTTTTTGCTTTTCCTCCCCCTTCAATCTTTCTTCTACAGCTTTTTTATCATTTAATTTGAACACGTTAACCACCGGTTATTTCAATGCGAACGATCTGATTTAAGAATCAATAAAAATAATAATTTGGAAGCAGTTTTTTTTTCTATAATGGAAATGCTCTGCTCCCAAACGTTATGCAACCTAACTTGTTATTGTATTTTTTTCTCGAATTGGTTGTTAGAGATTGTTTCTAATGGGGGAAGCTGAAAGGTGCAGGAATGGAGACTCGAGGACAGGGCCGGTGGTGAGTATTTTACCCTAGAGTGTTGGATACGCGTACGTGTTTGATTCATATATGCTCAATTACGTCTAAGCTTTTATATATTTGGAGAATCGTACCTGGTACTGGTAACTAAATATGTGATGGAGATTTGTACATGTACCAAAATGGAAAAAGTCCGGACGACATTGATTTGGGCTTCCAAAATTTAGATTCATTATTGTTTTGGACATGTTCTCTATGTATCTGTATGATGCTTAGTTTTTAAGAAAATTCATGGTTTTAAAGGGATTAATTTGCCAACGTGTTCAGTCTGATCTGGGCATCACTTTTAAAAAATGGCTTTTTGTGTTCTTTTCTTGATATCTTTTGCAACAATATTCAGTTTCTGTAACTTCATATCTTGGTGTTATAGTTCTGTTTTGGTACATTGATGTTATAGCTCTTTGTTAATCATATTAAGACCTGATCTTACTTGTCTTAAAACAGCAACCTTTTCAGGCTGAAAATGATGGTCTGGGAAATGATGGGGTTATTCCTCAATTATTTACCTCTTTACCTGCTTTAAATGAAGCTGCTGCTTATCTTGCACAAACAACTAATTACTTAGCTGGTTGTTTTTATAATTATTCTGGTGAGTTCTCTCTTTTCACCTTCATTTCTCCCATTTTTTTCTTCAATATTTATCTACAAAAGTTCCATTTTTATTTCTTTTCTTTTACTGGAAGCTGTCTTTGGACAGTTGTTTATCTCATTTTCAGGCTGAACTTGCTGATTGATCAAACTAATAGTGTTCTTCGTTTCTTTTTGGTCTACGTTTCTTCATCATATTGTGTTAATTGTTAATCTATGAGTTATGAATGACTTCATTGCAATTCTTTTGGACATGTTGCAGAGGAACCTGCTTTTAGAGATTTGAGGGATTCCATTGTACGTGCACAATTAGCAACATCATCTTCTGGGATAACTGAGAATTCTGTTATTAGTGATCATTCATTTTCAAGTGGAAGTAGCTCAACATTGTCTGCATCCTCTTATCATGCAACTACTGCCTCTGCCAACCACCATGCAGCAACGACCTCTGCTGGAGACCCATCTGAAATTAATGGTGCAATTGTACAATCAAATCATACCAGACAAAGTGGGATTTCCATTTTTCAAGGGTATTTATTCCTATATGCCTAATTGGGGATTTCTTTTATAGTGAAATTTATGATTTTAAGATATTTTCCTATGCTTATGATTTTATATTATAGTAGTCATTACATGGGGATGCGAAATGGTCAAATTTTTTGCAACTTATTAGCGGTGAAGTTCCTCAGTTATAAAGATCCTTCTGTGCACTACTTTTTTCTGCGCAAAAGTGAGGGAAATAGGGGTTGGAATAATTCATTTATGAAACATACAAGGTGGTAATCGTTGAGCGTATTTGTAATTTAAAATTCTTGTAATATTTTGAATTATCATTTTTCCCTTTGTTTTCTTGTGATATCTATGTGTATTTCTTCTTAGTGCAGAAGCAATTTCAGTTTGGGTATTATAAGGAGTAATGAATTGTTCCAATCTTTCAAAAAAAACTCAGGCTTATTGAAAGAGTAAGGAGTACTGTTCGTGGGTCTGCAAACGATATAGGATGGTTGAAACGTGATTCAGAGATGCCGTTAGTTGAAGATGGAACTGAGAGATTTACTGAAATTCTTGAAGATATTAGGTAAATGGGTGCCTAGCACATGTTATGGAGGTACAATTTCCTGGCATGGTTATGCATAACTTGATCAGTTGGCCCTCTTTTGTCAGGCATGGTCTGCACAAACTGCCAAACTCCATGGTTTATTTATTGATTCCAGGTACCTTGGTAAATTTTACTCCTCAAAACAACAATACTTGTATTCTGGGCATTGAGAGAGAAGAAAAAATGGAGAAATTGGAGGGGGGGGGGATCGATTCTGTTGTACTCAAGTAAAGTTAAGAGTGTACTTACCATTTCTTACTGAACTCATTTTTTGGAAAATACCATTTCTTGACTAAAGGTTTGCATAAACCGGTTAAAACACCAAAAGATTGATTCTTGAAGATTTTAGGGAACATGAAACCTTCTTGGAAACAGCATTGCAAAATCCTTAGTTGAGTTTGACTTCCATGCCTAGGATAGCACGGTCTATCTTCATATCAGCTCTGAAAGTCTTTCAGAGGTGAAATCAAGAATGTAGGTTTATTTATCATTGTCTGCATTTATATATCTATAGCAAGTGACTGCCTTGGATTTGAACCGACTAAAAATCAGTTATGCAAGCTTGGGACTAAGAATATACTAAAATGTAACGAAGGCTGAAGTTGACTCGACTTGAAATTCAAAATTTAACCTTGAACTTAAATCTTTTGAATAGTAAAGTTTGATGCATTATTAATCAAGACAAGGATAGTGGATGCGTTGTGGGATCTTTCTATTTTGTTGTTTTAATTCTTTTGTACAAGTTAAGATTCAGTGTTTTTGTGTTGCTCAATTGCTTAGTTCCAGTAATTGTCATTTCTGGCAGGTCTTTTCAGCAACCACGGGCCTCTTTGTTTTGTCAGTACAAAAACAAGTTTCTCAAAGATGGGTCTTACTTGTCATATTGCCAAGATTCATAGTGAGGTATATTTAATCACTATTCTCTTGCGCAGCTCTGTTCTTTAGTTTACGCTGAACATTGAACAATCACTAATCAGGCTTCAGTTGAGAAAAATGCCAGAGAGATAAAAGATTACATTGAGGAAATTTATTGGGGTTCTGGGAAACGTGTTCTGCTTCTTGGACATAGCAAAGGGGGAGTAGATGCAGCGGCTGCTCTATCTATGTATTGGTCTGACTTGAAAGATAAGGTTGCTGGGTTGGCATTATTAGCACAGAGTCCATACGGTGGGAGTCCTATAGCTTCAGATATCCTGAGAGAAGGACAGCTTGGTGATTATGTTAATCTACGGAAGCTTATGGAGATTCTAATTTGTAAAGTGCTTAAGGTATGCAAATTGTCTTTTTTACAGTTTCTTTGCTCTCGAGTGTCTATAATTTTTTGACAGCATGATCATTTGCAATTACTTTGCTGTACTCAGTGGGTTCATTGGGTAGTTTGGTGATTGTTATCCCTTTTTCAAATAAGGATGCGTCTCCAGTATGAGTCTACTTTCCTGTGAAGTCTAGTTGCATTATCTTTTAATGATTTGTAGCCCTTCCCAATTTATTTTTCCGACAATCTTCACATGAAACACTCCGACTGTAAAGGGGGACATACAATCTTTGGAAGACTTGACTTACAAGAGGAGGAAAGAATTTTTAAAGAAACACCGTTTGCCAATAGAGCTTCCTATTGTTTCTTTCCATACCGAAGCTAGCATCAGTCCCGCAGTACTGGCAACATTATCTCACGTCGCTCATGCTGAGCTACCTATGATGGCCCCCCTGTCCACTGGCCAGCCTACGAGACTGCCCGTTGTCATGCCCCTTGGAGCTGCAATGGCTGCATGTGCCCAGTTGCTGCAGGTCAGGTATAAGGAACAAAGCGACGGCCTTGTGGCGTGCTGCGATGCTGAAGTCCCAGGATCTGTTGTGGTGCGCCCAGCAAGGAAGTTAGATCACGCCTGGATGGTTTATTCATCCTTGAAGGATGACCCTGCCGAAGCAGATGCGGCCCAAGTGTGTGAAGCTCTTTTGACATTACTTGTGGAAGTTGGGCAGAGAAAAAGACATGAACACTCAATGAAAGACGAATGGCTTTAAAGCGGCTTATCTCGTTGCCACGCTTGGTTGTAACAGGTTAACTAACTCGCTAATATAGGTTTTCAATATTGTTTGGCCATAGGACTTCAGTCTTTTGATCGAAGTCTAATATCTGATGGTGTATATAGCTGAAAGTTGGGCAGATCCAAATGCATGATAATGATCAGAAGTAGGGGAGAGGGGTTGATTTTATATATAGCTCATCTTCCTCAATTCTCAAGAAATCAGTTATTTTCAAACCATTATTTCCCGTTGTTTGGTGTAGAGGGAACATAACTCGTCAGTCATGCACGTAAGACCAAATAAATAGAAAACAACAGCAGCAAGTTGTATTTTTTCGTATCGTACGTCAAATTTTATCTTAACGCGTTGTTTTTTTAATAGTCTTAAGGTGATTACAATTCACAAATTAGTATTTGTTCATACTTGTTTCTTAACTCTTTGACTTGCAAACAAAGCAGTTTGAGCTCGGGTCTCCTAAAATAAATATCAACCTCGTTGAGTTTTATTTTGATGTGTTGTTATGTATTTTATATTCATATCGTTTTTATGTTTAGTGTTACTGGACATTTATAATGATATTTTGTATTGTTGTGTATTCGCATATGGTATAATCATATTAAACATATTTCGATGTTGTATGAACATAACGGATGATTAAAACTAGTTTTCGATTTAATCGATTGGTTTATAGATTCAACAATAATTAAATAAAGAAAATTTTAAAATAAATTCAACAGTAAGGATCAATTCTTTAATTCTGGTTTCGTTACAATGGTTTATTAAAATTTTGATTTTATACCAATAAATAATTGGTCTAGTGGAAACAGGCACAAAATTTCTTAAGCAAGGACATGAATTCGAGTCCTGACGTGGATTAGGAGGGTCACTGCCAATGAGTTAGATACTAGTGATTAGACAAAAAGATGATTTTATAAACCAATTATCTTTAATTTTTAATTTAATCAACCGATCTAATTACGACAATGACAACTATGAAATATAATATAAAAGTTGGGCTCAATTCATGCATTAGAACGAGATATTATTTTTTTGATTGACGACATCAGGTTGAATATTTGATTGAGTCCAATTAAAAATTTTGAGTTAGTCGAATTAACGAGATCTATTTTATTATTCAAAATTTATTTGATTCTTTTAACTCTAAGTCCAATTGTTTGAGTTTCTATTCAAATTTGACGAGACATATTTTATGATTCAAAATTTATTTAATTTTTTTAAGTCGAGACCTATTTTGTAGGTTCTATGTTATTGTTGGTTGGATCTTGTAACGGGTGTTGGATTTGTGTATCTCATGGCTGTTAATCAATAAAATTTGGGGTACTCTTTTTTTCATCCGCTAATCGGATTTGGATTTTCTACCGAATCTAGTTATGAGAGATTTTAACGAGGCTTTTATTCTTATAAAAAAATAATTGTAAATATTTATAATGTTATGGTACTAATTAGTTCTAATTTAAAAACTTTGTATAATCATATACGATATACATGTATATGGAAAATATTTTGATACACCTTTTAATTTTAGGGTTTAGGGTTTTATATTATATGGTTTAGAATTTAGGGTTTAGGGTTTGAAATTTAAGATTTAGAGTGTTAGAGTTAGTGATTTAGGTTTTTCGATTTTATAGTTTAAATTTGAAGGGTTGTGTAGATTTTTTACATAGCTTATGTATCAAAATATATCATAATCGATGAACTCGACTTGAACTTAAACATTGATCCACTAATTATTAAAAAAATTAAATTATCCCAATCTCATTTTATAATTGATTTTAAAAAAAAAAATTGGAACCAAATTGAATTTAAAAAATTACATACAAATCAAGTTAAACGACGGGTATCATTCAATCTTTAGATTATTTATGGACGTTACCTGGTATCTTTTCCTCTCAAAAATGTTCCTTCCTCCATTGATTCTATGGAAAAATCTTATTGACTTAAGCATTAACGAGCGTTTGAAGCGTTAACTTCAACACTCTTTAACTGATCTTTCTTTTATACACCTTGAAGAAGAAAGTTCAAACTCATCCACTTCCTATCCAACTCTATCTCGACATGGACGAAGCTAAGATTGAATAATAAAAGGGGTCGAAATATTAAATTTTAAATTTTAAATTTAGGGAATAATGTCTAATTTATCTAATATTTAAGCTTATACGGACCTTGAATTTAAATTTTGGTTGAGACCGTGTTTTCCATCGCGTTGCGTTAATTGCGGTTGCAACCGCGTTTTCTGTTGCGTTGCGTTAATCGCGGTTGCAAACATAATAAATGCTATTGTGGTTATTACGAATATCACAATCGTGATTTTTTTTTAAATTCGTACAATCTTTTAAAGGAATTGTTTTTTTAGAAAATTATTGTAACTGAACAATAACAGGAATAACGTCTGTTATTTCTACAATTGACCATTACTCGATAACTTACAGTTGTGATCAACCGCTATTAATGTGATTCCGCTTCACACAACTATTTTTACAACGGCGTCACTACCGTTATACAACAATCACTATTTTACTACCCGATTACTATTTAAATCCCTGATATGGACCTAAATTATTATTAAATCAAAAATATTTAAGAGCTTATGCTCATCTTTTTTTAGTTCAGCCCTTACTTGAATAAATATTTAATAAATGTTTGTATATTTAATTCAAATACTTATTTTTACTTGAGATAAAATACTATTAGATTAAAATTTATCAATTTTTTTTACAAGAGCCTAAACACCTTTAGGCCCATATAACTCTGCCTCTGCATCTTAGGATGACTAATAAAAATATTATTAAAATTATGTTGGGAGTTATCAAAATTTTACATTAAAAATAACTAAACCAACAACAAAAGATGATTCACTTCTTATTCTTACATTTTCCATGCAATCTTCATTACATAAAGTAGGAGATAATGAGGGTGATGTCATTTGTCACTAAGAATTAAAAGTGGGTGTAACCAATTCATACATGATAGGTGCCCTTTTGCTTGCATGCCTTTGGGCTTTGGGGAAATGACTTTACTAAGATAATGTTGTCACCTTGTCTGGCTTCTCCTACCTGCGTGTCCACACATCTTGGGAATCTCACATGTTTTCCTTTTGAAAAATGATGGGCACTAAAAAAAATGGTGTTGTTGGGCAAAAGCAAAACTATTCACTCCCTCCCATCGCCTTCATTTCTATTATCTCCAATCCCCTTCAAGACAAACAACTTTGCCAAGCAATCATTCGCCATATCATTGTTTTCTTTGTTTTGGGGTCTTTTTCCAACCCTATACTGACATATAACTAGCAAGGCTTTACCTTTTCTTTTGCATGGTAATTACTTTAGCTATAGCTAGCTACTGACTTTAGAGATCACTTTAAATTAACTCCTCATTTATGTCTAATAGAGGCTAATATGGGGTTTTCCCCCTAATTTTTTAGTCTAGAAGTCACAAAAATATTAAGTTTAGAGTCGAGTCGAGTCAGATCAAATCTTATTTTACTGTACAATTCATTTGAAAGATGTCGAGCTTCTCATCCGTAATTGAAAGTAGAGCGTTGGCTACTAGCTATAAAGTTAATATGGCACTAAAGTTCATAATAATATAAATTATTATTTTTGTTTAATTATTGATATTTGATTTATTAACCGGTTAATTTAGATTGAATTTTGCAGAGATCTATTATGAGAATGCTCTTCCGACCCAGCTAGACCAACTTGTTGTTGGTAATATAAATTGTTTTTTTTTTTTGATAAACAAGTATCACAAAAACAAAAATTGGCAGAGAATTATAGTACAAATTAAAGAAGAAACTTGCCGTTTATTAACTGTTTACATTTATCTCCGGTGCACATATTTTACAGTAGAGATTAATTAACTAGAGTTGAACCCTAGTTTTCGTGTCAACTTAACAACAAACTTGTCTCTACAACAGTGGTAGAACTTGGCGATTGAAAAGCGAGTTTTCCTGGTTGGGTTCCTTCTGCAGATGGAATGCAGTTGATTATAGTGTGAACTGATGAAGAGTTTTGAAAGTTAGAGCTATTGACCATGAAAAACAATTGATTCCATATATTTATCATGAATAAGCTCTTTAATTTCCTAGTAGTAGTCCCAGAAGAACGGCTCCTCAATCCGGAACCCGGCATCCACTGCGCATATTTGCCATGTTGAAGAATAAGACCCGAATCCATCACTTCGATTGGTGACATCGATCATGAGATCGGGCAGGTCGAACAAGGTGTCGTCGTCATCGATCGAGGGTGAACTCGAAAGAGGAACTTGATCTTTTTGGCTTGCTCCAACTTCAGCATCTGCTTCAGATCGGGGTTTGATATTGCACCGCCTTGTCTCGAGAAATGTCGAGGCAGCCGCAAGCGAAGCGGCTGCCTGGATGTCCTTGGGGGACGTACTGGTGGGTCGTGGAAGTTGTTTTGCAATTTGAGGGAAATTAAGGTAGGCCGAGCGGCCCTTGATGGCCAGTGCGGCAACATCATGAGCTCGAGCAGCCATTTCGGCTGTGTGGTATGTTCCGAGCCATATTCTTGATTTCTTCCTCGGTTCTCGGATTTCCGACACCCATTTGCCCCAGCTCCGCATACGTACTCCGCGGTACGTCAGATGCTTCTTGCCATCACCAACATTATCACTCGACTTTGGCCTTTTCTTATTCTCATTATCATTCTCGGATTTCTCACCTATATTATATTTTGAAGTGGAAGAGGATGTGGCGGCGGCCACGGCCGCGGCAGAGATAACAGGAGAAGAGGTAAGCATGTTATGATGAGCATCATTCTCAATGTTGATATCTGTTTCCATGACTGATAAGAGGCCTAGTTGTTGGTAAAGGAATTTTGAGTGATTGACATATAACACGGTGGTATAGGACTAACTCTAAGGTGCTTATATGATTCTTCCATGGATTTTTATTTCTTTTCTTTTAGAAAGAAAAAAGAAAAGAAAATTGCATAATAATGATATAAAGAAAAAAGAATTAAAGAAGGCTGGGTCCATGGCATAAAGCCATTACAGTTCAGCACTTTCAGCTAATTTTGTTTCCCATGTGGAAATTTGAATGACTGTATGCTTAAAGCTAGTGGAAGACCATATTTAGACTTGGACCGTTCTTATTTCTTGTATTAATTAATAATGAATTGAAGTTTTGAAAAGCTCAAGTAGAATGAGGTGTTAAGTCTCTCAAATTAGACTAATGGTTTAAATTTTAATTTTATGAATAAAAAATATTGATTAGAAGGGTTCCCTCGTAATAAACCTATATAGTAACTTGATTCGAATCAGTCAGCTAATGGATCGAAATGGTAGGTAAGGTATATATGAACGTTATCTTAGGGCCCTACAACTCCAAGGACTCCTTTGAATTTCACATTTATGCTTTATTTTCTTTTTCTTTTTAGTTTTTACTTTTCTTTTCTCCTTTTTTTCATGTTCTTGGATTGAACTGGTTTTAGTTCTTTAGCGTAAGGTTAGCTTGTTGATATGTCGCCTTCAGCTTGGGCCAACTATGTCTCGTACGTGACCTCCCTGGCTTATCTGCCATAACTTTCTCACTACTTGGCCAATTGAATTGTTTATTTTCCAAAGGGCCACTTCTGTTCTTGATTCAACACCAGGCATAAAAAATCTGATGGGCTAGAAATGGATTGGCAAATGCAAATCTCGTGACCCCAGAATATGTATTACGGGAGGATATATATAATCATGTGTATGTGTATGTGTATGTATGACAACAGCAACAGCGGAGATAGACGTTTGTACATGCGAGTGGGGTCATGTCATCCAAGGAAGATTCTGAGTAGGGATGGGCACAGTTCGGGTCAAGTTTTTATTCAACCTGAACCCAATCCAAAAATATAAAGATTTCACCCGACCAATTATGTGATAAAGTTTTACCCTACTCGAATTTTAGTATTAAAATTCGCATCCGACTCGACCCCACCGAAATAAATAAATATATAAATATATTTAATAAAAATAAAAGGGAATAATAGGAAAAAATAAATAGGATTATTTATAGTAATTATCCCATTTTTTACTTTCTAATTCAATAAAATTAAAAAATTAATTGAAAAAAATATAAAGAGATAGACATTATAATAATTACCCTTAAAATATATGAATAATTATATAAATATCTCAGGTCTTATATTTTCTACCCTAAACCTAACCAGGCCAAAACTTAATTTTTTAATAAAAAACCGATCATGTTAGATCATATTAAAATCCGTCGGTCCCGGTGAAATATTTATCCCTAATATTAGGCTCTGCTTCCAAATTTCGTGCTGTTATTATTAGCGGCCGAAAATTAAACCCCGATTCGAGTTCCATTCCCCCACTAACATTAGTTACCTTACCAAGTCAATTATTCGGATATGATTATGTTTATGTTAAATATATCATCAAAAAAAATACGTGAATCATCGTAAAATCATATCAGAATTTATATAGAGGTTTCTCTTATTATATCCAATGGCATTAACTTCATCCATTTTCGTTTTAGACCTTTCATTTTTCTCCAAAATTTTCAAAACTACAACCAACGACTCTCGACTTTCAACTAATATATATATGTCGGGCTATTACCTTCTTTCCAAAAGACATGTCTGATAGGATGTACAACACCACTGTTTATATATCCCAAAAGCGTGACATTTTCTCCCACTCAACCTCGTGACGCCCTCGTCACAAGTCAACCACGCTCGTGATGGGCAAATTGTCACGATTGTCCACCCGGCCTACTCTGCTCACAGGCGTTTGGCGTGAAATCAAGCAGTCAAAGGGTCGCTCTGATATCACTTGTCACAGGACCATTACCTTCTTCCCAAATGATATGTCTGATAAGATGTGCAATGCCACCGTTTATATATTCCAAGACTTCTATTTTTTTTTCGATGTGAGATTAATATTCTCGCCTATTTCCAAGCATAACATATACATACATTATAGCTGTCATTACGGGCACATGGACCAGCTATAAAAAGAAGACATTGCAGTCTTTGTAATAATTGTCTCCGGGCAGAGGCTTGCCGCCATCAAGCTAACTTCATTACTCGTGCAATACTGCTACATGTTTTCATGTTTGCAGTCCCAAATCTTTAACGTAAGTTTATATCTTTCTTTTTGCATCACACAATCTTTGCTTTACTCAATATTTTAGTCTCAGCTTGCCTTTAGTTACACTATTCCTCGTATATTAATTGTTTGTTTCGACTATCAATACGTTTCAAGTTCGAGAACATTAACGATCCAATTCAATAAAACTAATGATTCTATTTAAATAAGGATTATTATCTCATACATAGGCAGTGAAATTTTTTTGTTTCTACAAGTACCTTAATTTTAAGACTTAGGGTTTAGAATTTATGAGTTTTAGTATGAGTTTAGAACTTAAGGTTCATGGTTAGAATTTAATGTTTAGTATATGAGTTTGAACGAATAAATTTATATTTGTATTTATTTCATTTATTTTTTGTTAATATTGTAAGAAAAGTTTACTATTCAAAACTATATATTTATATTCTTTTATTTAATTTTTAAAGCATATTCGTTTGTTTGTAAAATAAATGAACATTTTTATTCTCATTTATTTAACGTATAAATAAACAATATGCGAACTATAGATTGATTTGCAATTATTGTCCGAATTGAAATCGAAGTTGTTGAATCAGATATTGAGAAATGTGTAGTTTTCGGTTGTTTATGGTAGAACTTACTTCCTATTCGAGTAAAATAGTATGATATAATAAAAAATGTGAAACATGTCTAATTTGACGATTCCAAGAAATTTATATATCATAAAATAAAAAGTAGCATCTGAAAATAATAAATAAATCCATGGAAACTGGAGTAAAACTGATAAAATAACACACACAAAAAAAAAGAGTGCAATTACCAAAAATAAAGAGACGATACCAATTTTGCAGTAAGTACCACACACAAGTTCTGGGCAAAATGTTGATATCTTGGTAGTAACTGGCTGCTGCTAAAAATACTAGGTGAAAGCAATTAAATGCAAATATTTCTTACTGCTGGGCACATTGCACTCTTGGTCCCGACTCCTCGTCTTCGTCATCATCTTCATCATAAGCTTCACGATGTCTATGACTATGCTGTGGTTGTTCCTTCCTCCTCTTTACCTCCTCGGCACTGACATCATGCAGAGTAGTCTCTTCACAGTCATCAAGCTCCATGTCTGTCGAGCACTTACTAGGTCTCATGGGCAAAATGGTCTCTATCTTCCGGCATTTTTCAGGTGAAAGTACCCCAGATTCCGGGAAAACAACATTGAAACGGATGATTAGCTTGCCCTTCATGAAAGGTCTCTGATGGTGGGGCATACCCTCATCATTGATAGCTTTGTATTGACCTACATTTTCAAGCGGAGGGAGAGAAGATGAGTGAATATGACGTCAACTTCAAAGGTAGTTTGATATGATAACTAAATATGCATGAAGAAATTACCAGGCTTAATGACCTCGTCCGGCTTTGATTTAATTAAGAGCTGCCTGCCATCAAGGTGGGTGAGGGCAAACTGAAACCCACAGAGAGCCTCTGTCAAACTGAGATTGTGTTCCGCTTGAAGGTCATCCATCACCCTCTCAAATTTGGGGTGTTTCTTGAGTTGCAATACAAAAACAATGTCTCCAGTTACTGTGTCAGGCTGTGCAAATGACGAGAACAAAAATATGGTCAAGCTTGAAATACTAGAAAATTGTTACTTAAAAGATAAAAGAGCTTCACTTACAGCCTCATCAGCTTGTCCCTCGAATGTAATTTTCTGACCATCTCGCATTCCTTTCTCAACATGTACTTCCAGCACCTTCTTTTCCTGAGTAACCTTGTTTCCTTTGCACTGTGGGCATCTATCTCGATCATTGATCACCTCACCTGCAAGGACAGAAATGAAATCCAATGCTCATAATTCCTACATATAATGTGTACTAAACCTCCAAGAAAAAAGAAACAAATTTATATACCTGAGCCTCTGCATTCAGTACAAACATGCTGCATTTGTTGGATCATACCAATACCAATCTGCCGTCTTGTAACTTTCATTCCTGTACCATGGCAACCATGACAGCTAGTGGAGGCTCCACTCTTTGAACCTTTACTGAAAATTTTAAGAATGCAAGTGCATAACATGTAATCAGACCAGTCAAAGGTTCTCTACAGTGGACATACAGGTCATACAGCAGGAAGACAAGATAAAACTTCAGTGATTGACTCATAACAAGTTACTGCAGAGGAGTAAATGTAACTAAGAGCATCAGCTCCAGAACTTGTAGAAGATCACAATCAAAAGAAAACAAGAACAGATTTAGCACAACTTAACTGACAACACCAGCCGGTGTAATTTCTCAGGGGACCTATGAAATCTTTTCAATCGGGTAAACAGAACATATACACAAAAGGAGAACTAATGGGTCAACCACAATATATCAGATATCCATAATTTCAAAGGAGACCTATGAAGCCTTTCCAAGAAAGTAAATAGAACATTATACAGTAATTCCATAATTAGAAGATGATATCAGATGTTAATAACACATAAAAAGGAAAGACCACATTAAGATCATTTGACAAGCAATCAGCCTCAAAGCACCACATTTCCAAACTCACATTTTCTATAAAGAAAATCTAGTTAACTGTAAAAGTAACTGTGATGGTAGACGTACCCTTTACATTTAACGCATATTGCGTTCCTAGAAAGAGAGAGTTTTTTCGTTGCCCCATTGTACAACTCTTCCAGAGAGACTTTAAGAGAATGCACGACATCTTCACCTTGCTTCTGCCTTCTTCCTCTTGAGCTACCACCGCCTAAGCATTAAAAAGACATGATTAAAAATGGCAACAGAACTTCCCTTAATAGAAGGTTAATCAAAAGAGAAAATACAAAAGAAAAACAAACCATCTCTTACCACCAAAGGCTCCCCCACTAAAGAATGACTCGAATATGTCAAATGGGTTGTGAGAAGGACCGCCTCCTCCCATTCCCTCTTTAAGAGCATCTTCTCCATATTGATCATAAATTTCTCTCTTCTCTGGGTCACTAAGAACTTCATAAGCATGAGCCAATTCCTTGAACTGGGAAGCAGTATCAGAAAATAGTGTTAAAATGGGGAAAACAAGTAAAATGCATGCAAACCCTAATAATTCTACTTGCACACAAATATCTTTGGAAAATTACGCAGATAAACTAAAAGCTGTAAGCTATACTCTACATATTTTCAAAAGGAAAAGAAAACACATCAGAAAATATGTCAAATCTATTTCATGATCAAATATGCTAAAGCTTGAAAGAACAACAAAGATGTAAACTTATTAAGAGAGATAAAAGTTGTGTTTTATCGTTACCTTCTCAGGGTCTCCACCTTTATCAGGATGATTCTTTATTGCAGCTTTCTTATAAGCCTTCTTTAATTCATCTTGACTTACACTTTTTGGAACACCAAGTACTTCATAAAACTTGGTGTTGTCAGACTTCTTTGGAACACGCCCAAACATGATTAAATCACTTCACCTATCCGAAGTTAAGTAACATAATGGTAAATTAACAGATAGACATGATGTAAACGTATACCAATTAAGAAATAATAAAAAAAAAAGCCTAATCCAAAACAATGGATTCAGAAAGCTATCAATTTTATACAAATTTCTCCAATTCTAAACATAGACTCATTAAACATGACAAATAACAAAAACGAAAGAACCAAAACGGTTTTAACTATGATCTACAAATGACAAAACTAAGGTACTCAAAGATTAGGGTTTTGAGGAAAGAAATAAGCGATACAATCCCCAGTTAAGGAATCAACCCTAAACCCTAACTCAAAATAATAATATAATCGGAAAGCTATGATCTTTTTTTAAAATCTCTCTAATTCTAGGCAATCATAAGCTCGCTACCAAAGAAAAACGAAAGATCCAAAGCAGTTAAGTAAGAATCGCAGAATTAAGATACTTACCGGCCAGGGATTTTGAGAAAGGAAAAAAGAAAAAACACAAACACAAGAGTTCGGGTTTTTGTGAGAGAAAAAAAGCTCGAGAGAGAGACCACGATGCTTTTCCCTCACAGATCGTGGAGGAGTTTTTACCAATGGAGGATTCTTCTATTAAAGGGAAAACAAGTTTCTAATTCCACGCCTCTATTTTATTGTTTGCACTCTCAACTTACCCGTCTTACTTCAATTTACAGCGTTTGTGTGCGATTGGAAGTATCAATTAGTGGGTGGGGAAAGTATAGTTAACAACCCCTCTCGGCCCTAAGGTTGTGGTGTCACGTGCTAGTGGATGTCAATGGCACGCGTTTCCAAGAGCGGAATGCAACTGAAAAAAAAAAGCACATTAGGGGTTGTAAACAAGACATTTTGGCCAGATGTATGATTTTAAAATATCGGACGACTGATGTTCATTATAAAAAGAATTGGCGGCTTGCAGCAACCGAGCCGGCTGTTTGGTCATAATTGATGGCTGAAGTGTAACGACGTCGTGCGGGAAAGCAAGTAGGCGGTGTAAACAAGTTATTTGTATTTGTTAGTTTCAGCTGGAAAATGGAATTCGGAATTCCTTGTATGTGGAACAGCTGGGAAAACCCCATTAACCTTATAAGTTCCTTCTTACGATCCGGAGAGATTCAAAGTATTTACAGGGTAACGAATAGGGTCGAGTAAAATTTCATTCAACTCGTCTTGAAAATTTTTAAATAAAATTTGAATTTAAAATGAGAATTTAAATAACTCGATTTTTTTGTAGTAATTAATGGATATTTTTAAACTCGAGTCGAGTCCTTTAACTTTGTCTTATATATGTATATTTCATATAAAAAATATAAATACTTATATATGTATATTGTATATAGTTATAAAAAACTGTTTAAATTGGAACATATTATTATTACTATAACATTATAAATATTTACAATTAAATTTGAATAGGAACTCGAACAACTCAACTCGAATTTCATAAACACTACTCAGCTCGAAAAAAATTAAAATAAAATTAGAGTTATAAAATAAAATTCGTAAATTTGACAAATTCAAGATTTTTTACTCGGCTTCATCGAATGATCACTTCTAATAACGAAAGTTTGGTCATAATTGATTTTTTATAAACTTTCTGTTTTAAATTATTTTATAAGTTCTAATAACTTTTATGTATGCTACGATCGACTAGGGTGAGCGTTCGATCGGATCGAGTAAAAAAAATTTGAGTTATTCAAATTGACGCATCATATTTTGCATCTCAAACTTTATTTAAAATTTTTTGAGTCGAGTTTTCGAGTTCCTATACAAATTTAATTGTAATTATTTATCATGTTATGATACAGTTTGATTCCAATTTAAATGACTTTATCTAATCGTATAATATATTTTCTTTATATTTTTTCATATGTGGCATATATTTATTCATATTTTTTTATATCGGTATGTATATATGAGGAAAATTGAGGGCTCAAAACTTAAAAATCAATCCACTAATTATTAATTTTTTTGTATTATTCGAGTTATTCAAATTTCCATTTTACAACTCAAACTTTATTTGAATTTTTTTTTCGAATCAAGTAGAGTTTATGAAATTTCGAGTCGAGTCAAGAAGAATCGTGTATTTTCGCCTCAAGTCGATAAAAAAAATTAATTTTTTTGAGTCGAGTCAAATTTTGCTCACCCCTACGGTCGTCTATAGCTACTAGTTTTTTTTGAAAGAGGTCGTATATAGCTACTAACAAGGACAAAGATAGGATGAAACTATGGGCGCTTATTAAGCGAGTCGATCGTAAGTAGAGTAATGCTCAATTTATGCTCGTAAAAAAATATCGTTGCTAGACTCGACTCATTGCTCGACTCTTGCTTGTTAAAAAATCTCGTTACTCAACTCGTTGCCTATTAAGCTCGCCAAAATTTTTACTTTATTTTTTTAAAATATAGATAAAATCTAGTAATACTAATAGAACTTGATAAGAACATACAAATTCAGAAAAATGTGAGAACTGTGAAGATAAATAATCGAACATGCCATGACTAAGTTAAAGATGAAGTTGATATTTGAGTGTGAGACTCTTTAGTTTCTCAATAATCTTCGATGAACAACAAAAGAGAATTCTTAAGGATTTGTGAGTTTTAACCTTAATCATATTTTTATATGAAAATCGAAGATTTTTCTCATTTTTTACTTTTATACATAAAATAATTATAAAATAAAAAGGAAAAGTTTTAATAAAAAAGGAGATTAATTATTATAATTTAATTTTTATTAATACAATTAACTTTTTGAATTATCGGGAAATACAAAACGTTTTAGAAACGTGAACATTTTTAATTTCAAAAAATCTTAAAATTTCTTAATTTTTACAAAACAGTACCCAAATTCTTAAAATACCTCAAACGCAAACCCCAAATCATCATCACTTCCACCGTCGATCGTCGTCCTTGAGTCCACCCTTCAATCTTCGGACCTAGCCACCTATTTTCCCAACATGGCGTCGCTGAAAACGATGAACGGCGTGCCAGACGAACAAATCAACGCCATCTTGATCAGTCGAGGCGAAGCCAATCTATCTCTGAAAAAAATAAAAAAGGACGATCAAACGATTGACAAAGTATAACAAAAACGTGTTATAAAGGCAGAGAAAAACGTCATAAAGAAAAGATTATTCTTATAAAAAACAAAAAAAAATTAAAGATAATAAATAAACATACAAAAAAAATATCAACGATCGAGAACTAATACTAAAATTTATATTGTCCCCGGCCAAGTAAAATAAAAAGAAAAAGGAAAATTATATAAAGAGAAAAGTAGAGTAATAGACAATTCTATTTATTATAAGTATAATTATATGTTATCATATGTAGCAACTAATGGGTAATCATATGTACCAACTGTCACCTAAGTATCATTATATGTAATCATATGTATCGTTATTATAAAATAATTATTTGTATAAATACATCAAACCAAATAGTTAAATAAATGATTATTTATATGTAGCGTATTCGCAAATAGCAAGGATAATTGGTTCAATATATTTATACATATAACTATTTATATGTATAATATATATCTCATTTATTTATGTAAAATGATTTGGTACAAAATAATTAGTTAGTATATAATTTTAGAATAAATAATATTAGGTATATTTTTTATTTTAAATTATAATAATTGGAATTTAAAAATGGGTTAATACTGAACTCAAGGAAATGTTTCAGTGAAAAATAAAGGTTGTTCTCCGTAGAAGACTTGTGTTCGAACATATATTGTTTGTAAGGTGTACGTGAGTTTTATTATGGTTAAAAATTGAACAGATATTATTATGAAACCAAGTTAAAAAAAATATTAGAAAAATATGTCAATATAATTTTATCTAAAGTAAAAATAACCTGCGTATAGGGGTAGAAATTGGGTGGAAAATATTCGAAAACCGTGGGGATCCGAACCGACGGGATAGGAAAAAACCAAAATCTTTACCCACGAGGGACATAGGAAGTTTTATCACCGAAGTTCAAATGGGGATGGAGATGGGGATAACCGAATCGTAACCGTATAAATAATCGTGGGGATTCCAAAAAATATCTGCAAGGATCCTCATATTTTACAAGATTTTTAAAAATATATATACTTATTTATCTATGTACCTCATCTTAGTAAAAAAAAACCTCTAACCATATTATTATCACCTCAACTTTCTCTCAAACCTAGCCACACTCAAGCTTCTCAATACATTTCTATCTTAGTTTTTAGATACAAACTAAAACTCTTGTCTAAATCTTCCTCAAGACAACACCCTTTTAATCTTCATCATCTCGTACCTGCTTCCAATGGAAGTATTTAAATTTTATATTTTAAACTGAATTCGTCATTTATTTTGGTCAGTAAAATAATAATTTTGTTTGATTTTTGGGATGTAAATTCTCTAAAAACCGCAAGAATCCGCGCATGAAAAGTATGAGGACAAAAAATTCCCGAAATAGTTAATAGGGATTCTCCAAAACCGCAACCGCAAATGTTAGGACGGAGTGGAGAATGCAAAACCGTTCCCGCCTTATCCAATTCCCATCCCTACCCGTGTATTGCACGAGTATACAAAACGAGTTCAATAATTCACCAAGCCGTATTGTTTTCATCGACCGTCCAAAGTAAAGATTATTATCAAAATATTTTGAGAAAAAAAAACCCTTAAACATAACAAATGACACTGAGATAAACCAACTTCTCAGGTCTTTCTTTCCATTGACTTCACTTTTCTGTTAATGCAAGGACCAAACATGTTAAGTCTTTCTTTAATATGTTAAAACTCAAGTGGCATAATAAAATATGGTGGTTTTCATACTTAGCTAACCATTTTTTGTTTTCCTTTTATTTGGTACAATTTCACAATCATCTTCGAAGTCGTCATAATTCAACTTCAATCCAATCATTTTTGAAGAAGAAGAAGAAATACATTTCGTCCTACAAATATAATTGACAAGCAAAGTTAAGTACTAAGTCGCTATTATAATTTATTACGTGGTGATATAATAATACTTTTAATAAAATATTATATTATTTATTATAATTAAAATTACTAACAAATACTTAAAATATATAAGTCTGAAATAGTTGAAAATAACAATGCAAAAGTCTATTTTAAGAAGAAGAAGAAGACTAATGGACTAAACTTCGATTATTTCAAAGTATTGATATCCTTGTCGAAAATTTCTCTCTTTTTCTTTTTCTAAATTTATTTAAAGAAGAATTAATGAATTATTGTCGTTTGCCTGTATAAAATTCGATTCAAACTCAACTTCTTTCACTTTTAATTATTTAAAATTACCCATAACATGTCCTACTAAACGTGAGTATTTTTTAATGCACGTAATTTTGACATTTAAAATTTCAGTAATGATGAATATTTGATACATTAGTGTCCCACTAGTAATCACGTAATAAGATATTATTAAATATAAATTAATTTTTTATAATATATTTATATATAATTTATTAACGGTACATAAAATTATACTCTTCATTGTATAAAAAATTAACTTGATTTTCAATATGTAAACATGTTTTAACTAATAATCAGTTGGTCTAGCGAGATAAGGTGTAAGGTCCCCGAAAAATATCTGCAGAGATCTCCAATATTTTACAAAGTTGGATGGCCATAAGGGTAATTTATCCATTTTTAACAAAAGTCTAATCTTCTGTAACCTGAGTATGGCTAGCTGAAGTAAGTTTGAAAATTCTCCGTAAATTTTATAAAAATAATTAGAAAGTGGTCTATACATTGTTGTAAGCGTGATTCGGTCAAATTTTTTTAAGATACACGGTGACCAATTTCAATATGTATTTTAAAAATATATGAATATTTAAAGGGTTTTATTTTGATACACAGTCCGTGTAAATATTTTTACACAATCCTTCTATAAAATTCAAAATCTAAAACCCTAACTCTAACACCATAGATTCTAAAGCCTAAACTCTAACCCTAAACCTTAAATTTCTAAACCTTACACCCTAAACCCCTAAACTAAACTCCTAAATTTGAAAAGCACGCGTAAACTTTAATTTAAACACACACTGTGTATCAAACTTTTTCTCATTTTTGAATGCTTAAATGTCATAAAAAATTTAATAGTGACTTTGAAAAATCAAAAAATATTCTACATGATAAACCAGGAAGTGAGCTTTGTATTTCTATAACCATACGAAAGTCTAGATTCGTTTAAAACAAACGGTTCTTGATTTTAAGTTATGTATTATATGTTATTACTTTTTGAGTGAGCAAAGGTCAGAAGAAAAGCCTACAGACTGCAATAATGATAATGACTTCAGAAATTCGACATAAATCATACGAGCAAAATTAAAAGAGATAATTTATATGGGTAAAACTTTGATACATAGGCTGTGTAAAATTAATTTTACACAAGCCTATGTATTTACACTATAAAAACCCAAATCCTAAATTCTTAACCCTAACCCTAAAAAGCTAAACCCCACACTTTAAACCATAAACCCTAAATTCTAAACACTAACCTTAAATTTTAAACCCTACAACCTAAACCTTAAAACCTTAAATTAAAACTCTAACACCTAAAATTAAAAGGCACATGTAAACTAAAGTTGTGTATCAAAGTTTTTTCCAATTTATATAGATGAAAAGATTATCAAATCTAATTCTTTTTAGAACAAACGGATTATAATTTGAAATTATAGGTAAGATTAGAATTATGATGTCAAAAAAATAGTTTATTCTTGTCTGCTCCTCGTATCTATCGTTGTCTCTTCCCATTGCGTCATCTTTAATTTCCAGACAAAGACAGCTGAATCAGTCAGATAAAACAACATGCAGTTACGCTGACAAAATTCTTAAGCTGTTAAATGCAAATAATCACAAATTGCAGATAGTCTAAAATTACCTCTTTATAAACTGGTTCTACTGTACGATTTAACGTTCCACTTGGTAGTAAAAACTCGATCTTTGGAACATCGAAACGAAAGATTCCATCTTTGGGCATGGTATCAACAATAATTACTGATGAATTTAACCTTTCAAACTACCCGTACTCAATTGAAACCAGTAAAAAAAGGAGGGTCAAGAGTCAAAGTCATCCATTTTCAGGGGGGAAAACAAAAAGAATGTTGTTGACGTGTTTTGATCTAACCGTAACTTCGGATGAGTCGATAGAAACGACGTCGAAGGATGACTTGGCATTAGGATCGTCATCGACGGCGCAGAGGGCGGTGACAACTTCCGATGCGGTCTGGACGCAGCGGAGGAAGGGAGAGACGAAGACCCGGTGGATTGGGAACGGTAGGAGGGCTCTAAACGCACGTCCCGTCTGAAAGGCCCTGGATAAACTGTCCTGATGTAGCGGTGGATCACATGGTCTGTCGGATGTTTTTTCCCACGTAGGATCGGCGTGATCCAAGCGGCCACCGTGCCTCATAACCAACACGTGCTGTTGATAAGTTTTTGTCTGCGACTGCGTAGGATCCATTGCTGTAGCTTAAAAGCTTTAGGTTTCTACAAGGAATCAAAGGATTCTTGTGTCTGGTTTTATGCGATCGGAGTTTGCCAAGAAACTATGAAGCAATCGGTTGCAGTGCACATTGTCATCACTCTCCCATGCTTTTATATATTGGTTAAAATATGTAGAGACAGAAATCCTGGTCTATATTTTATTGTATTAGGTGAATTTCTTGGGGAAACAAAGGAAAACTTTTCATATTAAAGAAATATTTCTCTTCGCGTGCTTCGTTAGGTAGTATAAAATCACGGCTTCATTATTATTATTGATAAAAGATGAAATGCATTAGAAAGAGAGAAAGAATTGGTGCCGTCACTGGGCCAGGGCAGTAGGGGCGCCCGTCCAGGGCTCACGCCCAAGAAAATTGGGTTTGGAGGTATGTTCTTAGCTAACAACCACCAGTTGGCCTAGCAAGATGAGGTGCTAGGTCCCCTAAACAAGGTCAGAGTTCGAATCCTAACATTGTGAATTGAGAAAACTAGGTTGGGGAGGTATGTTTTTAATCGACAACTAGTTAGTTTATTAGGATGAAGCATTAGGTCCCTTAAGTAAGGTCATGATTCGAATTCTGATGTGAATTAGAAAATTAGGTTGGAGAGTATCTCAATACTGAATCTCTGCAAAATCTAATTCGATTAATCGATCAATGAGTTGAATACCGTTAATAAACCAAATATAGATATAAACATGTTCTTATACTAGCCAGTGAATCCGTGTTCTCTTGAATTCTCTAAATTTGAGGCAAGAAGGTTGCAGAACATTACTAGTGGCTTCTTCCTATTGAAAAACATAGATAATACACCCGTGTTTCATGATACAAATGGTGTAATTGTTTGGCAACTTAAATACGTTGTCTTGGTATTTATATGCTTTTAAAACTCCCGAATGTGATCATGATGTGTCTAATGCCCTTTTGAAGCCAATAACCAAGTTTTTGATTTGTAGGCTGTCGAGAGTTGAACATATGCGCATCAAGACTACACTTTCACAATGATTCAATACATAAAATTCTTTTATTTCATCACTTTTATTATCTCAATCTGCACCTTTGACAAACAAAACATGATACTTTCATGGAGTAAAACTTATTTTTGTTGAATTCAAAACATTAACATCAGAAACAAAGTTTTAACGTAAAAAAAGACACATCAAGAGGAAGGCCGAGCAATGCTTCTTCATGGTTTAATCACTAAGTTGCTATTTTGCAATGTAAGTAACGCCAGTCCGGCCACTTTCTGTGAGCACCTCAAAGTTTCCAGCACTAAATGTCTGGTTTTCCCAAGAAACCGGTCGTCTCAGTTCTGAATAGCCACAATAAGATACTTTAGTAACACGAGTGTCCTCCTTGAACGCAGAAACTGAATCTACAACTCCTTTCCCTTGCATATGAAATGAAATGTATACAGTAAATTATTCAAAATCAAAGAAACAACAAAGTAAATAATCAACATATTCATATTGTTCTCTAATATCCAAGAATGTAGCTTACAATGCGTTATTAGTAGCAGGTTTTCTGATGGGTATTTATCCGCCAGTGCCTTAAAGATACGTTCATGTCTACTCCCCGTATCCGTCGACGTCTCTTCCCATTGCTGCGCCTGTAATTTTCAGACAAAAGACCTGTATCAGTCAGATAAAATAACGTCTACTTACATGCATGCAACTACAGATGGCCAAAAAAACCTACCTCTTTATAAACTGGTTCCACCGTACGATCTAATGTTCCACTTGGTAGCAAAGACTCAATCTTTGGAACATCGAAACGAAAGATTCCATCTTCGGGCACATCTTGAGGCCTAACTGCTGATATATCTAACAATTGACGCAACCCGTACTCGATTGAAACCTGTAAAATACAAAAGAGGCTCAAGAGTCAAAGTCTCAACCATTTTCACGGAAAAAAAAAAACAAAAAGAAGTTTGTTGTCGATGGTGTTTTGATCTGACCTTGACTTTGGATGAGTCGATGGAAACGACGTCGCAGGATGACTTGGCATTAGGATCGCCATCGACGGCGCAAAGGGCGGTGACAACTTCTGATGCAGTCTGGACGCAGCGGAGCAAGGGGGACACGAAGACGCGGTGGATTGGGAACGGTAGGAGGGTTCGAAACGCACGTCCCGTCTGAAAGGCCCTTGA
This sequence comes from Hibiscus mutabilis, assembly GCA_019671005.1. NCBI lineage: Eukaryota > Viridiplantae > Streptophyta > Magnoliopsida > Malvales > Malvaceae > Hibiscus > Hibiscus mutabilis. The sequence goes on from CM033723.1 coordinate 48,473,543, forward strand.
TAAACCTTTCTGTATCAGCGGCGAGTCCCATGGTCTGTCGGCTGTTTTTTCCCATGTGGGATCGGCGAGGTCCAAACGGTCACCGTGTCTCATAACCAACACGTGCTGTTGAAACATTTTTGTCTGCGACAGCGAGGAATCCATTGCTGTAGCTTAAAAGCTTTAAGTTTCTACAAGGAATTAAAGGATTCTTGTGTCTGGTTTTCTGCGATCGGAGTTCGCCAAGAAACTATGATGCAGATCATTTTCCTTATTCTTTATATATTGGTTAAAATATGGAGAGAGGAATCCAGGTCTTTATTTTATTGTGTTAGGTGAATTAAGAGAAAGTTCTTGGAACAGAGAAGAAGAAAGGTTTTCATATTAAAAAAAACACAAAAATCAAGTGTTATATTAATAAATTAAATATTTTTTAACATATACGCTTGAAGGAGCAGTGGATATGAAGAAACTACCAAGGCACTGGCGGATAAATATCCATAAAAAAAAACCTGCAACATCCAATAAAACTTCTCAAGTGTTTCTTTACCATTGACTTCACTTTTCTGTTAATGCAAAGACCAAAACTTCTCGGTCTTTCTTTAATATGTTATCAAGTGGCGTTATAAAATATGGTGCTTTTCTTACTTAGCTAACCATTTTTTGTCTTCCTTTTATTTTGTAAAATTTCTCATACATCTTCAAAGTTGTCATAAGAATAAAAAACACATTTCATCCCAAGAATATAATTGACAAACAATGTTAAGTATCAAGTCACCATTATAATTAAATCCAATAAGTGGTTCCAGTGGAAAAGCGAATGATGTTCATCTTAGAAGATTCGAATTCAATCGCATTGTCTGCAGGTATATATGTATTATCAAAGAGTTAAGAATATATATTAATAAATACAAACTTGTAATCATCTAACTTGTTCACAACTTTGAAAATATTTATATATTTGTTATAATTAAAATTAATAAGAAATACTTCAAATATATAAGTAAGAAATAATTGAAAATAAAAATGCAAAAGTCTATTTTAGGATGATGATGAAGAAGAGAGAGATTGAAAATTCAGAATACTAAGTAAGAAATATATCCCAACCTCAATTGCAGGAAAATATCTCTCCACTGAAATTGTTTCGTTTCCACAAGTAGTTTACCAATGCTAAACTAGTCTTTGCAACTTTCCAGGAAAATGGGGGACGTTGTGCAACAGCTTCGTAGGTTCTTTCCAAACTCCAATCTTCAGTCGCATTAAAACCAGACACAAACTACCTTTGATTCCTCGGAGAAACTTGAACCTTAAAGCCATGGGAATGGATCCCTCGGACTCAAAAACTTACCAGCAAAACGTGTTGGTTATGAGACACGGTGACCGTCTCGACATCTTCGACCCCACCTGGGAAAAAACGGCCGACAGACCAAAACTTCTCAAGTCTTTCTTTAATATGTTAAAACTCAATTGGCCTATATAAAATTTGCTTCAAAGTCCAGTTTTATTCCCTTTTAATTATTTAAAATTGCCCATAACATGTCCAACTAAACGTAAGTATTATCTTAATACATATAACTTTATCACTTAAAATTTAAGTAATGATGAATATTTGATACATTAATAATATATCGTGACACAAGAGTAAATCACATAATAAGATACTATTAAAAATAAATATAATTTTAATATTTTATAATATATTATAATATTAATATATAATCTATTGACGATACATAAAATTATACTATTCGTTACAAAAAATTCAACTTGATTTTCAATATATAAACATGTTCTTAACCAACAACTAGTTGGTAAAGCGGAAGGAGGTGTTAGGTCCCTTAAGCAAGGTCAGGGTTCGAATCCTAGCGTTGTGAATTGAGAAAATTGAGTTTGGAGGTATGTTCTTAGCCAACAACCAGTTGGTCTAGTAGGGTGATGTGCTAGGTCCCCTAAGCAAGGTTAGAGTTCGAATCCTAACATTATAAAGTGAGAAAACTAGGTTTGGGAGGTATGCTTTTAATCAACAACTAGTTAGTCTATTGGGATGAGGCACTAGGTCCTTAAGTAAGGTCATGATTCGAATTCTGGTGTTGTGAATTAGAAAATTAGGTTGGAAAGTATCTCCATACTGAATCTCTGCAAAATCTAATGCAGATTAATCGATTAATGAGTTGAATACCGCTAATTAAACCAAATATAGATATAAACATGTTCTTATACTAGCTAATGAAACTGTATTCTCCTTTTCTTTTTGTTCATAAAGCCGTGTTCCCTTGAATTCTCTTCTCTCTTTCTAATGTATTTCATCTTTTATCAATAATAATAATGAAGTCGTGTTCTTATACTCACTACAGCAAAACAGGTATTTAGCGGCGTTTTACGAGTAAACGCCGCTAATTTTGAACATCTTGCGTCATTTACATAAAAAACGTCACAAAAGACAAAATTCACGGCGTTTTTTGTAAAAACGCCGCAATAAACTGATATATGGTAGCGTTTTTGAAAAAATGCCACAAATGTTCGTTCTTTAGTGGCGTTTTTATGAGCAAACGACGCAAAAGATGTACATTTAGTGGCGGATTTTATAACAAACGCCACAATTGAAAACTTATCGTTTTATTTTGAATATATCCCCCTCCACTCTTAGTCTCGACAAAACACCCTTATCCCTAATTTCCTCCATTGTCAACCTCAATCACTCTCCACCGTCTCACTCTCAATCGTCTCTCACTCCCTCATGTCGACCAGTCAGACGGCCCCATCGTCGGTAAGATTTTGTTCAAGTTAAAGCTTTGAATTAGTATTCTGGTAAGGCTCTTTTTTTCTCTTCTCTTTCGTTATTTTTTATTCTACGAAGGTGAAATGGTCAATGGCTTGAATTACAGGAAATGGGTTGTTGAATCTGAAGCTTTTCGATTAGTTTCTCTAATGTGAATCTCTCTATTGTAATTTTCTTATGGTTATTGAATTATGTGAATTAGGTTCTTGATAGAGTGCTTTAACAAGCTGTCTTCTTCGCTCCTTTGTGCATTATGTACTTTGAACTATACAAACATTCTGGTTTCTTCTATTTTTGGCTGCATATATAATTTTTTGTTGCTATTATTAATGTTTTCTCTTACTTCTAAATACGTCTCTTTGTTTATGTGTTTTCTTTATTCCTCTGGGTGGTGGGGGTGGGTGGACTAGCATGGCTGGTATCCCACTGTCTTATGAAAGTTAGACAATACTACATTTTTTGCTCTAGGTTTATGCATATTACTTTTAGAATTGAACAAACTTTTATTTTGCTTATTTTGTAGTTTTATTGAAGCTTATTAGAGGATCCTATAAACTAATTATGTGGTTTAGCCGAGTTCATGTTTTCTTACATACTCTGGGAATGCGTTACCCCTCGTTGTTACCAACATGCTCTTGATTCCATTTCCTTTATGATTCAGTCAAATCCACAGTTGGAGGCTTTTGGAAATGCAAGGACTGTTAGAAATGACAATTCGAGGTGAGCTTTAGAACCCTTTTATAGAAATACATGTGGCTACTGGCTAATGTATATGCTCACTTATTGAGTTTATAGACTCATATGCAGTGTGTAGGTTATGGTCCTTTTCAAATATACCTAATTACTATAAAGCTTGAAGTAAGAGTTTAGGTTCCTTTAAATTGTTGTTGATCTGATCCTACTAATCCATGTTGTTTCTCTCATCTTCAATTCTGCCTTCATTACTGTCTTTATATGTTTTAAATGCATCAAAATGGTTTATTAGTTGACTACTTTTTTTGAATTATGTCACATAAAGCCATGTCATTGCAACTCAGAAATATGTTAAGCTTGTTCTATTTCCAATTTCCATAATACATGCCAGTTTGTTGTTGTATGCTGACAAGGTGGAAGTGACTGATGATATAATTTATTTATCTTATGGTATTGTTGCCTAATCCTTTATTTTGTCTGTGACGGTCATTTTGGCAAGTTTGTTGAGACCCAATTTGATGCAAATGGTAGAATATCTGGTGCTACAGTTAGAACTTACCTTATTGAACTATCCCGAGTTGTTCAGATAACAGATCCTGAGAGGAATTATCATTGCTTTTATCAATTGTGTGCATCTGGGAAAATAATCTCACTCTCTTTATCTTATTTTATGGTCCTACATGTCTCCTTTTCTCTTTCCCTTCTCTTTATTGTCTGTCTCACCGTATTTATGCTTGTGTACCATTTCTATCAGTTCAATGCTAATTATGGTGATTATCAGCTTCCAACTTACCTGATGTATTTGCTCAATACATTACAAAAAAATATATGGATTGGTCTAGTGAAATTCAGTTCCTACAACCCATACATAGGTAGAGCTTTTAAATTGGCTCATATGCTTTACAAACAGAGTCAATGTGAATGTGAGCTTCTAAATGAAATGATTGTTTATCAGGTAGCGTTCTGACTTTTGTTCTTATCTCGGGTTTTTGCATTTGACTACCTTAACAAGGCTGAATATGTCTAGGAGGTTTTGGTTCTGATAATTCTTAGAGGTGTATATTTTAAGATTTCTTCCCCTAATTTTTGTTTGTAGTATCAAACAAACTCATTTCGTTTGAAAACCAATATCTTATTATTTTGCCAAAAACTCGTTTCCTAATATTTCTTCTCTATTTACTCATTAGGCATTGCAATTGGGACAAGATTCCAACATTCCTTACGAGACAAGAAGTCAAAGATGTCAGATGTGTTTGCGCACCGATACATTGCTTAAAGTGATAGAGCAACTGGCAAAGCCCGGTGACTTTCTATTTATTTTTAAACTTCATCCCTTTTTAAAAAGGATAACAATTTTAAGGATGAGTCTCGTTGTCGATGATGTAGAATTGCAATATATTTGAGTATACATGTATTGCTTTTGGTCGATAAATCATGTACTATAATTTTGAAAAACGTCGTTGTATGAAATTATTTTCCCCAACATGATTTCAGGTGTCCAACAGCTCGTAATATGGAAGCTGGCAGTAACTGTGTAGAAGGCATTATCTCGCTTTCTGATGTGTTCAGGTTCTTACTTGGTTAGTTTGAAGTAATTGCAAATAAACCTATCTAGGAGGGTGTTTTTGCATTGGATTCTATTTCTTGTGGGCACCATTCCCTACACCTAATGTTTGAAAAAGACTGCCATACTTCACAACGGTGATCATCGACTCTCATTCAACCATTCGATTAACCTCTTGCTTTGTTGCCTTCTCTATTAGAATTTTAGGCCAAAGAAAGAGAATTTAATTTAAGAGGGTTTCGTTTTTCTTCCGAAACTTGTGATTGTTGAATTCAGAACACTTTGTCGCCCAATGATGTTTTCAATTCAATAATTTTATTTATTGTTAAGTTTATTAATTGTCTTTGCAATGCGATGATTTGGTACAAAATTGGATGTTAGTTTATTCATTTGAAAGTATAATTGATCAATTTAATTTTGAGTTTGGATCAAAACATTTAAAATAATTGTGAAAATACCATTATTGTGCTCTTTTGCAGCGTTTTGGGACTAAAACGTCACTAAAGGAGTCACATTAGCGGCGTTTGTGGCAACAAACGCTACTAATAATTATTACATATTGCGGCGTTTGTACAACAAAACGCCGCTAAATAAAGGTTATTAGCGGCATTTGTAGCAGAAAACGCCACTACAAATCGTTACATAGTGCGACATTTGTACGCTAAAACGCCGCTATAGAACACGATCTGTTGCGGCATTTTTCATTGGCGCTGATTTCAGCGACACTTTTCGGGCCGCTTTTTTAAGCGCTGCGGAAGGTTTTAGCGGCACTATAAAACGCCACTAAAAAACTATTTTTAAGCACGCGAAGAGAAATATTTCTTTAATATGAAAAGTTTTCCCGTTCTTTCCCCAAGAAATTCACCTAATACAATAAAATATAGACCAGGATTTCTGTCTCTACGTATTTTAACCAATATATAAAAGCATGGGAGAGTGATGACAATGTGCACTGCAACCGATTGCTTCATAGATTCTTATCAAATTCGATCGCATAAAACCAGACACAAGAATCCTTTGATTCCTTGTAGAAACCTAAAGCTTTTAAGTTACAGCAATGGATCCTACGCAGTCGCAGACAAAAACTTATCAACAGCACGTGTTGGTTATGAGGCACGGTGACCGTTTGGATCAGGCCGATCCTACGTGGGAAAAAACATCCGACAGACCATGGGATCCACCGCTACATCAGGACGGTTTATTCAGGGCCTTTCAGAAGGGACGTGCGTTTCGAACCCTCCTACCGTTCCCAATCCACTGCGTCTTCGTCTCTCCCTTCCTCCGCTGCGTCCAGACCGCATCTGAAGTTGTCACCGCCCCTGCGCCGTCGATGACGATCCTAATCCAAGACATCCAACGACGTCGTTTCCTTCGACTCATCCAAAGTTAAGGTCAGAAAACCAAACTCTTTTCTTTTTCTTCTCTGTAAATGGTCGAGCCCATTTAATTGTACTCCACAGGTTTCAATTGAATACGGGTTGTGTGAAATGTTAAATACATTAGCAATCAGGCTTGATGTTGCGCCCAAAGATGGAATCTTTCGTTTCGATATTCCAAAGCTCGAGGCTTTGCTGCCAAATGGGACATTAGATCGTGCAGTGGAACCAATTTATAAAGAGGTAGCGTTTAACTATTTCCAGTGCAGTTAGACGTTGTTTTATCTGCCTGAATCAGCTTGCTTTGTCTGGAAATTACAGATGCCGCAATGGGAAGAGACAATGATGGATACGCAGAGCAGACATAAACAAATTATTAAGGCATTGGCGGATAAATACCCATCAGATAATTTGGAGAAGGCTTAAATGAGGGTTTATTGATGATATGCTACGTGATCTTGAAATCCCATCGAATTTATGTCTTCTGATTATGCAATGCATCTCCACTGTTTCTACTCAAGCTCTATGAAATGGTTCTCTTACTGAATTCTTCTCGCCATCATGAGGTATTCGCCAAGTTGATTCACTTTCTTCGTACATTTTTTCCTTTGTATAGAGTGCTTGGCGCAACTAATACAGCTGATAGTTAATAATGGTCAATGGCATTCATTCTGTACTTCGTTTAGTAGTCTGAAGACATCTCCTCTCTTTTTTGCAGATGATTTAGTTTTGTTTGTTGAGGCTTCGGTTCATTAGATGTCTGTTATTCGTGATGTGCTTAGCAGGTTCTGTCATGCTTCGGGTCATAAGGTTAGTCATGAGAAGTCAAAACATTTTTTTCTCTAAAAATGTTCCAACAGGTATTCGTTCCAGTATTAGTTCAACTTTTGGGTATACTGAGGTATCAGATCTGGGCAGATATTTGGGTGTGCATTTAATTCACAGCCGTGTAACTATTGCTTCCTATCAATATTTAATTCAAATGGTGCAAAGGAAGTTAAATGGATAGAAAGCGAAATCGCTGACATTAGTTGGTCGGATAACGCTTGCGCGTTCTGTCTTGACCGCGATTTCTACATACACCATGCAATCTACGATGTTACCTAAGCGCACTTTTCTTGAATTAAAATGGTTGATTCGGAGATTTATTTGGGGTATAACTTCGAATAGAGGAGGGGTACATCTTGTTCCATGGGAGGATATATGTAAGCCTCTTAGCGGTGGCGGTCTTGGATTACAAAAAATAGTGCATCAAAATGAGGCTTTTCTAATAAAATTGGCGTTTAATTTGATTGCTAACAAGGATGCGTTGTGGGTTCGGTTTCTCCGTGCCAAATATAAATGCCCGGCCGGGATCCCTGTGACCTTGCAGAATTAAAATGTATCACGGTTATAGAAGGGACTTAGCGTTGTGTGGGATGACGTTAGTAATCTAGTTTGGGGTTTAGGAAGTGGGGCTGATGTGCGATTCTAGTTTGATGAATGGGTGGATAAAGTTGGTCCTTTGTACAAGTATGTTAGTCTAATTCGTTTACATTCCTTGAATCCGAGACCGGTTACGGCGATGGTGGACCAAACCTCGGGTGATTGGTCATGGAGACGTTTTGCGCACCTCCTCCTTGATACTATTCTATTACATATTGCGGCAATCAAAAACCCGATGCCTCATCTTGGTAATAACGTGGTAGGTTGGAAGGTCAATGGGAATCTCAGGTTTACCGTGAAATCAGCATATCGTATCCGAGCCTCATTGTCGGATGATCCGCCGGATAGGATTTGAAAAATTATCCATAAGTTCAGAGGGATCCAAAAGATCCGGATCTTCATGTGGCTTGTGTGTTGTGAGCGCTTCATGACTAATGCAGAACGAGTGCTCCGACATTGTGCGTTGGACAGTAACTGTCCATTTTGTTATGCGGTAAATGAAGATATCCACCATGTTCTCTGCCTTTGCCCCTCAGCATTGGCAGTTTGGCAAGGATTAATCCGGTCGGAGAAGTTCTCGAATTTTGTTACAATTGATCCGAAGGAGTGGATTGGTATCAACTTATCCAATCCGGGCTACTTTGCGATAAATCCGAATGATTGGGATTTACTTTTTGGAGCTATAATTTGGAATCTATGGTTTCAACGTAATGTTGTAGCTTTGAACACCCCGATGGAGGATCATGGAGGAGTCATTGAGCGTAGTAAAAGATTAGTTCAACTTTCAGTTTCTGCGTATACGGAACCCGCAAGCTCTCGAAGGGAAGGGCGGGTTGCTTCCCCAGCTGTAGCGTTTTGGATACCTCTGGCCGTGGGATGGACGAAGTTGAATACAGACGGGGCTCGTAATAGAGTGGATGGGCCAGCTGCATGCAGGGGCGTGAGACGTGATCAGTGGGGTTCATGGCTATTTGGATTTTGTAAATATCTCGGGGTTTGTTCTGTGGTGGACTCCGAGCTGTGGGGTGTGTATTTAAGATTTTGTCACGCCTGGAATTTTGGTCTGCGTCGAATAGTGATCGAGATTGATAGTTTGGATGCTTTACAGTTGCTCACGGATACTCATAGAGGTGGTGGTGGCGACTGTGCCCTCCTGTCGCATATTAGAAATCTCTGTCACCGTAGCTGGGAGGTTAAGTTCCAACATGTTTAGCGAGCCGGCAATAAGATCGTGGATAGCCTTGCACAGATGGCAGCACGGAATGAGTTTGAGGTGAAGACGTTCTTGGTACCGCCGGTGGGAATCCATGGCTTGCTGCATGAGGATATCTTGGGCCCTACTCAAGGGCCAGTGCAGGTTGTTTGAACTCTTGGAGTTCATTTGCTGGATTTAGATGTTTGGTGCTGTTTAATTTTGAGCGTTGATGTAATTTTTTGGTGTTATCGAATGTACTTTTTTTTCTATTTAAATGGATAGTAACCGTCTATTCCCCTTTTATTGAAAAAAAAAAGATAAGTCGGAACAGGAATTATAAGTTATTCATGTTGCATTTGACGCGATTAAGCCTCTTAAGAATAATGATTTTTTTCTTTAAAAAAGGGAATTAATAATCTCGTGATCCACGTGTAAAATTGGACAAAAATGATTTTATTGGCAGATCTTTATGGAGGGTGCTGGCCGCCTTTTTCATCTGGTTCTTAACTGTGGCCATTCTGTTTCACTGAACTACAGAGACCATTAATACAAAATCCAGGACTGTTTTCGCTTAGCCCTTTGCTATGAACCAACCTGGCGGGAGGTGCCGGCCGAGGAACATAGAACAGTTTTATGTTTGTTCCAACGACGGCAACTACTACCCATTTCGCAGTCCCCCTTGATTTGACGACATTATAATTAAATTCTAATGCTTCAAACTGAAATTTTATGAAGTTAAAACACTAATAATACCCACCAAATACGCGCAGGAACCAGAACCAAGCACACTACCTGCCATGTTGCCTTCAAACATGGTACTTGAATTAAACTTTCAATTAGTCCAAATCTGTAAACAGAATCCAGTATTTACCATGGAACACTGAATAGAAATCAAAACACAGTAAAAACCATGAAGATTACACCACTTAATGGTCTTCCTTGCAAATGATCGGAGCATCAACCTGACCTAGAAAATGCACATCCTAACAAATTAAGACCATGCTCTGATATAGTGTGTATACATGTGTATGTATGTGCGCATGAAAGTAAGTGGTTGAGAGAAAAAAATAGGTGCTACAGCTAGCAATGAAGTTGCAATTCAACAAGTCAGTAAAATATAGCAAACCTCGATTCACAGAAAGGTAAGGATTTAGGATTTATTATGAGTTTCAAAAATATATAAACAAACTCTGCATTTGTTACTGCTAAGGCTGACATAGATGCATTTACTATGTACTCTATATGCTATTACTATATAAGCATTCATCAATCTGTGTGAATACAATGTGCCCTAATATTCTCTTGCACCCTTCTCAAAAGCAAAGAATGTTAGATATTCATGCATCCCTAGTTGAAACAATTTATGTACTGTGGTTAACTAATGCCAAAGTTAGAGGTGATTAGTTCTTCAGGCGATCTAATTGGCATGATAGACACATTTTTATTTTGAACTCATAGCAAGTAATTATTAGTTGCACATCATATCGCCGGAAAATTAGTATACTTCATACGACAGATGAGACTCTACAGATGGAAAACTTACTATTACTAGTTTCACTAGTACATTCCACCTTCCATTATTTGATTCACGGTCTTTGTAATTGTGATATTTCTAATAATAAGCCGTAAAGAACTACTTCACTAAGACTAAATCTAGTCATAAGGCAATCGAGAGCAGTTTTTTCCTCGGAGGGAAGATACAAGCAAACACTTAGACAAACATATGAAGCATGGAAGTTGATCACAAAATGTGTGCTCCTAACTACTATGTGCTAATCACTAACATGTTCTCCGATCAATCAACAACTAGTAACTAACTACTTTTTATCCGGTGCATGTATATTTGACGGAACTAAACAACTAAATAAGAAAGAAACAAATACACATCAAACCCAAATATGCATTCTGGATCAATTGATAGTTAGTATGATCTAACAGTTAAACAAGTTCATGAACTGCTAACAAGAATTCATAATCTAAGAACTAAAAGATCTCCAGAAATAGAGGTTTCCTATTTCGCAAACTGAAACAGTTGAAACCCTATTTATGAAAATGGCAAGTCATATTTACAATCTGTAACTGTAACTTCTCAACAAGATTCATGATACAACTGTCTCTCACAATCTCTCTAATTTCTAACCTTGTTATGGATTAGACAAAAAGGCATAAAAGGAAGATACATTTGTTACCATTTAATCTCTACAAGCTCATTCTACAGCTAAAAAGGAAAAAAGTTAAGCTTTAGCAGTCTCCTTTACCCCCCACCTTCCAAATTCACAATTTTGACAGCAAACCCGTCTAACCCTGCAATCACCAAAATCAAACCTTTACTCAAAATCACTTGACAACTAAGTAAAAATATTAAACATTTGAAATAGCCAAAAAAAATCATATATATCAAAATTCAGACCTTTATATGAGCCTCCGAGACTCTATAACAATCCGGCGTTATCGAAGCTAACCACAATCCAGGAAACACGCACTGTAAAGGAATCAAACAAAGTTAGGAACAATTCAAACTTTGGAAGATCGATAATGAGGAAATTCAAAAACTCACATCAAGTTGTTTCTGAACATTCTTGGCTCGCTTCTTTGGCCGTCTAGAGGCCTTTGACCCGGTCATAGCAAACATATCCTCGTCAATTTCTTCTCTAGATAGACAAATCGAGAATTTTCGTTTTTTCTCTTTCTTCTCAGCCGGTTTGGGTTCGGTTATGTTCCTAGACCGCGTTGCTTCCGATCTATGAGTTCTGTTCTCCTGCGCCGAACCTCCGATCTTCGCCGCCCTCCCATTATGATTCGGAGGCTTAGAAATCGGCTTCCTCGGCCTCAGATTCCAAGTCTTTGGAACCAATTCTTCAATGTCTTCAGCAGTCAAGCTCTGATCTGCTACATCCGCAACCTCGTCAGCAGGCTTCTGGTTCTTCACTGGAAAATGTATATAGATCTTCGATCTACCGTCCGATGGATTAGCTTTCTTTTCGGAATCACAATCAACTAAAGCATCAGAACCGTTGATGAATTTCCTCTCCAATTTCCCACTTAAGTTCTCTGAAGGAGCTTCACACACCGGATTCTTCTTCCGGCTATTGTCCGACTCAGAATCAGTATCACCACGTTGAGGAGATTTGTGGAAAGAATCGGAGTGTTTCCGAAGGCGGTGGTTGCTAGGGTGGTTCATGGCCCATTTGAGGTCATGTAATTGAAAGTTGTGAAGAGGCTGAGATTTCAAAGTGGAAGAAGAAGCCATTACAGTCTCGGTTTTGCTTTTGGTTGAGTTCCTTTTTGTTTCTGAGATTGAAGGAAACACCATTGATCGACAGAACATGAGAGACAGAATTCTCCGTTCTTTCTACTTAAACAAAATCAAAAGCATTTTTTTATGTCTAAACAAAATCAAAAGCTAAGCAATTCTTAAAAAAAAGTCTTTGAGTTCTTACTTCTTATGAAGAAGAGAGAAGAAGGGCGGTTTGTGATACTACCGTTTTGTCCCTTTTTTATTTGTATATTTACATTTAGGTTTGTAAGTAAGAATTAGATAATTGGATGGTTGTCTAATTTCAAAATTAATAAATATTTAATTAAGGGTAAACTACATAAATGGTCACCAAATTTTTAGGGTTCTTTCATTTTAGTCACCAAAATTTTAAAACTTACGATATAGTCACTAAACTTTTAGTTCGCTTTCATTTTGGTCAACGAACTTTTAAGACACTTTTGGTATTGTCCCTGTAATATCCCAATTTTTGGACTAGTGACCAAAATGTAAATTTTTTAAAATTTAGGGGTTAAAGTGTGAACTTTAGAAAATTCAGGGACCAAAGTGTAATTTTAAAAAAGTTATGTAATTTAACCCCGTAAATGGATAGTTTACCCCCAAAAGTGGTATTTCCATGTCACCCGAATTTTTCATACGAGGCTTGTATTATTCGAATTTAGATCGAACTGCAAAGTTAAGCGTGTTCAAGCCATAGTAGCTTTAGGATGGGTGACCTTATGGGAAGGTCTCGTGTCAGTAGTTGAGACTGATAAAAAGGGGAATCAGTTCGAATTTAAAATTTTTATGGATATCTGATAAAAAATTATATTATGTTAATATGTGATTGACATAAGGGAGATAAATGATTAGTGATCAAACTGTATGATTATTGTTTTATTGTTAATTTAAGCATATTGATATATATATATATATATATATATATATATATATAATGTCTCACTAAGTATATACTTAGCGTGTGATGGTTTTTAGGTAGAAAATCCAGTTCGGAGTAAGGAGTAAGGCATCACTATCAAAGGGAATATATATACAGTATCGGTAATTACATCATTGATGTATTTTGATATTTTCTAGTTGGCCTGTATAAATGAATAGTTGCTATTTTAAAACTAGTCTAGATGTAGATTGTAATATTAACATCTAGATAAGTGGTTAGTATATGATGTTGGACTTTGTTAGACTTGATACTAGTTTATAAAAATTACTAGTAATGAAAATCAGGTAATATTATTAAATATGAATTTTTAGAGTAATCAAAATGATTTTTATTTTAGGCAATTTTGTTAATCGTAAAGTATAGTTACAATTTGTCAAGTTGCTGCCTGAAATCGGAGTTTATCCAGTGAATTAAAATTTGGAAATAAATTTTACGCAATTAAAAGGGAAAATTCAAAATCGTCATTTTTTACTTGTATGAATAGCATAAAATGCGGTTTAAGCATCATGTGACATTCTATACTAGTACTGATTAATAAACACTGGTAAAGGGTGTTACAGTCCATCCCGTTAGTTAGAAGCTGATGATGCGGCATGCTAGTTTTCTTTTTCACTAAATAAAATAATGGATAAACTACACTATTCATCACCCAACTTTCTTCTAACTCTTATTTTGATCGCTAGAGTTTCAAAATTTTCAATTTAGTAACTCAACTTACGAATTGTTTCTATTTTGATTAATTGCTTAAAACTGTGAACCGAAACCGAATCGAAATAATTTATTTAAGAAAATCTACACCGTAATCGGGTTCGATTAATCCTTAAAAACTATTTTGATTAGTTGGTAAATTCAAATTATTCAATTCTCGATCTTATATTGTATCAATTAAATCATATAATTGAATGACCAGTTAACCAAAATATTTGATTTGGGTGATGAATTTTTTTACTTTCCTTATTAAAATATCAAATATGATAATATAGTAAATTTAATAATTGTTCGATTGCGATAAGTGTAAAAATAACTAGAATCACTAGACTATAAGATATTTTAATGCATAAAATTTACAAATATTGTATATAACTGACCAGATTGGTTAGATTTTTTATTAGAACTGAACAATTATTAAATTTATCATATTTGATAATTTAATAAGCAAAGTAAAAAAAATTATTACCCGAATCAAATATTTCGATTAACTAGTCAATCAATTATCCGATTTAATTGGTATAATATAAGATCAAGAATTGAATTATTCGAATTTACCAAAAAATTAAAATAATTTTAAAGGATTAATCTAACCTAATAACCGTGTAGATTTTCTTAAAAATCATTTTGATTTGATTATAGTTCACAATTTTAAGCGAAATTGATTAACCAATTTGATATGTTATATGGAATATTTGTAAATTTTATGAATTAAAATATCTTATAGTCTAGTGATTCTAGTTGTTTTTACACTTATCACAACCGAACAATTATTAAATTTATCATATAATCATATTTGATATTTTAATAAGCAAAAAAATCATTACTCGAATCAAGTATTTCAGTTAACTGGTCAATCAATTATTCGATTTAATTGGTACAATATAAGATCAAGAATTGAATAATCCGTTTTTACCAAGTAATCAAAATATTTTTTAAGGATGAACCGAACCTGATTATGATGCAGATTTTCTTAAATAAATTATTAAATAAATTATTTCAATTCAGTTATGGTTCATAGTTTTAAGCAAAATTGATTAACCAATCTGATCAATTATATATAGTATTTGTAAAATTTATGCATTAAAAAATCTTATAGTCTAGTGATTCTAATTGTTGTTACACTTATCACAAATGAACAATTATTAAATTTAGAATATTATTATATTTTATATTTTAATTAGCAAAGTAAAAAAATCATTACTCGAATCAAATATTCTGGTTAATTGGATAATCAATTATCCAATATAATTGGTACAATATAAGATTGCAATTGAATAATCCGAATTTACTAATTAATCAAATGATTTTTAAGGATTAATCGAAGTTGATTATGGTGAAAATTTTCTTAAATAAATTATTTCGATTTGGTTACGATTCACAAATTTAAGCTTTTAAACAAGATAGGAACAATTCGTAAGTTGAGTTATTAAATTGAAAATTTTTAAACTCTACTGACCAAAATAGGAGTTAGAAGAAAGTTGGGTGATGAATGGTGTAGTTTATTCATTATTTTATTCAGTGAAAAAGAAAACTAACGTGCCATATCACCAGCTTCTAAAGGGAGGGACCATACTGAAAGCGTCCTAAAAGTTCGGCGACCAAAATAAAAACGGACTAAAAGTTCGGTGACTATATCGCAAGTTTTAAAATTTTGGTGATTAAAATGAAAGTGCCCTAAAAGTTCAGTGACCATTTATGTAGTTTATCCTTAATTTAAAATGCGATGAAATTTAATTTGATAAATATTTAATGGGTAATTATACTATGCATTAGCGGTGAAAATAAAAAAATTCTACAAACATCTTAATTTAGGATTTAAGTATTTAGTTTAGATTTAAAGTTTTCAGGTTTAGAATTTAAGGTTTATAGATTAAAACATAAGTTCCTAATCGTATTACACTAAACTAATTCATAACCTCTAAACTTTAAATTTTAACTACATACCTTAAATTCTAAACTCCTCAACTAAATTCCTAAATCATAAAATTAAGGTGCTTATATAAACTTTTTTTTTTACAGCCGATATATGAAAATGTAAATCCATATTTAAATTAATAAGAATTAATATTATCATTAAACAAAAGAATTCGATGACACAAGCCATCATATTCTTTTAATAATTTCGTTTTGATCGTTTAGTTTTTTTTCACTCTTCAAAGGTTTGAATTTAGAACAAACTAAGACTTAGTTCAATATTAATTTTTAATTAGGGTAAAACATGTCTTCTCATTTCATTATAGAATACTTTTGGCCTAACAAAAGCACTTTTTCACCTATAAGCATTCCTAAAAATCTGATTTTTAACAGCAAAATTCACTGTATAAAAGCACTTATTCACCCAAACCATAAGTTTGTTCTGCATTTCAAATACTCGATATTTTTGGGTGAGAAACAATGATTTATGTTGAGAAAACGGTGAAAATGGAGTACGATGACTCACCATAACTCATTTTAGGTTTAATTATAAAATAAGTGCTCAAATTATGTCTTTTTTTTGTAATAGGTACCTAAAGTATTTTTTGGCTAAATTATGTGCATAAAATTTTATTTTTGGCTGAAAATAGGTGTCTAAAGTATTTTTGGCTAAAATAGGTGCCTAAATTTTTATTTTTAGCTTGTTTTAAAGTCAACTGAGACACCTACTTTAGCACCTATTTTAACAAAGAAATGAAACTTTAGACACCTATTTTAGCCAAAAAATACTTTAGGCACCTATTTTAGCAAAAACTAAAACTTTAAGCACTATTTCAACTAAAAAATACTTTAGGCACCTATTGCAAAAAAGAGAGACATAATTTAAGCACTTGTTTTTGTAGTTAAGCCCCCATTTTAATACAAATTCAATGCTCAATATACATATCATCTTATTTTAATACAAATCACTCTTAAAAGAAGTTTGAATTTAAACTTAGACTCTTGAAAATTTTAAAGATTAATCAGATCATTAAATATAATTTTTAAGGATTAATCACGAAAAATAAAATTTTATTAATTCTTGATCAAATCGTTTAAAATGTCGATAACTTGATTAATTAATTAAACAATCTCAATTTAAATATTATATAGAAAATTAGATAAAATTTACAAAAAATATATACTAATTATATCGATAATATGTTAAATATAAAGTTATTTTAAAATTGTAGTGTAACGAAAATAGTTTTATAAATTTTCATAAAATATTTTCAATTTAACATTGCAAGTTAAATTTGTTAAAAATATATCACAAGGACAATTTACATTATTGTTTGATAATGTTATATTCCACGACTAAACATCACAATCTTATATTTTTTTACGAAATAACCAAAACATACACGCCCCTCCTAAATAAACCAAGGATTTATATTTTATACATCTTATTTTTAGGGTTTAGAGTGTATGAGTTTAGATTTATGGTTTAAAATTTAGGAGACGTTATTAAATTTAAAGTTTATAGTTAGAATTTAGAGTTTAGGGTGACATGGTTAAGGATTTTAGTTTTAACCTCTAAACCCTAGATTCTAACAGCAACTCCTAAATTATAAACCTTAAACTAAATTCTTAAATCCTATATCTAAGTCTAACACACATGTGGAAATTTTTATTCTCTACCGTCGGTATATAAAATAATTACACATAATTCAATGTATCTTAGAAATAAAAGGCAAAAATAAAAATTTATTCTCTAACAGGGGAATGTATTTTTTTTTATGTAAGTGGGAAGAAGGGTTGGCAGGCTTTAATATATTTTATATCATAAAAGGCAAAAATAAAAATTAGGGATGGTGGGAGGACCCACCCTTGAATGAAATAGTTCTGTTCCTGATTTCTCAAAGCATAATCTAGTTCTATTAATAATTGTGTAAATTACATTACATGTAGTTTAGTTATAGATTTTGTAATAAATAAGTCATTTTTTTCTAAAGGTAATAATTTAATCCTTCAATTAAATATTGTGATAAATAGGTTATTTTTCTTTAAAAATAACAATGTAATCACTTTATTAAAAATTTATAACAAACATGGTTAAAATTGAAACATTGCTTGGTAAAATAGTAGTTTTAGTCCCAAAATTTATATGTTATGTCAATTTGACCCTAATTCAAAAATAATTCAATATATTTAACCATTCTTATTTTAAAATAAGCATTGCACTCTTCTGTCACACCCTGATCACTTCTCGCACTCCATGCTATTGTTCCTCAGTTCGATAATCTACATACGTGATAGCTCAATAGACACAATCATTTCACTTTACTACTGGACATCTAACAAACTAATGGAACATACGCATCACGACCTTAATGTCTCATGCTAGTAGACATAGTCACTTCACTAATAGAATCTTTAAATATAACTAGCTATTTTGTTGAATTATTTTAAACTATGACCAAATTAATAGAATATATATGTTTTGATGACTAAAATTATTATTATACCAAGTTGTTTGTTTCAATTTTAACGCAGAGTGGCTTGATTGGCACAAATTTTCAATTAAATGATTAAATTGTTACTTTTAGAAGAAAATGACTTTTCTATTATTAATCCTATAATTAAGTGACTTGTTTGTCACGAAATTTCAGTGACCTAGTTGTTAATTTTAAAAGGAAAAAAATGTACATATTTATTACCAAATATATAATTAAATGATTAAAATATTATTTTTTAAAATAATATATTTATTAACAAACTTATAACTAAGTGACTTGTGATGTATTTTATCCTTAATAACTTGGTCATCTTTCTTCCTTTGAAGCTTCAACACGTCCTTAGTTTGTAAGTGATGGCATGCTGTGAGGCTGTGGTTTTTATATAAATTTAATTATAAAATAAATATTTAAACTATACTCATTTTTTTGCGATAGGTACCTAAAGTTTATTTAGCTAAAATGGGTATTTAAAGTTTTTTTTCTGACCAAAGTAGATGATTCAATTTACTTTAAAATAAAGCTAAAAATAAAATTTTAAGTATCTATTTTAATTAAAAATAAAATTTTAGACACTCAACTCAGTAAAAAATTACTTTAAATATATATATATATATATATATATATAAACATAGTTTGAGCTATAAAAAAGTTAATTGTATGCCTACTATTGTAGGGATAGACGCATAATTTTAGGTTAGAAGGTAAATAAATATATTTTTAAGGGGCAAACTTATAAAAATTTAGAGGGGCAAAAATAGATTCTTAATAGAAAATACATAAAAAAAATTAATTTTTTTAAATTATATAAGAATTTTAAAATTTTAAGGGACGACTGCCCTTTCGGCCTCTCAATCCATTCATGTACCATCGTGATGTCACTAAATAGTACTACAAATCTAATTAACAGAGCAATCAAAATCCAAAGATACGTTTGGCCAACAAAAAGTACCCAAAGATACATGTTGTATGGTTGTTTCATGACAAAGGCTACACGTGTTTATCGTGCAAAACATCATGATGCAGATGTGGAGTAGGTGCACCGGGGAATTTGTGTGGCTTTCCATTGCCTGTCGACTGTTGTTCTAGTGGCCTTTGTTAATGCAAATCCAGTTACGTCTCGGATGGAAAACAATACGAGCATTTGCCCAGGACTCCATTTTCTATTTTTATAATTTTAATAGTTCTTCAAATAGTAATATTGTGAACTAAATCATCTTAAATATTTTCGGAGCCCTATAGAACGAAATTATATATTATTATTTTAAGTAACTAATTTAATATTTTATTAAAAATTGTATATATATGATTCAATTTTGTTAATTATATTTTCATTATTTTGTTAATTTTTTAAGGAATTGAATTGTGGGTATGAAATGGAGCTTAATTTTGAACAATAAATACAAAAATTGAAGAATATTGTATCTTTTTTCTGTCGTTAGATTGGAGAAAAATAACAGAGAATTAAATTTTGAAAAACAAAAATGAAATTTTGAGATTTGGGGAAGAGAATTAAATTTTACCGCTAGTTTATTTATTAAAAAATACTGTTAGATTAATTTATTTATTTGATAAATTAAAAAATTAAAAAATAAAGATAATTAATTTATAGGGGCTCTCCGCTGGTTGGGCCCCTGAGCGGTCGCTCATGGTGCTCCCTTTCTGAGACCTCACTGATTGAGAAGAGTCTGAAGTGGGGCTAAAAAACGATAAATTTCGAAACTTATCCTGGAACCTAGAATGTTAGATTTTTTGAAAATATTTTGGTTGTTTTTTCCGTAAATTTTGACAAGTTTCAAAACTTACAAAAACAAGTTTTGAAACTTGATTTTTTTAAAAATCACCAACCTAAAACGTTATTAAAAAAACAAGTTTCGAAATTTGTTAAAAATTACAAAAAAATCATAAAATATTATTAAAAAGCCTAACATTTTAGATTTTTAGACAAATTTTGAAACTTACCATGTTTTAGCCGCACCCTGAACCTTTCGCACCTTATGCTTTTTAGACATTCCTGTAATATTGTAAGTTAATGGCTGCTCTTTATTATTTTAGTTGTATTTAAGACGTTCTCTAAACAAAATAATGAAAATAATTTGTTAATTAAATATTAACTTAATTGTCAAAAGTAATTAAATATACTGTCATTCTATAGGGATTCATATTCATTTTTGAGTGTTCGCTCATAGCCTCGAAAATATCCGAGACATGTCGGTTACTAATGGCCTCACCTTCACTGCTTCACATCAACCATAGCCTTCTCGGTCAGTAACGTTGCTGGTGCAGTAATTTGAAGAGTTTTATTGTTAATTTTGGACCGTGTTGCTTCTGCTAATGAATCCGAACTCTGATCGAGTTGTTCAGGTTAGATTTCACATTTTTGAACCTCATCTTCGTCTTCTTTTGGACTGTTTGTTTCTTTCCATGGCTGAATAAATTCTTATTGGCCACAGATATCAGGTGATGTATTTCTGTTAGTTTGCAGTTGCAATGAAGCTGCAAGGAAACATCCTTGGGATCCTTAGCATTTAAAGGCCAGCATCGACTCTCAGTGCTGCACTTCTTATGTGCCGGGTTTTTAGTTTGTTATATTATATATTAAGTTGAATCAAATTAATCTAACGATTCGAATCGAGTTTATAAAATTATAATTTAAATTAAGTTGAATAATTTCAACATTTTTGAGTCGAATTTTATTCACTTTTATCTAAGATGAACTGAGTCTCTTCTTTCTTTCCATCTATTAATGAAACCCAACTCTATTTATTTCATATTATTTTTTCTATAAACCGATGGCGGTGGAATAAAACCATTCTACGAGTTGGTTACTTTTAGGATTCTAAAATTTAGTTTAGGGTTTATATTATAAGATTTAAAAATTAAATTTTAATTTTTAAAGTAAAAAAATGTATAATTTTTTACACTTATAGTTTATCAAATGATAACTCATTTATATGAATTTTTTTATTATCGAATAAAACCCAACTATAAATGATATTAAAAACAGCAACTATAAATGAACATAATTTTAATTTTTAGATATAAATTAATCCAACATAAATTTTAATAAATTTATTACAAATGTATTTTTAAAACATTTTATAGCAAAATATCAAATATAAATAAACAAACTAATAAATGAGTTTGTTTGTGAACATCAACTATTCGAACACACCTTTATTCAAACTCGTTCATTTAATAAACGAACATATTTTTTTATCTATGCTCATTTATTTATCTCAATAAATGAACAACATAAGAACGATTCTCGAGTAATTCGTCAAACATTTTATTCATTTATAGTCCTACATTATGTTTAAAATTGAAAGTACTCTAAAAAAAAATGATTTCAAGTTTGATCAAATTGGTCTTTAAATTTTTTTAGTCAAATAGATCATAACCTTAATGTGTTATTATAAAAATATCAAGAGTTAATTTAATCAAATTTAAAAGTTAGCTCGACTAAAATAAATTATAATTTGATTTAACTTATAAATTTGGAGACCAAACTACGACTTAAGACAACTAAACTTTTTTTCTAAATTATCCAACATCTATAACGCAAGCCATCTCCAAAGCTTCTCTAAAGAAGCATATAAGAAAGCTAAAGCTCGTTGAAACGACGTAGTTCAACCCTTCTAACCCAAAAGGACCGTTTTCCAACCCATACGAAGCGACAATGCAATTATGCAACGTCATTGTAAAAGGCTAGTTTGGTAATTTAGCTATAACGGTCCCCACAATTATTACAAAGGTAATTATTCTATACGGTGGAAATAAAAAGAAGTGATTTAGATTTAGGGTTTAAGTTATATTTTATGGTTTAGAGGTTAGTGGTTTAGAATTGATGGTTTTTTGTTAGAATTTGAAATTTATATGTTAAAATTTAAATTCTTAACCATATTACTCTAAACTCTAAACACTAACTTATAAACTATAAATTTTAACTCTCAAACTCTAAATTCTAACCACATCTCTTAAATTCTAAACTCTTAAATCTAAACGTCTAGCATCTAAACACTAAAATTAAAATATTTGTGGAAATTTTTTTATTTTCGGAAGATGTGTATTGAATATAAATCATTGGAGGTGGTGGAGCCACTCGGCCTTCTCATTTTAGGCCACTGTCAGCTGATGAAACTCAATTTCGATCACTGAAATCATGGCCTTTACTTTTCCCAACCAAGTTCACATTCACCGAGTAGCTTGTCTCCCTCAAATTCTAGTTCATCAGAATCACCGAATGCCAAAATGATTGAATCCCCCAAGGAAAGGAGTTCCTTCCGGTCTTTTCCTCATACGTCGGTGAATGCATCGCACTCTCGGCAGTATGGTGATGGCTCCTTGTTGGAGACCCACTCGAGGATATGCTTCGAGGATGAGTTGAAGGAATCCCGTGACAGCGAAAACGATGATTCATCAAGTAATTCTAAAGAGTGGATTTCAGGTTATCCCTTGCAATTTGATGCAAAGCCTGTAGCTCCCTCTAAAGCTTCCTAGAGAGGAAAGTCTGTTCGGACGTTTCGGACCTTTAGAGGTAGTGGCAGTACTAGAGGGACTACGAATTCCCGAGAGAAGCGAGAAACTCATACAAAGGCAAAGTCGACAATGGGGTCTGAGGGTTCCAAAGGTGAAAGTGAACCAAAATTTGAACAATATAATCTCCCGAATCTTGGAGGTAACTCTGACATACAAAACCCCACATTTTCTAAAAACCAGAACCGAGAGCAACAAGAGTGTTCGGAGAATTCCGAGTCGGAGTCTGAGGATGAAGATTTTCTAGTGAGTTCGGGCAAAGAAGCCATATCTGGGACTTGCAGTGTTGCAGGAAGTGATAGTTATGAGGTTGATAGGAAGGCTGGTGAGTTCATAGCCAAGTTCAAAGAGCAGATTAGGCTTCGGAGAACAACATCAACTGATTCACCAAAAGGTCTCAACACATCTAGTAATTTTTTTCAGATGAAAATAGCTTGCAGAATATTGCTTTAAATTTCTAACAGAAATCGAGGATTCTTCGTCGTCCTAGTTATTCTGTCATGTTTTATGCAGAATCATTTATTCAATTGTTACAACGTGTTTTGAATAATTCATTGAGTTCTAAGTTTATCAAGCTTTTGATATTTTGCTTTGATTGATGAGAATGAGATAGCCATAACAATGTTCAATCAATATGCCCCACAACTCATTGAGTTTGCATGTTTTTCCAACTTAGAAGATCCTCGTTTGTTTAAATGATTTTCTATGAATAGATACAACTGGGGGGAGTTAGCATAATTTGGTCCCAAAAATAAGCTTAGATTGATGGTTCATAGCCAAGTAGATAATTTATGAAAAGAGATAAAGCACTATTTAGTGAAGTAGATAATTTATTCCGACTTTGTTCTTAAACATTTATCATATCCATATTGATTTTTTTAATAAAAGTCGCAAGTTTTATTAAACGAGAAAATACCGAAAATTACAATAAGGGTTTACAACAATTATCGTAAACTAAATGAACATTTTTCTAAAACTAGCCACTTTAGATCATACAATGACCATACATAAAAAAGGTTTAAAACTCATCCAAAAGACTTGGACAAAAAATAGATACGAACAAATCTAACTGCATCGGCAAACGAACCACAAAAGGGGATTAAGATATTGAAAGACCACCGATAACCGCAAATCAGAGCGAGCGTCGTGAGAAACTGTCCAAGAGCGCAAACTGCGTATCCAAATTCAATTCGAGGGTCATGAGCAGGGAAGATCAGCAGGATTATAAGTATGTGCTATCTTGATCGGTCGTTGCGTCGTCAAATCCAACCCTGAAAAAAACATAAGATAAAAGAACGACCAAACGATCGAGGAAGAAGAAAAAACATGCCAAAAGACATAAATAAATGCGCCATAAAGGCAAAAGAAAGTGTACTACAAAGGTATAATTGTTTTTATTAAAAACTAAAAAAGAAATAAAAAAAGACAAATTCGGCGGTCGACAACCAATATTAAAACTGGTGTCACCGTCGACTAAATAAAATAAAATAAAACTAAAACTTACAGCGCTCGATAAATAAAGAGAGCTGCGACAAAACCCTAAAGGAGAAGAGAATATGAGAAAAAAGTATATATTTAACATTATTCATATTGATCTTTATATATTTTTTATTGTACATATTGATCTTTATACTTGATCTATGGTCTTGGAGTTTTAGTTTTTCTTTGTGACGTTACACTGAGATTATGTCGTGTCATCGTAAAAAAGAAAACATTTTTTAAAAGTTTCAAATAATATCATATAATTTTATAGTGTCAAGTCATAAAAAACTAAAATTTTATATTTAGAGATCAAATTGAAAAAAAAAAGAGATTTTGAAGAAAAAAAATTAGAGTGAAAAAAATTGTTAAGTTCAAAGACTAAAGTTTTATTTTTTAATCATTTTAATTAGACTATTATAAGAAAGACATAATCCCATACTAATAATTATATTCAAACCAGATCTAGGCTTACTTTGGCATTGCTTTTAAAAAGTGCGGTAGAAAAAGTGATTTTAAAGGTGTGATAGAAAGTAGCTTTAAAAAGTTGGGTTAGTATTTGTCATTGATATCAAAAAGTGTTTTTGAGAGAACAAAATGTTTATTTTAGACATACTATTGTAAAGTAAAATAAGTGAACTTGGGTAATGTTCAAATTTGTTAATATTATGATGTATGAAATAAATCAAGTTAAATTATAATAAAAAATTAATTTAAAAATAAATCAACTTAAAATATAATAAAAATTTTAATTTAAAAATATAAACTATATAAACTATAATAAAAAATTTATTCTCAATATAAATACTATAACATATATATTATTTATAATTATGTATAAATTTAGTTTAACAATCAATTATAATTAAATAATAGAGGGTAAAAAAGTAATTTTACTTTTCAAACTAATTTATCTACCGCAAAAGCTATAAAATCTAGCTTTTGGGTTTGGGTAGAAAATCACTTTTAAAAATAACCAAAAACACCTAATTGGGTAGGCCGCTAAAAGCAACAAAAACACGCCCCTAATTTGATAGAAATGAAAGGAGAATAAAATTTAAACTGAAAACATACATATAATGAGACTTGAACTTGTGATATTAGCGTCCCCAAGGCTTCAACCTTGTATTAAACTAAAACTTTTTCGACTCAAACTAAAACTTGATCTTTAGTTCCAACATTCAACGACTACTCCAACTTTGGTTATATTGTTAATAGTATTAATAAGGTACATTGCACTTATAAATAAGTTTTATGTTTAAACTTTAAACAATACATTATTAAAAGAACAACGTCAAATCTTAGACATAAATCATAAAATCAACTTAAACCATGTAAAAAAAATAATATATGTTTCAAAATTCATGCCCATGTGAACCAAAATAATTTCATACCAACTATATCCAAAATGTACATAGATAGATCAATTCAAACCAACTACTAATTTGGTAACTACACCATATTATTGTTTATTAGAAAAATGTAGAAAATTATATTATCTTTGATTAAAATTAAAAAAAAAGTTTTTTAATTGACTCAAAATAAATAATTGAATAAAATTAAGGTGGCTAAAAGCCTAAAACTATATTATCTTAACTCCCCCGCAATCCCATACACTTAATATTTACATAATATTTTATAAAAATATATTTATTTATTTAAAGAAATATTATCTTTTGAAGTCAGTAAAAAAAATTAAAATTTTATAAACAAACAAGATACATTAAAAAATTAAGGCTTAAACTAAAAAAAGCCCTCAAACTATGCATTTTTTTGTTTTTGGCCCTTAAACTATGATTTGGACAAAATAGGCCTTTAAATTATCATTTTGGCCACTTTAAACTATGATTTGGGCAAAATAAGCTCATAAACTATCATTTTTTGTCACTTTAAGTCCATGGTTACAAAAATATCATTTTATAGGCTTTTCTAACATATATAAATATTTATGTTCTTTTTAAATTTTAAAATATCATATATCAAAATAAGCCCATAAACTATTATTTCTGGTCATTTTAAGTCTGATGGTTATTTAAGTCAAAAGAAAATTATTTCGACTAATAAAATGTTGACACATCACAAAGATTTTTTGACCAATTAATAGTTTTGGGTAGGGGTGTTCAAAAATACTCGATCCGACTGACCCGACCCGATTACCCGAACATAAATAACTGGGTATTTACTGGAATTTTTTTTACCCGGGTTGGGCCTGGATCACAAAATTAAGAATTTTCGGGTACCCGATTACAATCGGGTACCTGGATATATTTAAAATTAATATTTTTTTATGTTCAATATACATATTTTTATATTAAACTAATAAAAAATCTAAAAAATTTTATATTTCATATTTAATAAATACATATTTTTATATTAAACTAATAAATACATATTTTTATATTTTTTTATATTAAACTAATAAAATATTTTATATTTAAAATATATATATTTTTATATTCGGTACCCAAATACCCGAATTTTCAGGTCCCCGCAAAAATCGGGTCAGGACACGGGCCGCATTTTCTACTACTCGAAGATCCGGGTACCCGGTACTTCAGGTACCCGAATACCCGGATACACGGATTTGAACAACCCTAGTTTTCGGGACTAAAAGAAGAAAAATGATATAGTTTAGGTACTTATTTTGATCAAAAAATAGTTTAGGGACTTAAAGTGACAAAAAATGATAGTTTAAGAGCCTATTTTACCCAAAGCATAGTTTAAGGGCCAAATGCAAAAAAATATATATATATAATTTGAAGGCTATTTTTTAGTTTAAGCCAAAAATTAATAAAGAAAAAATATTAAAAATAATGTTTACGTCTTATGAATAAGATTGCCTACCAAAAATCATATATCATTTTCTTGGACTGAATTATATTAATTAAAGCATACGTCAGCCATTTTGTCAGCAATCCAATTATTTTACCAAATTTAAGATTACATTTTAAAGAAAAATAAAGTAAAATGTTAAATACCATTGGTTCACACTCCACAAGCTTCACGTGTCATCACATTGCCTGGTAACGTCGTCGTTTCAAGAAGATCCCCGCTGTGGCATTAGGTTTTCGAGTTTCCTTAATCAAGGAGATTAGAATTTAATCACACTTTAATCCAAATCTAAATTACGGAGCGTTACTTTCCTAGGAGTTTGCTGGAGAAAAGGAAAGAGAAAGAAAAGTAACTGACTGTGCTAGAAAAGGGCCAAAATTAAATGCTTTGTCTTTTAAATCCTTTAATTTCGAATTCGTTTTTCTTGGCATCGCTTCTTTATTTTGTTTCCTTCCCCCCTTTATTTTACCTTAATTTTCAATATAATGTATATTTCTAGGTCAAACATGTTTTCGTCTTTTCAGAGTTTGATTTTGCTTGAAGATCTTAATTTCTGTTGTCTGGTTAAACTTTTCATCTGTTTGAGTTGATGTTCATTCTTGTTTTCCGTTGATTTCCATGTTATCCTCTTTGTAGATTCCAATTATTGGCAATTAATTTGAGTGTTAATTTTAGGGTTCAAGGGAAATTCTCCTCTTTTTCTCAAAAAAATGTTTGTATCTTTGTGAATTAATCGAGAGGGATAAGAGAAAAAAAGAAAAAAAAGATGCATATTGAAGAATTGAAGGAAGGGGAGCAGCAGGATCAAGATCAGAGTCATTTATGCGGAGATAGCCTGGTTGTTTGGGATGCCAATAGGGTTTTGGTGGGAGCTGGAGCACGCGCTCTTTTTTATCCAACCTTGTTATACAATGTTCTCAGGAACAAGATCCAGTCTGAATTTAGGTGGTGGGATAGAGTTGATGAGGTGTAATTTAATTTTTTTATGAAAATTCTTTGCTGTTGTGTTTTCACTCTTTTGACAAATATAATGAATTATGCTTCAAAACCATGAATTATTGAAGTATTTTTGTTGCAATTTGTGTAGCTATTGGGCAGGGGGGTTATCTTAATTATTATTAGTATTGATTTTTGTTGAATGTGCTTAGATTTCCTGGAATTCTTGTTGTTTGGTTTGGCAACACACACAGATAGGCTGATGATGGATGTTGTTGCCTTGAATTCAGTTTATTCTGTTAGGTGCCGTGCCTTTCCCTGCCGATGTTCCCCTGTTGAAGGATCTTGGTGTCTCCGGAGTTGTGACCTTAAATGAACCATATGAGACTTTGGTTCCGACGTCGCTATATCATGTGAGTGCTCTTTTGTTGTCAGCACCTACACTGATTCTGTAGATGAAGAGCTGGAATGCGATATATGTTTAAATGAATAATCATAAAATTTTAGATAATTGTGGTTTCATTGGATATATACCTACTCACCCTTGAAAAGTTAATTAATCTGAGCTATCTTTTGGTGAGTGGGAAGTTCAGACTTCAGATGTCAAAGCAAGAGCCCTTTAAGTTGAACACGGTTTCATCTTTACTTTCAAGGTACCATTGTGTATTTTAGGTACGATAAGAACAGCAGTGTCAATCAGGTTTATTTTATCTCCAATGTGCAGGTTAAGGAGGCCACTGTTTCTTTCAATGAAGAAGCATTTTAGAAATGCTGCATGTTACTTTCTAATTTTCTATCTGAAACCTTTTTGTTATTCAGTCATAGTTATGCCTCAAGGCTCAGATATTCATTATTTTTTTATTTGTCAGGCTCACAACATCGACCATTTGGTCATTCCTACAAGAGACTATCTTTTTGCTCCATCATTTGCCGATATTTGTGAAGCTGTAGGTTTCATACATGGTATGCTCCTTGGCCTTTATTGGTAGTAGGGTGTAAACGTTTCTGTTAACCGCTAGCACATTTACTTGTTTTTGGTTCTATGAAGAGAATGCGTCTGTTGGAAAGACCACTTATGTTCACTGCAAGGCTGGTCGAGGTCGCAGCACAACAATTGTCCTCTGCTACCTGGTATGCACCAAGTAAAAAGCTGAATTTGATTTCTCCAAGTTACTTCATGAATCTATCTATCTTTAAAACAAGCGTACACGTATAACACAGGTGGAACATAGGGGTATGACACCTGATGCAGCTTATGAATATGTAAGATCTATCAGACCCAGGGTACTTCTTGCTCCTGCACAGCAGCGGGTATTGCCTTTTGGGTTTATTCAATTTTGTTTTGCACTTATTGCAGTTGTTGATAACTTCTGGGACTTTTGTGGTTCATATTATCTATTTCTGTTAAATGTAGGCTGTTCAAGATTACTATCTTCACAAGGTGAAAAATAATGGAATGCCTGTAAACTCTTGCTGCATGATAGTAAAGAAAACCCTAATTGTACCTGAAAAACAGGATACGGCAGCCTTCGATGATGACTCTGTAGTTGTTGTAACAAACTCAGACCTCGATGGATATGACACTAACTTTGACACCGATGTGTTCAATGAAGAGATGTTGGGCGACGGAAGCCTTGCTGGCAAGTTGCAGTTTGCTAGTCACGCAGCTATGACCAAACTTTCATGCCTATGGCTACGTTGCCGTGCGGATGAAAAGTCTTCTAGGAAACTGTTGAGCAGTCTTGGTATCGACATTCGTGTTTTTTGAGTTGTCGGTATCATCAACTCAAGATGTAAATTCGAGTCTTTTTTGCGTAAACTTTTTAAGTTTTGTTTTTACAAAGTGCATCGTGTTGTTTCCATTTTCGGTTTTGTTATCCAGGGATCGATCCCCCTTTTGCTCGAAAGTTGAGATGATCATGGAAGAGAGGATAGAGAGCAGGTTTAGTTTTCCTATCTTTCTCGAGGCATAGAGATTGTGCAAGCATGCTTGGTGACATTGGTTGACAGTGTGTTCCATGAATATGCTTCAATTTTACTGGAAATGTTTGGTTGTGTAAGATTCTGTACATGTTCCATGTTTTTGTTTTGGAAAGATGCTTTAATATTTAAAAGATATAAAATTTCTATGGACTATACCTTACAGTTTGGATAAAACCTGATCAATAAAATAATTTGTTTGACTAATGCTCCAACTACCCTAAACACCATGTTTGTGATTTGTCATTAATATTTTTAAAATTATATTTAAATAGCAAGTCATGCCAACTTGGATTTGAATAGGTTATTTTAAGTACTGCTCATTTTAACAAGTCTAATCTATGGGGATCAAAAGTTCCTCAAAAAAAATATATGGGGAGCAAAAGGATAATTTGACCCAATTATCTTATTTGAAACTCTTTACTTCATACGAGTGTATTCTAATTAAACATAAAATATTTCAATAATGGTCTAATTTAGTCGTTGGAAAATAAGTAAGCCCAATGGAGAAAGATAAAACATATTACGTTTGGTATGAGTATGATACAAGCATATGTGATGGTTATTCGTACTATTTTGTAAGAGATAACACTTGATGTCACCATTAATAAATAACATAATATCTCCTCAGTGAGCGAAAGATAAGGTGTACATTTTTAGATATCGAATTTAATTAAATAAATTAGATATTTGATTTTTTTTAAATAGTTAAAATAACGATTTATATTCAATTTAAAAAATTGAATATTTAATTTTTTCGATTCGGATAACTGATTTTTCAAATTATTGATAATAAACTTATTTTCTTAAAAAAATAAACCAAAACAACAACAATAATAATAACAACAACAAATAAATAATAGTAATACTAAAATAATATGTAATGAAATAATAAAAATGATAACAATAAAAAATAGTCATAATAAGTATAATAAAATAGAAAAAATATTAAATAATAAAGTATAATACCTATCGAGAAAATAAAAATGATATTTTATAATAATATAATATAATATAATATAATAATAAATATAGAATAAATAAATAATAAAAATAAAGAAAAAATATGTAGGGTCAAATTGAATAAAAATAAAACTTAAAAAAGTAAGTAATTACACGAAATTAGACTACAGAAAAAAAAATTAAGATAACAATTAACCCCTAATATATAGAATTTCAAATGATCTAAAACTTAAACATTGTGATACGTATTCGATATGATTATTCGTTTTTCTCCATATATTTATTTCAAATTATTTAAAAAAATAAAAAAGCAGATCAGATTATCAATTAAACAGATCGAATGTTTTTGCACGGTCCAAGTGAAGGATGTGTAAATAAATATTAATGATTTTATTTAAATGTTATTAAATACCAATTGCAAATATTATATTTCCTTCTTTTGGATTATCCCAAGAAAAACCCTACACCTAAAACATTAGATACTAAACTCCAAAATCAAGAAAAAATAATTATAATTAATATTCATTTATATTAAATAAAATTATTAATATTTATTTATAAGTCCACTATGCCTTTTGTATACAGTGATTAGTGATAAGATGTTACTTATTTAGTGATGGTGCATAAACATAGGTACTAAAACTCTAAAACTATTATTGTACTTTTTTCCATTTTAATAAAATTTATTTAAAGTATAAATAAAGAGTTTTAGTTTATTTTTTAAGTTAAATATACTTACTAGAGGTAAATTAAAAAGATTTAATTTTATATTAGATTAGTTTATTTTTTACATAGCTTTAATTTTTATATAAGATTATTTTATTTTTTATATTAAAATAATATATATTTGAAAAAAAATTTAAATGTTTACATGTTAATGCATTTATTAATTTTAATCGTCAATGAAATATATAATTACACTCCTAAAAATATATCGTGTTAATCATGTTTGAATCAATCATTTCTTTTATAATACATATTTTCAGTGATGATTAAACATGGTGTAGTGTTTTGGTATTGCTTCAAATCTTGCTAGCGAATAAAAATTATCTGCCCTTTTTCTTTGCTCTTTTTTATTCCTCACCACTAAAAATTTAAAATTTAAACTTTAACTCTAAATTTTAAATCTTAACCCTCAGCTTTGAACCCTAAAAATACACATTACCACAATTCCCTAACCCCTAATCCTAAACACTAACCTCAAATATTAATTTTAAATATTAAACATAATTTTTTAGTGTGGGGTATAAATAAGAGCATGAAAAAAGGACAGATGATCATTTCTATTCGAATTGAGCTAGTAAACAGGTGGAATTTTATCAAACTTCAATTTTATTAATACAGTAATAATCCCAGATTACACATTGCACGATCACAATATGAATCATTATTCAGGAAAGTTTCATCACGAACATAAATACACGTTGTATAAATTATGGTTTATACAACGTTCATGGTACAACTATTTGATGCATTAGAACATAACACAACTAGGGTTTATAGATAACTTGAAGAGGCGACGACAACGCCTACTGGTCTCAACTGGCCTTATTTATTCGTTTCCGTCACTTCCATCTTACTGGATTCTGGCAAATTACAAAAGCAAAGGGAAAATAGATCGTTGGTTTTTGAGTTTAGGTTAATGTCTGACGTATAAATGCAAAATAAGCAAAGATGATAAACTCACTTGCTGCAATCGATGTTCTTGGAGATGGGGAAATTAACTTGAACGTTGCACTTGGCCGGGAGAGATGCGGCGGCATCTTCCTTGATGGTGGGCATACTGGCGGCGGTGTCTTTAACGCAGTTGCATGCCGCCTGCTTGTCTGCGGTGGTTACGGCGATGGTCGGGAGTCTCGACACGCCAGTACAACACGCGGCCGATGGAGCGGCTTGGTTACCGGTAAGGTAAGGAATGCAGCCTACCAATGAACTTCTAACTTGGACACAACTTACAGCGGCCTGCTGTTGGATACTGACACGTTACAATTACAAACAAAGCGAATCAAACATTTGTATAATGTTTAAGATTGATAAAAAAAATGTTAAAAGAAGTAAGCAAAGAATGATGAACTCACTTTTTGCAATCGGTGTTTCTGGAGATGGGGAAGTTAATTTGAACGTTGCACTTGGTTGGGAGAGAAGCGGCGGCATCTTCCTTGATGGATGGCATGCTAGCGGCGGTGTCTTTAACGCAGTTGCAAGCCGCCTGCTTGTCCGCAGTGGTTACGGCGATGGTCTGGAGTCTGGACACGCCGATACAACACGCAGCCGTAGGAACCGCTTGAGTACCGGTAAGGAAAGGAACGCAGTTCACCAATGAACTTCGGACTTGGTCACAACTTACGGCGGCGTCCCCTTGCTTCACCATGAATTGGAACATGGCTAGCATCACAAACACTGAGATAACAGCACCCTTCATTTTTGTTTTTGGTAGTAGGGGAGACTAGGTGTTTGTGTAAATGTCTAAGTGAGCTTGATCTCGATGGTGAATGGCAAACCCAGATGCATGGCGCTTATATATCAAAGCTTGGGGGCATCGGAAACGGGAAATGTGTTATGAAATGATGATGGCGGTTATGAAACCTTGGCAGCATCTGTGCATACAAATGTCATTTAGCTATCTTGAGAAAAGTAAAGAGGATTTGCTTTTTTGCATCATCTCTGCTGTTTCAGTTGTGTCTTTAGCCGCTCTCAATGCATGCATGTCTCGTTTTCTTGCTCACCTGTGGCAACATGAATATCGTTCTCTCTTGTGTAACGTAGGTCATGTTTAGAATTTATGGTTGTTCTTGGGAATAAAAATTATCTTAAATTTTAAATCTTAAATCATAAACCCTAACCCTAAAAAATACACCTAGTCTCAATCTCCTAAACTCTAATCCTAATTTTTTTAGTATAAGAGCATAAATAAAGGCATTAGGATAATTATTTTATGTACTGACTCAAGTGAATTAGGATAAAATCTTTGAAGTTTCAAGCAATCAATTAAGGATCAAACCTGCATTTTAACTAGCAATTGTTTCAGTCAGTCGTTATTTGAGTAGGTTTCACAAAACTTTATATTTGGCTATTTAGAAAGGGTAATTATTTTATGTACTGACGGTAAATTTTTATCACAAACAGATCTCTAAGTTGTACTGTGTCATTTTTTAGGATTTTAAACCCTAACTAATAAATCTTAATTTTAAACTTTAAATATTAAACTCTAAACCCAAGATATGACATACAAAAATACTAAAGGTTCCGCTTGTTAAAAAAATCCACAGTACATAAAATAATTTCCCTTTTAGAAATTAAATATTTATTTTTCTATTTTTTTCTCAGCCGAATGCTTGTTTTTCTAAGGGGTAAAGTACACAAATGGTCACTAAACTATCCAAAAATATATAAAATGGTCACTGAACTTTCAAAAGTTACATGATGGGCATTAAACTTTAGTTTTTATTACAAAATGGTCACTGTGCCGTTAACTGTCATTAATTGAATGACGTGATAGTTACGGAAATTTGAATAATAACACATTTAATCCTCCATATTTACACATTCAATCAATTTAGTCTAAATGGACTGAACGTTTAAATATTGAGAATTAAATATGCTGATATACAAATTTTTGTAATTGCCAAGTCACCTAGTTAACAACAGTTAACGGCTTAGTGACCATTTTATAACAAAAACTAAAGTTTAATGCCTATTATGTAATATTTGAAAGTTTGGTGACCATTTTGTATTTTTTGAGATAGTTTAGTAACCATTTGTGTACTTTACCCTTCTCTAATTATAGTTCAATTACAAGGTCGATTACAACCAAACCCTATCGAACAGCTATCTAATGCAGACAAGCATGAAGAAGACGACGGTTTTGGTGAGTGAAGTTGTTAGAATTAAACCATAACTAAATATGAAATCTAAACCCAAGATCTATCATGTCAAATCATCAAGAATAATAAACTGAATGAACTGAATTGCGGAAGCGTACCTGAATTAATCGATAGACTGAAAACCTTAAATCTTGATGTTGAAATCCAAATCTTTGGTATTGATCTTCCAAGAAGATAGGTTTTCTCTTGATGTAAAACTCTCTGACGGGGAAGGAGAGAAAAACAAGTTAACCTATTTCTTGGGGACCACTACCTCTTTATATAGTTGATTATTAAATCAACTATTAAGTATTTATAACTCTGCCCCTCATCGAATTATAAATACATCTTATGGTATCTACATTTTTATTTCCATGACATTTTAATACCCATGACACGCCTAACATAATTGGTCACTTAATTTTGTGTCATACTTTAAAATAGCAATATACATTATACATATGTGCCCACTATTACGGATTTTAATCCAACAATCTCCCACTTGGGCAACATATGTTTCCTGACAAATGTATAACCTTATGAGCTCAAAAATTTGCTATTATATAATAGGTATTCTGTAACAATCTCGTCCATAAACTATATCCATATAGGATCAAAGCAGCCTTTGTCGTATCAATCATGACAAGACCCATCAATGGTCACGTATACAAATATAGTCAAATGACATAGATCAATCATGGATGCGTAGCATGGAAAATTACATGAAATGTGAACCAAACATGTCTATTTCCAACTGGTCCTCCTAAACCTTAGCGAGATCAAACTTTTACTGAATTCAGAGTGTGCATAAACCAAAAGAACTTTATTTTGCAGAAAATAATCTTAAAATATCCTTAAATCAAGTAATAGAAAATTGTGTCTAAAACGCGAAAGCATTTTTCAAAATTACAAACTCCCACTAAAACTGAATATCTTTATATAACATTACACCCACATGAGTAGTGTGCTCATGAAAGACCTAGGGTGATAGTTTCTTAATAAAGCGCAAATATGGAGTTTGTACCAACATGCTCTATAGACACACAATCACTCTGAATTTTCTTTAACAACTAGGAACTTAATATTTATGTGCTTCAAATTTAAAGTGTTCCTATTGTTTATAGAATAAATGAATGCATATTTATTGTCACAAAATAACCAAGTGATCTTTCTATTCAATCTATAATTAGCAGCCCATGTGACAAAATTCTTTTGCATCAATATTCTAATAGAATCAAGTCTGTAAACTTAATGATCTCTAATTTACAGAACTCCGATATGTGAGCATGTAATTTTTTTGTTCTCTAAACATATCTCATAACCCTATTGGTTGCTATCTAATGGTTCAAACTAGAATTGCTTAAATATCTGTCTAACATTCTAACAATGTACGCAATATCCGAACGCATACATACTTGAGCATAAATTAAATTCTCAATAGATTATGAACTTGGAATCTTTTGTATTTTTTTAATTTCAAGGTTGCTTTTAGGGCATTGAGTAAGACTAAATTTGTCGTCTTTAGTAATATGAGTATCACTTGGTTTACTCCCACTGAACTGTAGTATATAGAATTGTGAACCAAATTTATCTCAAAACCAAATGAGATAAACAATATGAAATTTATAATTTCGTTAATGAGAGTCCAACTTAAGCTCATAGATGAATTTCTTTAATTTACATATCATTGATTTTGTATCATTAGACACAAATCTATGATTGTACCATATAATTTGTTTCTTCAATGTCACCATTGAAAAACACAAGCGTAACATCCATCTTATGTAGCTCAAGATTAAAATAAGCAATAAGCGTCATGATTATCTTAAAAGATTCTTTCAATAAAACTCGAGAGAAAGTCTCCACAAAATCAATGTCTTCTTTTAGAGTATATCATTTAGATACAAGACATGCCTTATACTTGTCCACATTATCATTTGCATCCCTCTTGGTTTTAAATATCCATTTACAACCAATTGGTTTGCACCTTCACATAATGAGACAAGTTCCTAAACTTTTTATTGTCTTGCATAAAATTATACTATTCTTAAATGACATCAATCCACTTTTGAGAGTTAGAACTTTTATGATTTGATAAAAAATGATTGAATCATTTTCTATCATTCCATTATTATCCTTATTTTCTTGAATAAATACAAAGTAATAATCTAGAATAGTATTTCTCCTTCCTCTCGTGGATATCTTTAATGACACTTATTTTTTAAGGTTGTTGAGTTTGTTCTTCTGAAACAATTACCTTATCTTGATGATGAGAGTTGTTCAACATTGTTTTGCTGAGGTACTTGATCCACTTCTTGATTAATGATAGGTGTAAAAACCTAAACATCATTAAAAGTGATAGTATGAATTAAATTATAATTCAACTTCCCCTCAATAGCAATGTATCTAACCTTATTTCTCCCTCCAAACTCAACATCCTAAAAATGTTAAACCTCCCCTTAAAATAATCCTTATTGTGGGATCATAAAATTTACAGCCCATGGATCACTCAAAATAACCAAGTAGTTGCTCACATTTGAAGTTTAATTTCTTCACATGTGTCCTAACTTATACAAAAGAATCAATACTTTGTAACTTATTGTTGTTTCTTTTGATTAGGACCTTTAGCAACTTTATTCTAATATATTTTTTTATTGCCCTTATTCTTAGAGACACTAACTAAATGAGCACTAACCGAATGAGTACTTTTACACTTATAATGCTTCAACTTTTCTTCCTCTTTAACACAATTAGAAATAAGCTCATTTAAAGTCTATTTTCTCCTTTTGACAGATTGTAACTAATTTTGAATTGGTTAAAACTGTATAGGAAGCGATACAAAAATCATAAGAACAAACAATTGTTAGAAAGTTTGATCTTATGTGCCTTAAATTTTGAAGCAATATTAAACATTTTTCATAATGTACTTCCTCACATTTCCTTGACCCTTATACTTCATAGACATCAAAGAAGGCATAAGTGATGTTATCTTAACCTTAATGTTTTGGGTAAATCATTTCTTAATTTCGTCAAGGAAACCCTTAATATGAGTAATCTCTTTAGATTTGTGCTCCTAAAGACTTATAGAATGTTGTTCTTTATGATCATTAGACTCGTACAATTTGAACAATTTCTCCTCTCAAAATCCCTTTTTATGGGTGCTTACCGCGGTGAAAGGTGAAAGTTATTCTCCCCTTAGTGCAAAGTCTGTGTTCATACAACCAAATACTATATGTAAGTGTCTTTTCTATTCCTTGAAACTAGTTTTACTAAACATGAGTGTAGAATGTATTTAACAGATATTGTGACAGCAAAGATAAATTACCTAAATATAGAACAAAAATAAATAAATAAAATAAAAACAAGCTCACATAAATATTCATAAGTAAACAAATAAATTCAAAATAATGGCTAGTTCCCCTCAAGATACCAAGCACAACATTAATATCAAGTCTTTGGACAGTAATATTAACTGTAAGCAGTACTCTTGTTATAGCAATCAAACATTGACAATAAACTATGTCAAACAATAGATTAATCTTTGGACTAACATATTGTTCACATAAAATACCTTATAATTGTCACACATTTATCACCACAGTTGTCGTTGTAATTCGGCCAAATATTAACTTTCCTTTGGGCCAATTAATAAACGCATGAATTACAAAAACTCATAATTATCTTAATATTTTAAATAAACTAATCTACACAAAAGTGGTCACTTTGGTGACATTATGTTTCAATTAATCCATTAAAATATTAGACATTCGAAGCCAAAATATGAATTTAATTGTTTCAAAATATTTTTCTTAATTTTATCTTTCAATCAAATTAAAAGATAACCAAAATAATAATAAATTTGAATAAAGGTAAACCTCATATCAAGATACCGGACATTCCATTAATATTTCATCTTTGGACAAAACATTAACTTGCAAGTGATATCTTGGTACAGTAATCAAACATTGATAATAAGCACATGTCAAACAGAAATCTTCCTTTGGGCCGATTTATTGCTCACATATAAAACTGAATAATTATCACATGTTTATTACCACAATTGCACATGTAATAACGTTAATTATTAACCTTCCTTTGGGCCGATTAATATTAACATAATCCGACTTACATGCATAAAACCTTTTATATTTTAAAATAAATAATTTCCACAAAGAGATCACTTTGGTGACTTAATGTTTCAATTAATTTATCTTAAAATATATAACATAAAGTACCGATATCCAAATTTAAAATTATGTAACAGTCAAAACTGAAATTTCTGATAACACTTTAGTTTCCAAAATAACCCAACATAAGATTGTCTGAATAGGGCTATCAGAAATCGAAAAACCAAAATCTTTGACTGTTACTCAAAAAATTCCTTAAACATGCATTTACCAAAATTAAAGTCGGATTCAAAATAATCAATCTTTAACTAAAAGTCAAAAAACAGAAATATTATGTAAATGAATAATTCCTATATTGATCGCATGAAACTTTAATGTGCATAATAATCTA
This sequence comes from Hibiscus mutabilis, assembly GCA_019671005.1. NCBI lineage: Eukaryota > Viridiplantae > Streptophyta > Magnoliopsida > Malvales > Malvaceae > Hibiscus > Hibiscus mutabilis. The sequence goes on from CM033723.1 coordinate 48,512,998, forward strand.
GCGATCAAAAGAAATGAATTATTGATCAAACTGAATCGAATATGAATTCCATAAGATTAATGACATGCTTTCCATAACCAAAACTAAATGTATATTTCGTAGATAACATTAATGGCATAATTAAGCATAGTGTGAAATAAATTTAAGCCAAAGGTTCTGTTCAAAACTAAACAAGATCTAATAAATTCAACCGTAATTTATTAGACTAATCTGAATATAAAGCTTTGAGAGCTAACATGATTATAAAGTTTCCAAGTCACGGTAAATTTACCACGACAAAGCCCAAGTCAAACTTTTTTTTAATAACTAACGATCAAAACTAAAATTTTGATCAAACCGAATTAATATATATTTTAAATCAAATACATATTTCACGACTTGAGTTATCATATACAATTACGAAAAGTAAAAGCAATATCATAATTAAAGGCATATTTATATTCTGGAAATAGTATACTGTAATGAATTTCCTAATAAATTATGATACGATACATGAGTATACATAAGTATTAAAACTTTAAATTCAATAGAAACTGGACAATGTATAGGATTGGTTCTAAAGCTTCCAATCCACAATTGCCGATTACTAATACAACACAAGATTTTCACATATAACAAACCAAATGGGAAAATTAATATATTAACAATCGGCGATTCTAAAACATATTAAAAATAAACAAACCCTAATCATGCGAGAAAGAAAAAAATATAACTTTATAATCTCCATCGTACAATAGAAATATCGAAACATAATATTTTATCGTTAAACTTAGGGTTTTGTTTTAAAGAGATCTAAAAACGAATCATACAAAATAAATATACATTAGATTCTTAATGATTCAACATGACGAGGCGCTGATGCCACTTGTTAGAATTAAACCATAACTAAATATGAAATCTAAACCCAAGATCTATCATGTCAAATCATCAAGAATAATAAACTGAATGAATCGAATTATTAATAAGCGCACACAGATTAATCGATAGATGAAAACCTTAAATCTTGATGTTGAAATCCAAATCTTTGGTATTGATCTTCCAAGAAGATAGGTTTTCTCTTGATGTAAAACTCTCTGACGGGGAAGGAGAGAAAAACAAGTTAACCTATTTCTTGGGGACCACTACCTCTTTATATAGTTGATTATTAAATCAACTATTAAGTATTTATAACTCTGCCCCTCATCGAATTATAAATACATCTTATGGTATCTACATTTTTATTTCCATGACATTTTAATACCCATGACACGCCTAACATAATTGGTCACTTAATTTTGTGTCATACTTTAAAATAGCAATATACATTATACATATGTACCCACTATTACGGATTTTAATCCAACAGAAGTATCTTGAAAATTTGCTTTATCATAAAGCCAAAGCCGCGGCCTCGGACGTCTCTTAGCTGCCTGCCCAAACTCTTACGCCATTGTCGTCTGCCCCCTTTTCCCTTTACCTCTGCCGTATACTTCTCCATGGCCTCCTTCTCAATAAATGGGTTTTGCCACTGATCTTTAGTCAACAGATCTTTGACTTTTCTTTCCGATATCGACGAAGAGCTCTGGTCCCTTACTCATGCTTGCACAAAGCCTATGAAAGATCTGAGAAACTGGGAAGAAATAAAAAAATGGTGAAATCGAATATAAAAACGGAAGGGTTTATTTAGTGGTGGTGATATCTAATTATCTATATTATATTGTAAACATAGAAAATGGGTCAATCTGGGACCTTAAATATTTAAACATAAACCTGATCCATATTTTAAATGTTCGTGTTTTTACTTGTACATATTTTCAAATTATTATTTTACTTTTACCACGTGACTGAATCAAATTCTAGTTATTAATAAAGACAAATAAAGGAAGGGGCAGAAGGATCATTCAAATAAATTAGTTCAATAGTAAATGAATTTTAATTAAGGATGGGCATCGCCTGCCTATTAATTATGTCTTTTTTGGTGTCTCGTTTTAAAAGTGAATTTATGATTTAGAGTTTAAAGTTAAGATTTTTTTATTAGAGTTTAAAAAATTAAGGGTATGATATATTTTTTACGGTGTAGGGTTTGTTTGTAATGCTCAAGGGAATAAGGCTTGTAATCCCATATTAAATTTTGCCAAGAGTTTGGCTTTTGAAACGTGCGTGCAATTCAATTTGAGTGCAAACCTTGCTGTCAATATTAATGGAAAATCAAAAGCTTTTAACGTTTTTAAACAATGAAATTAAAGTGTTTTAATATTTTATTTGTCTGTGAAATTCAGCCTATAAATAGAGATAGGGGTATAAATGAACAGAGCGTTCAACGAATCGTTCGTATAGTATTCGTTTATTAAGCTAAATAAACGAGTATAAACAAAGTTTTTATGTTCGTTTAATAAATGAACGAACACGAATAAAGGTGTGGTTCGTTTATGTCCACGAACAAGCTCGTTTATAAGCTCGTTTATAGGATGAAAATGCTTGTGGTTGTATCTAAATACTACTTTTTATTGTTGCTAAAGATACTATATAAATTCATGTTGAAATGTAAGTTTTATTTTGTTACTTTTGTTTTATTTATTTATTGTTAATTTAGTTAATATTTCTGAACATATAAACGATCATGTTCACGAACACTTATGAACACGTTCACGAACACTTAAACGAACACGTTCATGAACACTTAAGCGAACACGTTCGCGAACACTTCAACGAACATGTTCGTGAACACTAAACAAATGAACACGAACACCTTCAAAAATAAATAAATGGACACGAACACAAACAAAAGATAAACACATTTAAAAATAAAAAAACGAACACGAACATAGTCTTATTCGTTCAAGCTCAGTTCATTTATACCCTTAAGTAGAGGCTCTTTTCAACTCATTTTATTATCCCAAACAAAAGATTTGTTTTGAAACACTCTCCTTCCTCTCAACTTTTTTATAAGTTTTCTTTTTTTGAGTTTTATTCTGAGTTTTGAGATAAGAGCAGTATCACCATTGTCCACTCTAGTTTTTGGGTGTACGATTTTTTGGAGAGACTATATTAACTTCAAGAGCATTGTCCAATGTAGCGATTACACCAATCGGGACGAATTCGCTTCTAAGACGGTGATTTACTACCACGACGCAGTTAAGCATGATTTATTCCTTTTGATTTATTTCTCAGTCAATGCTAATGTTTTGGTTTTGCAGCAGTATATTCCCCAATAAAGTTTAGGGTTTAGAATGTGAAATTTAGAGTTATAGTTTAAAATTTATTTTTTAATGTGGGGTATAGAAAAAAACATACTTAGAGGGCAAATGATTTTTGTTCTTTAATTAATTAATTAATCTTAGTAATAGTTCTGAACAATATAATGAGAGTGATGGTATAATTTAAAAAAATGTTTCAAAATAAGTTTAAACGTAAAAGATTAGTTTTATATTAGTAAAAAAATACACAAAAAATGAACCGTTATTGTACCTCATGCATTTAAATCATGCTATATTTATTTTTTATTCAAAATAATTGTTTGGGCGTAACATAATAAGTCAACAAATATTTTTGTCCAATTAAGAGTCTCGTTTATAATAAATTGAACATAACCTCTTAAATCATTAAATAAACAGTGATCAATTTATTAATTAATATATAAACTAATCAAAGTACATCACCGAATATTTCCCATAATATACATTCCAACTGCCAAAACCAGACGATAATGACATCAAAAATAATTAAAATTTAAAATATAGCACGTGCATAAAAAGTTTAAATTAATAAATGAAACACTTAAAAAACGTGATGAAAATGTTGTTCAGTCTCAACACATAGAAACTTCCTATAGAGAATACCAAGACCAATAATAATAATATTTTAATACCAAGTCCTAAAGTATATACAATCAAACATGACCTCAAGGTATCCACACCTCTATCTTCGAGGTTAGCAACAAATTAAGCAAATATGTACTCTCAAACGAGCTCGGAATCCGATCTCGGCTTCTTGGACTCTATTCGTCGGCATCTTTTGGAAGACAATGATGATTCTGGAACTCAATATCCAGCAACATTTCCAGAAAACGTGGCAAATATTCAAGGTCCGATGGATTGTTCCAAATCTGATGGAGTTGCTATCAATGTTGATCAATGGATAACCTTTGATCAATTATTCGATGCACCAGAGTCTGCTGCTGTTGATGTTTCGGTTCCCAACTGCAAAATAACTTCCGAGGCAACGGCTCCGATTCACACGCAGCTGACGAAGCTGCGATATCAGGGCGTAAGGAGAAGGCCATGGGGGACGTACTCAGCGGAGATAAGGAAATCCCAAAAGAACTGGTGCCCGAATCTGGCCTGGTACTTACAAGACGCCTGAAGATGCTGCAATGGCTTATGACAAAGCGGCTTTTAAAATGCACGGCGCAAAAGCCAAGCTGAATTTTCCGCACCTTGTTGGCTCAACTCAGGCGGAGCCGGTGAGAGTGGGCAATAACAAGCGAAGGTCTCACCCTCCAGATCCTCCTTGTCCGTCTTGGTCATCGGCTCAGTCACCTTCATCTTTCTCATTCGAGTCTTCGAGTCGGATGACAGAACTCCCAAGTTGAAATGGAGGATAATCGAGATTAATTCGACATTTAAAACCGAGTTTGGACTAAACATATATGAATCGATGTCAACCGTATTGTAAACGGAAATATAATTTGAATGCAAACCATGTTCACTTTTGGTAAAGCTTTTAGTTTCCCTTCAACTTCCGCATTTATTTATAAATTATTCAAAATTAGATTAGCACGTGGAAAACGTTTCTAGAGAAGAGGAAATTTCATAGAAACAAATGCAATAAGATATAAGGATTCTTCATGGTGTATAATGTATTAAGTGCACTTGAATTGTAAAGATAGGGTATCTGACTGCTTGAAATGTTTTTAGCCGCACCCACCAGATCAGGTCCTCTTCTCCCCAACTCAAACAGGAATAAACAAAGGGTTCAACACAAGTTGGTGTAATTCTCAAATTCTTAAGCAACAATCACAAAAGCAGGCAACAGTATTCACCATCCCAAAAGCAGATTCATCTGTTGCTGAAATGTTGTCAACAAAAATCTGGCTATTAACACAGGTCTATCGGTTGCTGTTCTCTACCTTCACGATCTTGGATGCCGTCTCCTGTATTATTCACACCATTAGACATCAGTCAAACGTCCCAAGTTTTCTCAATCCAATTAATAAGCATAATTTTTAGAAGTCACAATAACCAAATATCTAGTGAATTCAAGATGATATAGACATAGGTACCAATATCATGCTGCAGACGACTTCTAAGAACAGAAAACCATACCAACTCTCCGGTAAAAAAAAAGAGAGAGAGAGAACATGTTTTAAGGATATATAATGGAAGTTACAAACTGGAAAACGAAATACCTCTTTGGTCGGCTTCGGTCTTCTTCATAGTCCATCACTCCACCAGGTTCAGGGTAACTCTCCTCGTGCCCTCGGAAGTCAACTCCAGCCTGCTTACAGTTGGTAACTTCTGCCACAATGTAAGTAAGCTACATCGACCAACATATCTTGATATTGAATGAGTGATGTCATGGAAAGCTAATATAGATCCTGTTAACCTCCTTTGCTTCTTAACTAGGAAGCTTCAGCTTTAACCTCCAATATTATTTGTTTATATATTTTTGCAAGAATTCAAGGACTCTCTTTCCCACCATCATCCCTCCCAAAACAATTTTCAATATCTTAAAAGTGTGCCTTTACATCAACAATTACCATAGATGTTGAAAATCAAAGTTAGTTTTGTGTTCTTCAATGCTTATATAAAATTAGTTTAAAAACCAAAATACAAAGGAAGTAATGAAAACACTTTCAGCCAATATTTACAATCTCATGCTTTTGAATGGTTCAAAATTTCAATACTGACGTATAGAAAAAGGGCAATCGATACAAAAGGCAAATTGGATTCAACTGACCTTGGCAGAGATGGACTTCTTTACTTCTTCCACCCTATCTTCGACTTCCTTTCGATGTTTTTTGTCCAACTCACTCATAGCATCCGCCCATTTTATCTTCTCTTGAATTGAGATTAGTAAGTTGTTTGATGTTCCCAACCTAGGTTTAAAATTTAAGTCCATACACAGACTTATTAATATCATATATATAAGCTGATTTATATAATTTAACTTTGTATTCTGTCAGGCCTACTTGGAATAAATAGCTCTAATGAACAAATTCAAAATGTAATACAAAATCTCACAGTAGGAACTAGATGACTTAATGACATGCCCTATTTGAACCAGAGATGTTACCAGTTGGATAGTGCTTCTATCATACTCCCAAGTTGTCCTGGCCTCAAATCCCTCCCAGCAGCAAATTGGATCTTCCAGAACAAACATTAAAGATTTTAATAAGAGAAGAAAAATAAATGAAAAGGTAAACCTAGAGAGGTAAGGACAGTAAACGCATACCTCAAAACATCTTCGCAGCTGATCCAGCTTTCCTCTGACTATACCCTAAAAAAGGTTGGAAAAGGTGAACAAAAATCAGCACACTTTCAGTTTACATGCACCTCGGCTACTACTCATATCCCTTAAAATTCAACAAAACACCCATTGACCCAAGTGCCCTGCCTTCCTCCTTTTTACCCAAACCTTTGTGAAAGTAGAGTATGATCTGAGGCATTGGGTTTGACCACCAAAGAAAAGTTCAAATAGATGTAGGTGTCCCTTAAAACTCCGCAAAGCACCCCGTACGGGAGGCAGGTGTCCCTGCCCCCCCCCCCTCCCAAACCCTAATGAAAGCAGAGTTTGATCTAAGGTATTGGGCACAACCAACAAAGGGAAGTTTAGACAGCTGTTGGTACATGTTTGTAAAGCAAAACTCATGAAGTGTGATACAATATGAATATCAAGATGCTTCTTAAGCATGCCCTGCAAACAATACAGATCCACTCTAAAAGTTAACCCTGCCAAAAAAACCAAGTGTGAATGCAGAAATAACTGTATGATTCTTTCACATGCAACATGTTGCATACATATCATCCATTGGCAATCAGAAGGTAAACATGTCGTAATGGAGTAAATCCTAGGAAGAAAAAGAATAGAGAATTAAGCTGGGAGACTACCCACCGCATACATGCATTCATTGATAAGAAAATCTTCAAGTTCACGAACATTGGTGACATCTAACTCCAGCATTAGTTGATCATATGGTAATACCTGGTGAAGATATTTAAATGGTAAATGAACTTGATGCAACCAACATTTAAAACATATAATGTCATTGTCCGACAAAGGGTATCTCCATTTTAGTTAGAAAGTGCAATAAAACAATTCACAAAGACATTAAAACCACTACAATGGAACAAGGCTGGCAATTAGCATATTTAGATGAGAAAACGCCTCATAACTCAACTAAATACCTTGTTTGTCTCAGCAAGTGCAAGGACAGTGAGTTGCTTTAGCTTGAGAACTTGATCAGGGACCAGTTGAGGAAGGCTACCACTATTGCCTAATCATATAGTTTAAATAGCCAGAGTCGATCACATTAGGATGTGAAGAATAACTATAACAACAATCAAGACAGAGAAATGCATCAAGTAGATTAGTTAAGTGAAGGGAATTCTGCTACAGAAAATGCCAGTACCGATAAACATCACTTGCGAACATTGTCAAAAGGTAGATAATAGAAGTGAGGAAGATACTAAAAAAGAAAGAATATGGAAAACGCCAAGTCTTAAGCTGGTATTCAAATAAAATGCCTTTTCAATCAATAGACCAGTAAATTTCCATTTAGGTGAAGAACTATAATACTTTCTTTCACAAGATTAGTAAATGATAATTTACATAACCAGACAATTTTAAGGATCTCCGTGTTCTCAATTTCAAACAATCTAAACAAAAGTTGTCACTTTAGCCATGAGCAACCCCAAAACTTAAAAATACTAACATTTAGAAGAGTAAAACTGCTAATCATGAAGGCCAATTTTCAGGTTCAAATATCTTACATTGTAGTGACACGTGCTTGCTACTAATAACCTTCAAATTTTCTCGAATAAGAAACATATGGTACAAAGGGAACAAGTGGATTGAAGACATTAAAAACTTGTCGCAAACAATAAAACACGGGTTTTCCAGCTTACTCTTGTAATCACTCCATGTGCCATGGGCAAACAACCGAAGCACCTCAAGGTACACCGAGTTTTCAGTTCCTTCAAGCTGCAAAGGTATATAGGTTTCATATAAATTACAAGCAAATTAAAGCATCAAACCAAAAGTAAAGCAATGTAGAAAACTAAAACACCAGACTACTGACAGAAACAGGAAAAAGGAAAGGTTAATACGGAATGAGCAGCAAGAAACTATTTGATGACGGCTTTGATTTCTTGGATTGAAGAAAAAAAGGAAAGAAAAGAAAAGAAATTGATAATGGAATAGGTTTTGACCTCAGCGACAGTGGGCACGGCAAGAATCTCAGAGAAGGCGAAGAGGGAAGGATGCGACGTCGCTTCGACGATAACGGAAGCAAGGGCCGTCCCCTTCTGAGCCGACGCTTGCTTAACGAAATGATCGATGAACTCGGCTTGCTTTTCCTCGATATCCATCTTAAAACCTCGACCCCCCGAACACAAACCAGGAGAGAAAATCGAAAAAAAAAATGAAAGAATTTGAAGAATGTTCTTGAAAACAAAAATCACGGAGAGAAAAGCTTTCAGAAAGGGAAAAAAGCTAGGGTTTTGTTGTTGGGGACGGTGAATTAAACGACGGAAAAAATTTAGGAACTGAACGAGGCAGCCTGAGGAGCTGCTCAAGACAGTCGTAAATACACACAACCCAATCTAAATCGAAATTTCTGGGATTTTTACGCTTTTATAGTTTCTGTGCGAATGGAAACGAGAGAAATTGCTAGATTTTCGAGAATTTGTGAATTGATCACAACGAAGCATCACATTCACAGGTGTCTACCGTCTAGGCTTTGGTTCTGATGATGAAAAATCATGATTTCATAGAATTCATACGATTGGGAGTTTGGGACTGAGTTGTTTGGGTTTATACGCGTACTGGTCTTGGTTTCTTTTGTGAAGCTAAGGCCCCTTTGATTATATACCTTTGGGCCAGGGACTCCTGTGACATGCTTACAGGTCGTAGCCTGGGTTTCAATGGACTTTATCCAATTTTATTGGCCATTACGAGATAAACATTTATTTAGAATATATATTTTTTATTTAATTACGGACTTTTTATTTATTGACCGACTAATTTAGATCGAGTATTACAAAAATTTATTATAGGGAAACTCCCAATTTAATTTTTTTATTCATAATATCAAAATTCTAATCTTTAACCTTGCTTAAGGGATCTATTATTTCATTATACTAGATAAAATTGATTGTTGGTTAGAATATATATTTTTGATCCTTCATAAATTTAAAATTTTCAAATGTCCTTCGATAAATGAAATTGAATTTCGTCACGTAAGTAAGGAATACGTAGTATTTATTTATAGCATGAATAATCATTGCTTTCGGTGAAGTGGGCTAACTTTTTACAAATGGAGCATTACTTTTAAAAAAATAATTTTAAAAGTATTGTTTGAAAGTAATTTTAAAATAATTTTAAAAAAAGTTAATTATAAAATTTTATTATTTGATATTATTGTTAAAAAGTATTTTTAAAAAGATAAAATATTCATTTTAAATATGATATTGTAAAGTAAAAATAAATAAACATAAATAATGTTTATATTCGTTATCATAAAATTTATTAATATTATATATATATATATAATAAATCAATTTAAATAATAAATATATAAAAATCCATGATAATTCATTAGTAATTTTTTATATATAAAATATAAATTTTAAATTTTTTAAATAATTAATATAAAATATTGAATTAAATATAAAAAATTTAGCCTCTAAACTATGCATTATTATTGTAATATAACTAAATATTAATTTAATATATTAATCATTATTATATTTAATATTATTTTATAATATTAGTTTTTTATAAATTATTTTTATTTAAAATATTATTTTAATAATTATTATATTTAATATACATAGTAATTATTGTATTTATTATTTAATATTAAAATATTAATTTAATATAATAATTAGTATTATATTTAATATTATTTTAATATATTAGTGTTAATAATTAAAAACAAAAAATTAACTTTACACTCAAAAGTGACCTTCTACCCAAAAGCTAAAATTTTTAATTTTAGAGGTCGGGTGAAAAATTAATTTTTTAAGTAATAGACAAAGTTAGCTTAAGGATGAAAACTACAAAGAGGGAGATTCTCATGGCAGGTAAAAAGTTTCTCAAGAAATTAAAAACTAAGTCTCAAAATTATTGAGTACTAGTAGGTTTAATAGGATAAAAAAATAAAAAATAATATAAATTAAGTTACGATAATTGTTTTTATAATAAATTGTTATAATACTCAATTCAAATTATTATGTTGATAGATGAAATTCCGATGGTTATATAAAAAAAATCAAAATGGTTCGATGAGTTGCGGACCGTGGGTGGCTATGCCTGTAGGTATGTGGGTGTCTGTATTTGTTTTTCTTTGAGTCGAGCAAGGCAAACATGTCCCTTGTTTTATTTCACCTTTTCCCTGGGTCCCTTGTTTTTGTGCTAGCTGTTTTGCAAAGAAAACGTGGTGGGACCCAAAATCGTATACCTCTTTTGGTGTTTTTATTTAGAGTATAATATTTGATTGAGTCGAGTTAAAAAAATTAAGTTATTTAAGTTAATGTTTCATATTTTATAACTTATATAGTATTTAAGTTTTTTTATTCGAGTCAAGTTTATGAAATTTGAATCGAGTATTCGAGTTCTTGTACAAATTTAATTGTAATTATTTATCATGTTATAGTAGGGCTTGATTCTAATTTAAACGAGTTTCTCTAATTATATAAGATACAAATATATATTTTTTCATATGTGACATATATTTCTTCATATTTTTAATATCGATATATATATAAAAAATTGGGAGACTCGACTCGAACTTAAAAATAAATTAACTAATTACTAAAAATTTTGAGTTATTCAAATTTATATTTTACAACTCAAATTTTATTTAAAAAAAAATTGAGTTGAGTTTATGAAATTTTAAGTCGAGTCAAGACGAGTCAAGTTTTTTCACCTCAAGTTGAGTAAAAAATCAATTTATTCGATTGGAGTCGAGTTTTGCTCACCCCTATTGCTATATATGTTCCAACACTAAAAAAAATTAAATCATACACTCTAATCCTTGTTTATAGATCTTAAAATTCTAAAAACTAAGCCATACATCTTAAATCCTACTCCTTAAACCCTAAATTCTAAAAACTAAACCATAAAACTTTAACTATAAGCCCTATTTTTATTGTTTGACCATAAATAGAGACACCAAAAAATGATAAAAGATTTCTATTCAGGATGATCATGGGTTGGGTTTTTAGTTGAAATGCATCTGATCGAACAAATTAAACGTGTTCACCCAAATTTGACTCGATATGCTATTTGAAGATGTTGCACCATACTCGAATCCGATACAAATTTTGAGATAAAAACCGTAATCGATCTGAACCGATCCGACACATATAAACAAAATCTCTCACCCCCTCATTATCCTCCGGCTTAGTGCTTGCCTTCGTTTGCATGACGAAAAGTCCATTTAGATAAGGTGGCTATTGAGAAACCAATGTGACATTTCAAGCATCATCCCACCTATTTCAAGAAATGAAGAGCCATTCCCCAAGTGCTTACCATAGCACATTTCACCTTCTCGGACAATATCTCAACCTCTAATTTATCACTAAAAATATATAAACAAAAGTTGATGTGAGAATTCATATTAGGTTAGATTTATCTCTTTCTACTTTCTAAATTTGATTTGTTTTAGATAAAAAATCTATTACTAAAAAGGCAAAATTTTACTACAATTGCAAGCAAAACTAACATATAAACCAAAAAACAAATTAAAAACAAATCACGACGATTGAGTTTAGTTCAGTTAGTATTGTTGTCGATGTAACATGTACGAGAACATGGGTTTGAAAATACTTAAACACTTAATATTCTATGACTTAAGAGTGGAGAGATGTCTAAATAATTTAAACATTGTGTTAAAAAAACAAAACTTACATGATAACCTTTTCTATAAGGAAAAAACTTTGATACACAGGCCGTGTAAACTTTAGTTTACACATGCCTTTTAATTTTAGGGGTTAAGGTTTTAGTTTAGTGTTTAAGGTTTAGGGTTTAGAATTTAAGGTTAGTGTCTAGAATTTAGTGTATGAGTTTAAGGTTTAGGGTTTAGTTCTTTAGGGTTAGGGTTAGGGTTAGGGTTAAGAATTTAGGATTTGAGTTTATATAGTGTAAATAAACAGGCTTGTGTAAAATTAATTTTACACAGCATGTGTATCAAAGTTTTACCCTTTCTATAAATATCTCAGTCTATACAAAATTATTGTAGATTTGATATTATTAAAATTTTATATGTTTTTTTAATTATTGTTCGAATTTTACATACTATTATAATTATAATTTTAGGATATGTTGGTACCACCTAATTATTTTATGTCTAGAATTCAAATTACTTAAATGTTAGTCTAGTTGTTCTATTTGATATGATCTTAGTCACCTTGATCCGGGGGCTGTAATGGCAAAAGAATGTCGAGTCATAATAGGAGATTAGAGTTCTGATTAGGTTCTTTTTGTCCCGTATTACCAACAATCCTAATCACTTCGAAATGGTAAATTTTTGTATAAATGAGTTATTGTAAAAAAAAAAAGTTTTCTGTAAAATATTTATATAGAATGGTATAATGAAAAAGATATTCATTACTAATTGGTCTAGTGAGGTAAAAAACTAAATCATACAGATACAATATTAGTTCAAATCTGACATTATAAATAGTACAAATTAAACTAAAATAATCACTCTACAATGAGTTTCTGTAATATTTAATTTGAATTAATTAACGGATTGATATAAATGAATGTTGATAATTATATAAAAATAATAGTTTGGGCTCACACATAAAATGTGGGTCTGGAGATTGAAAAATTTTGGTTCATTAAATTTTAGGCTGCGCTTTTTGTTACAGCTGTTTTTTTTCTGTTTTTTTTTTTGTCAAACGATTCTCCTTGATCGTCAATGGACGTTTGTCTATCATTTTAACCTTTAAACGGGTATATTAAGACATCTGAATTTTTTTTATTTTTTAGAATGACCGTTTGTCCCTTAATGCTGATTTACCATCTCAATAACAAAGGAAGCCTTAGATTGACAACAACATATCCACAAAACCGACAAAGCGAGAAAAGAATAAATAATACAGCCAGTGTAGGAAGACCCTTTTGCTTTAGGGTCCACAAGTTGTTGGCCTTTTGGGAAGAGAACAGTTTGCATCATTTTCTTTGGATTGCCGCCTTCCGTTTACCCCCCTCTTATCCCTCCACTTTTTTTTTTTTTAACATGTTTGGCTTCTTTTTTGTTTAAATATTGTATTTCATTTATTGGTCTATTAATTTAAATTAAACTTATATAAGTTTTTATTCACAATTATAAAATTCGAATTTTTAACCTTATATAAAGAATCTAACAATTAGCGTCTTATCCACTATACCAACATATTGTTGTTAACATGGATCCCTCTCGATAATCTTTTTGAAAAATATTCGGTTAACAATTTGTTTGATCGATTGAATCACTTATTAATCATCCTATTATGTTTTAATGATCACGTCATATGTCATACGATACTAGATACATCATAATATTACTCGATTTGACTTATAAGATCAGGTGATTATTTGACCCCATACATTTAATTCATTAATAATAAAATGACACGTGACACTTCGGGATAAAAAACAACTATAATAAAATCAAGATCTTTAGGCGAGTAATCTTCCCTCCATCACTTTCATATACTTCGATCATCCTATATCTTTAGCTCTTTGTATTATCCTAAATAAGATAAATCGATAATTTTACCGTCAATTCATTATTATATCAACAAATATGTAGATTTAAAATGGATTATTTCAATTATATTAAAAATGATCTATTTCAATTAAAACGACTTCAGATATAATTAAAATCAAATATATATTTTTTTTATTTTTTTATTTAAAAATTCAATTTGTTCGGCCATTTGAATAAACTTGTTAAAAGATAAAAGCTTTAGCATAACCGTGTTAAATAATCCGAAAAGAAAACTTTCTATATAAAACCCTGAAAGGTTCTTTCACACCGTTAGATTCTTTGAACTTTTATTACTTCATATTTATATTTATAAAAAAAATATTCAAAAAGTAGAAAAATAAAGGCTTAAATGAAAATAAGGTCTAAAGTATACATTTTTTAAATTTTAGGTGCCTAAAGTATTTTTTTGTAAAAATAGGTGCCCAAAGTTTAAACCGTTATAATTTTAGGTGTCTGAAGTTTCAACAGTTACAATTTTAAGTGTCTGACCGTTAAAGGATGTTAAAAAAATTGTTAATTAGTTAATGCTTGACACGTGACATATTTAATTAAATTTTTTTCAAAAATAAAATTTTAAAACAAAAAAACTTACAATTTTTCATAAAATCATAAAATTTTGAAAATTTTACAAAACATTCCTCAAATCCTTCAAATTACCCAAACCGGCACCCGTGAACACACCCTTTTGGCTGACACGTCGTTCGGCGTTTTCGGCGACTCCGTGTTGGGGAAAAAGATCGCCTAATTTCGGCAACCGAAGGGTAACTTTTTGTAAAATTCTCAAATTTTCGGGATTTTATGAAAAACTAAAAAATTTGGTGTTTTTCTTTAAAAATTAAAAAAATAAATTAGTGACATGTGTCAATCATTATTTGGTTAAAAAAATTTAACATTCATTAACTGTCAAACACCTAAAATTATAACTTTTAAAATTGTTGAGACTTATTTTTATAAAAAAATATTTTAGACATCTAAAATTCAAAAAAGTCATACTTTGGACATCTATTTTTCATTTAAGCCAAAAATAAATAAAGAGAAAAGGAGGGAGGTTGGATCCACAGAGTATCAAATGGAGAGAAAGGAAATGTGGGGGGAAAGGAAAAGTTATATTTCTAACATGCTTGCGGTGTGCTTTTGAATTTGGGATTTTTCGGGGGAGATTTTTTTTTTTGAATAATTTTTATATAAGAGAAGACAAATTTATTGTTAATAAATTTTGTACCTCAATTGAAAGTTTAACTGCTTATTCTAAAAATTATTGACATTGACATGTTTTTTTTACGATTGTTGTTAATTTGTTGGTGGAAATTTTGAATGTTAAGGATTCAAATGAATTTAAATGTATATTTTTAATTAATATTAATTAAGTTTACGAATGATATAAAAATTAGGGTAAACTACACCAGTGACCACTGAACTATTTGGGCGTACCTATTTTGACCACCGAACTATCGAACTCGTCAATTAGACCACCAAACTCTTTTGTTACAATAGAAGCAGAAGTGATGTGGATTATTCAAGAATCGAAGTCGATTTGCTTTATAAAAAGAAGATATCAATGAACTTCTATGAAATGGTTTCACGGGATTCAGCCAATTGTCTTGATCGTGGGATATCATTGAGAAATAGGAATCTGTGTTATCAAAAGATTTCTTGTGATTATTTCTAGTATGGAATGAGTCAATCATCCACTTTGGTATCTTATTGACCAAAAATGGTGATATTGTTCCTCCATTGATCAAGAATTTCGGTTTTTGAGAAGTATTATGATCATCCAATAAGAAAGGTTTCAATTTTTTCAAATGAACGATATCTTTTTTTTTCCTTTCTATTTTTTGTTGGGGTTTATTTGTAAACTATTTGTAAACGGTGAAAGTGGAAAAGTAGTCAGATGATACATCAGATGATTGTACAAGGAAGACGGTAGATTACCGAAAAGAAAGAGTGGAAAATAATTTATAAATAAAAGAAAGAAATTCTTTTGATTGGACCAGGAATCCATTTTTGTATTCGGTGTGGATAAAAGATCTTCCTATGTTATACTATTCAATTCTCGACGGTGAATCGATTTGATAGCTTAGATATTGTTATTCATGATATTGATCCGATTCGATTGACCTATTTTGATCACCGCCGTTAAAAAACTAATAGAGGGGCGAGGTGACAGTTAACGAAAATTTATAAAATTACACATTTAGTCCTTGTTATTTACTTATTAAATCAATTTAGTCCTAATTTTAATTCAGTTAAATAAAATTAATCAACCAACCAAATGACGACACGTGTCCCATCTATTTTTAAGTTTTAATTTATTTAATTTAATAAAATTAATCAACCAACCAAATGACGACACGTGTTACCAATAACATGGAAAAGCGTTGCTCTAGCCGTCATTGATGTGATATGAGATACTAACATATATTATTAAATGATTACTTTGTTGGTGAAAACTAAGAATTAATGGGATTCGAACCTGGGACCAAGAGGGTAAAATCTCACACCTTTACCACTGAGCCAAGCTACTATTAACAATATAAATTGCACACTTTTATATACATATCTTAGAGAAAAAGAAGTAAAAATGGTTGAAAGGGGACTCGAACTTAGTTCACTTGGAATGTGTATAATCACAAAAATATTCGATTTAATTTAAATCTAAAAATTATTAATATTCAATTTTAAAAAAATATTCGATTTAAAAGAAAATAAATTCGATTTAAAATATTCAAATATTTTTTTTATTTTTCATATCTAAATTAAATCAAATATTTATTAAAATATTAAATATTCGATTTAAAAAATATTTGATTTAAAAGAAAATGATTTGATTAACAAAGTATTCGAATATTTAAAATATTCGAATATTTAAAGTATTTTAAATTATATTTTAAAAAATTAAATAATTTATTAAATTAAATCTGAAAATTATTAAATATTCACACTTTAAAAAATATTAAAATGTGAAAAAGAAAAAAATATTTGAATATTTTAAATCAAATTTCTTTTCTTTTAAATCGAATATTTTTTAAAACTGACCATTTAATAATTTTTATATTTAAATTAAATCGAATGTTTTTGTGATTATACACATTCCAAGTGATCTAAGTTCGAGTCCCCTTTCAACCATTTTTACTTCTTTTTTCCCTAAGATATGTATATAAAAGTGTGCAATTTATATTGTTAAGAGTAGCTTGGCTCAGTGGTAAAGGGGTGAGATTTTACCCTCTTGGTCTCAGGTTTGAATCCCATTAATTCCCTTCTTTAGTTCACCAACAAAGTAATCCTTTAATAATATATGTTAGTATCCCATATCATATCAGTGAACTTGGCTTAGCGATTGGAACAACACTCTTCCATGCTATTGGTGTGAGTTCAATCCCCCACAGGAGCAAATCCCTTTAATAATATATGCTATTGGTTGGTTAAATATATTTACAAATTTTAGTTAACTGTCACGTCCCCTTCCGTCACCTCGCTATTAGTTTTTTAACGGCGGTGGTCAAAATAGGTCAATTTAATAAGTTTGGTGGTCTGATTGACGAGTTCGATAGTTCGGGCCCAAATAGTTCGATGGTCACTGGTATAGTTTACCCTAAAAATTATATTAAAAATTCAACATGTTTTGTTTTATTATTATTATTATTATTATATCATTTAGTTTTTAAAGATGCAAAGATTCTACATTGATTTAAAAATGGTATCAATTTGATTTGTCTTGAATTATACTTGTTGATGTCAAAAATTGATTGACACAAGATAAAAGACGTGTACAAAGTTGTCGTGACGATTTCAGGCAGTTTATCTCTTCTGATTGGGAGAGAGAATTTGATGAAGACAATGATCGGAGTAGAAGAAAATTGGTTGAAGGTGAAGATATCAGATATGTGACTTTTGTGAGTGGAGTATTGAAGTCCTCCTTTGAGTTTAATCTTTATATGTCCATTTTTTATGACATTTAATTAGAGGAGCTTATACCTGTTATAGACAACTGGCGAGGTTAGATTTAATTGATTAACGTTTATTGATGTATTAGTTCGACTGACATATCTGTGTATCAGATGCTAGACTTGGCTATCAGAAATCTTCTCGACTAAGGATTGAATGACGGATAATACAAAAATATAACAATATTTTTTTACTACATAAGTTATTTAAAACCTTCAAATTTTGTTGTGTTTTTAGGTATATTTTTTTGATAAATACTAGTTTTAATCCTAATTCTATTTAGAGGAGAGAAGAAGGAGAACTTTAAAGAAAAGAAAATAGTGTTTATAGTGAGTCTATAACTCATGACCTAAAAAAAACTAAAAGAAACAAAGATAAATAGCTTGGTTAACGATCAAATATATTTACTATATTTTTAGATACTTTTAAATTTATAATCTTCAAAATACGAAAATAATTACGGTATGAATCGAGGTGAGACACAACAGTACGCAAATTATATTTTAATTATATTTGTTTAATGCAATCTTGTTTAATTTAAGGTCCATCCTTCGATGCCTTTGTCAATGTAGAAACAAAGATCAGCCTTATGCGACACCAAGTAGTTAACAAATAATTAAAAATTATTAACCATAATTAAATATTCACTCTAAAGTTTAAACAGTCATCAGTAAGAAAAAAATATTTTAGAAAATAAGCTAATGACCGACGAAAAAGGAAAGAAATAATAATAATGTAAGAAATTTGAACATGGAAGTTGGCCACGGACTGAGAAACAGTTCAAATACTCCATTAGCTAATTCCCTAGTTGTAGCGATCTCTTCCTTTTACTTACGCTAAAAAAACCGAGGGTTTTAAGAGTTTGAGGTATTTCGAGTATTTAAAAAATATATTTCGTAGAGTTTTAGAAAAAAACGTATTTTATTAAAAATAGAGTCGCCACCGACCACTAAGGTAGGTTGGATACCATAAAATTAGAGATTTTTTAAAAAAAACTCTTGGGTTCGGGAGTCGGTTACGGATGAGGAAGGGTTAGCATCCCTACACCGCCCAAAATTGGTACTTTAACAATTATCGCTTTATTAATATTAAATTTTCCGGATTAAAGTGGCGATTAAATTAAAATTTGGTTATAGGTGCGAGTAAATTTTAAGGGCCCCGTTATTCGAGAATAAACCGATAAACCACCATCACTGCGTTTGATACTGGCCACATTTACGCTCGAATAAAAGGGCACCTCATTGACAATTAATATTCCGGTATGCAATCTTAACAAGAAAAAACATTATAAACAATTATTTACAAAGATATGGAATTAACATAAAAGCATAAAAATATTAAAATGCACGATGCATGAACAAAAGTAATGTAACGTGTCCTATTAATAAAACAAAAATATAAATATAAACATGCAACAAAGACATGCTTCCAAAAACTAAAATAATTAAATCTAACATGCTTAAGCACATAAAAAAACACCAATACAAAGTATGCATGGCATATATACATAACACTAGGCAAAAAAAAAAATGCCAAACTAATACATTAAAGCTTCATCATACGTCAACTAATATCTATATTACAAATGCAACCAAGTGATCATGGCAAGAAACATACATGGATCAAATCATATGAACATATAAATTATGGATACTTACATGTTATTCAAAATAAATAAAACATGTGTAAACTAATGGATTTAACAACAACAAAATAACCTAATCATAACGTATATTAACAAAGCTACAAAGACATAACATTGATATGTGACAAATCATACCACACTAATATGCAACCTATAATGCAAAAGAAAGCAAAACATAATATACATGCCAACACAAAAAGACTAACTAGATGCTAAACATGTGACACTAATTATACATGAATTTAAAAAAAATAAAGCATTATACATAACAAAGCATCACACTAACATACAACCTAAGATGCAAAAATAAAAATGAAACATAAAGGAGCACATATAGACATGATAAATAATTAAGGTAAACATAATATCTTAGTAAAATATATGTATGCAACATGAACAACAAAAATTTACACAATAATACACATATTATGAAAACATAAATAGATGCACAATAAGTCAACCAAAACATATAAAAACATAAAGAAACATACAAGCATGACATGCAAACATACTACATAAAACAAACATGGGTACAACAATACCAAACAAATCAAGACATCGAACACAAATTAAAAGGTATAGATAAACATGAAAAGCATACATAAGTGTAATGATCAATATAAGCATGCTTAAAAGACACATAATAAAAAACATAATGGCATAAATATTTAAGTAAAAAAGAAGGACCGAAATGAAATAAAATAAGACAAGGTAATAGAAATTAAATAAATAAAAGATGTGTTCAATGACTTAATCGAGAACTGGATGAAATACATAGGGACTGGACATGTAAATAGCCCAAGGGGGGGCAAGCCCAAAGCGTAAGAAACCAAAACGCGGAAGGACTAGAGGTGAGATTTTTCCATTTAAAACCGGATTCAATTAGTTCAGGGGTGAAATTGAAAGGCTTCAGAAACAAAGAGGGGTTAAAGGTGTAAATAACCCAAGGGGCGAGACCGTTTTGAAAATTCCCAAAACACGGTGGGATTTAATGAGTAATTAGATCATTTTAAAGATTAAAGACTCTATAAAATAACCTAATTGGTTCGGTTTTCAGCCTTTTAGCATTTAAAATTTTTGGGTTTCAATAAAAAACCTCTCTCTCTGCTTATTTTTTTTCTTTTCAACCGAGAACTTCCCCCCAAACGCTCAACCACCCAAACGGCCGCCCCTATTACCAGAAACCGGCGAGTTTCCGCCGTGCACACCGTTGTCGGCCGCCGCTCACGGGCGCCGGCGACTACAAAAAAACCCAAACGATTTCTCCCTTTCATCTAAGCCCGAATTCAACCTTGGATTTAAGGGATCAACTTCTTAATAACCTAGATCTAGGAAAATCCAAAACAAAAAAATATTTTTAAAACAACACCCCGACCAAGGACATCTCGCTCTTGATCAGCTCACCTTATGAGGCCTTATTACCGGCCAGAGGAGATTCCCCAGCGGTTGGGTAAATTCTAAACCCTCTGTATCTTCTTTTTTGTTATTTGAAACCAACATGCAAGAAAGAAAGAAAGAAAAGAAGTAGGGAATACCACTGGAAACTTTTTGTATTCTTCTTGAAAACTGATGATGTTACAATTTTTTGGTTGGTTTACATATATATCCTCTCTCTTTTGTTTTGGTTGAAACAAGATATAAAAATACACATTTTTTTATCATATTTGGTAATGATAAAATCTATTTTTTTTCTTGTTTGGTGCATGGCCGTTTGGTGAGAGCCGGTCCGTCTGGTTGGAGGTGTGAGGGCTTCAATCGGCCAGTTTTAATCTTGGTCGTTGGATCAAATGTGATCCAACGACTGAGATTGCTTTGACGATGAATGGCCAGGATATTAGATATCAGATAGGGTTTTCGGGTTGATCGTGGCTGTTAGATTTGGATCTGATCCAACGGTCCTCCTCGGCTGCTGCAAGGAAAAAAGGATATTAGATATCAGATAGGGTTTTAGGGTTAATTAGATGAGATTGGGCTGGCCAAAATGGGCTATGTAATTTATTTAAGTTGGGTTTTACATTTGTATTGAGGACTGGACCTTAATAATAATATTGACTAGGTTTTTATATTAGGATCTGTTTTTCCAATTTAACCTATTTAGCATAATAATAATAATAATAATAATAATAATAATAATAATAATATACATTCATACACGTATAAACATACATACAATGTACATTATGTACATATATAAACACATACATATATTGCGTATATATTAATAACACGTATATAATAAGCACATATGATAATATAATATATGTATACACACAATAATAATATATTAATTATTAAACTAATATTAACATACTATTTACAAACCGGATAAAAATGAGTGATTATAGTTGCCCCTCTTTGCTTGTTCTTGTGAAACGAGAACAAAGCAAAGACCAAAAACACTCATTTTTATCCGACTTCCCTATTTGTAGCTTCAGAATCACGTGTTCTTCTGGAACTTTTCGCTTTTCCTTGGCCGAATCTTCAGGCTTGTAAGTTATTCCTATATAGAACTTCTTCACATTCTAATATTGGAACTAAAGGTCATTCATTGAAATTCTTGAGTTAGGGTTCTTCCTATATGGAACCTTTCATTGGGGGGCTCGAAAACACAGGCCCTTCCTATATATAGGACCATTATCTTCAATTTTTTTTACGCTAACAAGGCTATTGATCTTTTTGGACTCACGCTACAAAAGCTGCCGCATCATGCCCGAAGGACTTACTGATGGCCCGAAAGACTTATCACCATGCTTGAAAGACTTACTAGTGGCCCAAAGGTCTTATCATCATGCCCGAAGGACTTATTGATGGCCCAAATGACTTAATATCTGGCTTCACGCTACTATGGCTACCGTCATCTGGCCTCATGCTACTATAGCTGCCGCCTCATGCCCGAATGACTTATTGATGGCCCGAAGGACTTATCATCATGCTCGAAAGACTTATTGGTGGCCTAAAGGTCTTATTATCATGTCCGAATGTCTTACTGATGGCCTGAAGGACTTAATATCTGGCTTCACGCTACCTTGGCTACCTTCATCTAGCCTCACGCTACTATGGCTGTAGCATCATGCCCGAAGGACTTATTGATGGCCCGAAGGACTTATCACCATGCTCGAAAGACTTACTAGGTCTTATCATCATGCTCGAAGGTCTTACTGATGGCTCGAATGACTAATATCCGGCTTTACGCTACTATAGCTGCCGTCATCTGGCCTCACACTACTATGGCAGCCGTATCATGCCCGAATGACTTATTGATGGCCCGAAGGACTTATCACCATGCTCGAAAGACTTACTAGTGGCCCGAAAGTCTTATCATCATGCCCAAATATCTTACTGATGGCCTGAATGACTTAATATCTGGCTTTACGCTACCTCAGCTACCGTCATCTAGCCTCACGCTACTATGGCTTCCGTCATCTGGCCTCACGCTACTATGGCTGCCGCATCATGGCCGAATGACTTATTGATGGCCCAAATGACTTATTACCATGCTCGAAAGACTTACTAGTGGCCCGAAGGTCTTATCATCATGCCTGAAGGTCTTATTGATGGCCCGAATAACTTAATATCTGGCTTCACGCTACCCTAGCTACCGTCATCTGGCCTCACGCTACTATGGCAGCCGCATCATGCCTGAAGGACTTATTGATGGCCCTAAGGACTTATCACCATGCTCGAAAGACTTACTAGTGGCCCGAAGGTCTTATCATCATGCCCGAAGGTCTTACTAATGGCCTGAATGACTTAATATCTGGCTTCACGCTACCTCAGCTACCGTCATCTGGCCTCACGCTACTATGGCTGCCGCATCATGCCTGAATGACTTATTGATGGCTCGAATGACTTATCACCATGCTCGAAAGACTTACTGGTGGCCCAAAGGTCTTATCATCATGCCCGAAGGTCTTACTAATGGCCCGAAGGACTTAATATCTGGCTTTACGCTACTCTAGCTACCGTCATCTGGCCTCACGCTACTATGGCTACCGTATTATGCCCGAAAGACTTATTGATGGCCCGAATGACTTATCACCATGCTCGAAAGACTTACTGGTGGCCCGAAGGTCTTACTGATGGCCCGAAGGACTTAATATCTGGCTTCACACTACCTCGGCTACCGTCATCTGGCCTCACGCTACTACAGCTGTCGCATCATGCCCGAAGGACTTATCACCATGCTCGAAAGACTTATTGGTGGCCTGAAGGTCTTATCATTATGCCTGAAGGTCTTACTGATGGCCCAAATGACTTATCACCATGCCCGAAAGATTTACTGGTGGCCTGAAGGTCTTATCATCATGCTCGAAGGTCTTACTGATGGCCCAAAGGACTTAATATATGTCTTTACGCTACTCTGGCTACCGTCATATGGCCTCACGCTACTATGGCTGCCGATTTTTTCTTTCTTTAATAAAATCTCATTCTTAAAATTCTTTGATAATTCTTCAAGTACCTGTCTAAAACAAGCAAAAATTGACATGCCTCTATTTATATGATGCATGCAATGTAATGCTTTCTTTTTCTTCTTTTCTTCATTTTTCTTTTTATTTTTCTCTTTTTCTTTTTCTTTTTTTTTCTTATTTCTTTTTTTCTTTTTTTTTCTCTTTTTTCTCTTTTTTCTTTTTTTTTCACTATTTTCTCTCTCTTTACGTTTTAAAAATCCTTTGTCCTGAAAAGTCATTCTTCGAATTTCTCTATTTTTTTTGCAATATGCTCAGTTTTGATCTTCATTTTCATCAATCTTTCCTTTATCAATTGAATACCCGCTCTTGCTCTCTTGCACAAGCGACTGTTTTTCTTCTTCGGGGTCTCTACCCACTTCACAGATAAACTCACTATAATCTTTATATTATTCTTGTGTAAGGATTCTTACCATTCGTCATGTTCTGCCTTGGCTCACTCAATCATGAGTTCAGCTATCTTCCAATTCTTTGACCCAACATTCAAAGTATTTGTCAATTTCATCATCGGGATGAGCAAAATGCTTCGATGCTCTGAACTTAATTTCAAAATTCAATCATCTTTGCTACTTCTGGACGGGAACCATCTCTCGATCCCTCTGCTCTAGCTCTTTGGAGAATCAATGTTTATATCTTACCTCCCTCCGTATTTTGTGACCTAATTCTCGTCCTAGTTTGTTCTTCATTTCCCTGAACCAATCAAGGCATCATAGCTGAAACCGCCCACTGCTCTTGAGCCGTCTGACACATATATTCTTGTCATCATCTTCATCTTATACATTGAGGGGTCGTTTATCTGGTTAGATGCCTAATAATATTTGCGACATTGCGTTCTGGATCTTATCTCTGAAGTAAAAAATGGAAATATTTGTTTCTTTAAATTGTCAATTCGTTGATTGGCATTCCACTGAAGAGTGTCATTTAGATTAACATACAGGATCTTGAAAACAAAATCTTAGTATAATAAACAGAATAGGAGCTATGGATATCAAGTGCAAGAGCGTCTTAGATTCAACCGTTCAACGATAATTTCAAGCATAGCTTGAGTCCATAAGGATTTTGAATGTTGCAGCGATTCAATGCTGTAAAGTCCTCCCAGATGACTCGGTTTATCCTCATGATTACTACGTTGCTGCATAATACAACTCTTTCTCAATTCTCGTTATTTGCTCTGCCCTAAAAGGGTGAACTTGTTTGACCACTCGAGCGCAGAAATATCATTCTAAGAATAAAATTCTAGGTGGTGTGTTTTTTAAATATACTTATGCTATTGTTCATTTTTCTCTCCCCCTTTTTTCTTTTCTTTTCTTTCACTCTTTTTTCTTTTTTTCTTCTTTCATGTGTTTATCATTATTTTTGAGGAAATCAACTCGTCACAATCCTTTGTCTTGGGGACAATGATGGAGCAAACAACATTACCCCTAGTTACTCGGCATGGTGACGATTTGAAAATATTACCATCACTCATGAAGCTAAGGTTTCTTGACTTGGATGGTGTATTGCAACCTTATTGCTTCAGTGGAGTGCCCCAAAATTTCCACACCCTTATCCGAGCAAGCCTATCACCAGGTTTCGAACATATGAGTGCTTTTTATTTAATCCACCTAACATTGTTATTATTTTTTTACTCCACATACATGTGTCATATTTTGATTGTTAACTCTTTAGTGCATAGAAGATTACGCTTATTTTCAATTTCAAGCAACTCTATATGGTTAACATTTGGAGCTTTTTCGTCCTTGAACGTCATCGAAAGAGTAGTAGTCTTGCTTTGCTGACCAGAGTCTGGTAGGGAAGATCACACCTCATCGTTATCACAACATCCAACTAATGTCACATCTTGCAATTGATATCTAGTGTCCTACAACGGCGAGAAAAAATACACATCTATATGATTTCAAGAATATTGCACGTTAAGCAAAATGGGTTTTTCATTGGAATAAAAATCAACAAACATGACACTTACCCCTTCACAAAAGATCTTTACCACGTGTGGGCCACAAATAGTAAAGTTGGTTCCTTGTATTACTTTAAGAAAGTCTTTTAATGCGGAGACATCTCTGGTTTCCTTAACACAATGTGAACTTACCCCCCATCCTTGGTTTTCCACTGCTGGATCAGTTCTTGTATCAAGGTCTCATTATTGATCAGCTTCTTGATCTCCTCTAGTAAAGGTCTACACTTTCTAGTGGGACGCCCTGGTGCCCCCATATGGAATTCACATGTGCTACTCGAGTCGAAGCTATGGGTAGATGGATCAGATGTAATCTTCATCGGTCTGGGAGCAAGATAGCGACCTTCTACAAAATGAGGCCATATGTCTGAGATGGATGCTCCGAACACCTCCAAATTTGCACTCATCCAAGGAATTTTCCTTGATAACCCTGAAGTGTCAGTTTATCTTTTTCTTCTACGGCCACGAGAACCTTGGAGGTGACACTCGTTCATTTCTTTGTCTTCATCTGACTTCTCTTCAGTTCGGTCCTTAGACTTTACCCACAATTTTTCTTCTTCGATCGCGTATTCTATTATTTCTCCAATCGTCATAAAATCCTCGAATCTACTTCTTGATTTCTCCAACATCATATCGAAGAAAGGAGATGGAAGTTGCATGGAACAAGGGAGTCAATTTTTTTTCTGCTATAGAAGGCTGAACTTGGGTTGCCGAACATCGCCACCTTAGTGCATACTCCCTGAAGCTTTCATTTGGTCTTATTTTCTCGTTCTAAAGAAACTGATGACATGATGCTAAGTCTAAAGCATATCTATAGTGACTCAAGAATGCATTAGCAATGTCACCCCATGACCGAACTTGGTTTCTGCTCAAATGGTTATACCACACTACTGCAGGTCTTGTCAGGCTATCGTGGAAGTAGTGGATCAACAACTCTTCATTCTCCACGTATCCCTCCATTTTTCTGCAAAGCATGGTCAAGTGAACCTTCGGGCAGCTAGTTCCGTCATACTGCGCAAATTTGGGAATCTTGAAATCCGGAGGAATGACCAAATCAGAGACTAGGAAGAGTTCCCTCGTATTGAAAACATTTATTTTTCTTTCTTCTTTAGCTCCTTCTCGATTTCTTCTTCTAGCAGGTCAAGCCTCGACTCCTTAGCTCGTTCTATTTTCTTTCAACCAGTTTTGCCATCAAACCCGAGAAATTAAATGATGAAGTGCCATACAAAGATAAAATCATTAAACAGTACAAAGGATATGATGCAAATACAATGCATGAATGTAATAAGATATTGATTCTGTAAGTGATTTGTCCCCATATAACATCTTTCATTAAGACCAAAAGCTTTTATTACATAAGGTATTAGGAGTTTACGGATAGCGGTGAGCTCTAACTCATAATTTCTTGATCTCACTCAACAGTCCTGTCAGTTTTCCTTCGCTGTCCAATGTTGGATCCATATTCTGGCATACTGGCATTGCCGTATCAGCTAAATCTGCTACCTGTTGGGCCACTTGTCGCGCTTGAGTCATAAAAATCTTTATGTCTTGGTCTTTCTCCTGTATTTTCTGCTCGACCTTTTGTAGCTTGACAGTTACTTCTTTGAATCTTTCATATCCGACCTTCTTGCACGCTTCAGCACGAATCTCGCTGGTACGTAAAGAAGTCTTGAGCCTTTCTACTGTTCTTTGAGTGTTGCGTTTTCTATTTGAAGGGCTTGAGATTCCTCTCATTTCTGTTGCAGACTTGATTTCAGGATCTCGTCCATAGCCAGACTGTCTTCCAACTCACATTGGAAGGTGTCGCATTGGCTCTCGGTTTCTTTCAGCTTCTGTGACAATGATCTGGCTTTATTCTTACTATTCTTACATTTCTGCTTCCAGCGTTCTAAATCGTTCTTCAGCTGAATCATGCCATTAACCCATTCTTCAGATGTGTCTCCCAGACTGGCATTCTTGAATTCAAAGTGCAACTTCTGGTACTCGTCTTGTATACTCTTCGATTTTTTGCTCAGAATATACCTCTCTTGCTTGAGCTGGCCGCACTCGAATGCAAGTTCATCTTCTGAGATGCTTTTACTCTCAGCCCCTGAATTGGTCTCACTCAAGTGACCCACCTCTGTGTTACCCGAATCTTGGACTATGCACTGACCCTTCTTCAACTTTACCCCTCGTGCAGTGGTTGGCTCATTGTAGAATCGGGGTTGTCCGTCCTCGAAACTCAGAACTCACATCCTGATAAGATCTTGAACTCTGTTCTTCAGGGCTCCGCAGTTTTCAGTGTGATGACCCAAACTTCCTATGTGGTAGCTGCACCAGATATGACTGTTGTAACCCTTCGGGTAAGGTGGCCTCTTTGGTACAGACTTCACCAGTACGATAAGATTCCTTTCAATGAGCAATAGAAGTAGCTCGGTGTATCTCATAGGTATAGGACAATGCCTCTTTACATCATTTGATTCTCGGCTTCTCCTAGTCTTGCCTATGTTTCCTGGGTATCTGCCTCAGATACGCCACATGTCAGTTTCTTGAGATTGATCACAAAAGGATTCAACTTGTTGTATTTAATGGTGTTGTCTATCTTGACATTCTGACATTTCTGTTCTACATTCTGATCCTTGATTGATTCTTCTCTGAGTTCAGCATGCTGCATACTTTTCATTATAGCATTTATCTGGTTCATCATCTCGGCCATTTGCTTCTTTAATTCTTGTACTCCACCTTGCTCGCTACAAGGACTGCCGCTGCTTGCCGAATCTGATCTGAAGTCTCTAAATGATCTTTCTTCTATTGTCTCTGATCTAGCCTCAGGATGGAACTCCAGAACTGAACCCTCTATCGTCTGGTCAAAAATCTATTGGTCCATCATGAACGATCTCAATTACGGGAGAAACCATTCGGGAATCAATACCTTATATGATGTGAATGTGATGATATATGCAAAAACAAAAACAAAAAGGAAAATAAGTCAATATCGATTAAAATCAATAAATACACAAATAAAGGGTAAATTAAACATGATAAACAAAACAACCCTATTTACATCCCGTCTAAAACACCTAGGTTATCCGCATGGCTCTAAAGGCGTGGGTTTCTATATGTTCTCTACATGCAGTGCTGGTTCTAGAAGGTACCCAAATTGTCCTTGTTATCTCCTACTAAGGGTAGCAAGGCCTCCGATCATCCCATTATAGGCTCCTTTCAACCGGGTTCAATTCAGGGGGACCCATTCGCTTATGCCTGCACGAAGGAACGATATCCTTACGAAAGCATAAGGTACTCGAGCCCCGAAGGTACTTGCTAGGCCTACACGGAGGAACGATATCCTCATGAAAGCATTAGTGTTTTCCCCCCACTTAAAAGGACGGGTTTATATGCCAAAATTTAAATGCGTTAAAATAAACGCGCACTTATAATCGAATGTTAACAGTCACTTTAATCCGGAACTTCCAATATTAATAAAACAGTAATTATTTTGAAAAAGCTTGACTCTCATTTGTTTTTGAAAAACAAAAAAACTATCCCTAGCGAGTCACCATCTGTAGCGATCTCTTCTTTTTACTTACGCTAAAAAACGAGGGTTTTAAGGGTTTGGGGTATTTTGGGTATTTAAAAAATATATTCCGTGGGGTTTTAGAAAAATCATATTTTATTAAAAATGGAGTCGCCACCGGCCACTAAGGTAGGCCGGACACCATAAAACCAGAGATTAAAAAAAACTGTTAGGTTATGGAGTCAGTTATGGATGGGGAAGGATTAGCACCCCCACACCGCCCAAAATTGGTACTTTAATAATTACCGCTTTATTAATATTAAAATTTTCGGATTAAAGTGGTGATTAAATTAAAATTTGGTTATAAGTGCGAGTAAATTTTAAGGGTCCCGTTATTCGAGAATAAAATGATAAACCACCATCACTGCGTTTGATACTGGCCACGTTTACGCTCGAATAAAAGGGCACCACGTTGACAATTAATATTCCGATATGCAATCTTAACAAAAAAATTATAAACAATTATTTACAAAGATATGGAATTAACTTAAAAGCATAAAATATTAAAATGCACGATGCATGAACAAAAGTAATGTAACATGTCATATTAATAAAACAAAAATATAAATATAAACATGCAACAAAGACATGCTTCCAAAAACTAAATTAATTAAATCTAACATGCTTAAACACATAAAGAAAACACCAATGCAAAAGTATGCATGACATGTATATACATAATACTAGGCAAGAAAAAACAAAATGCCAAACTAATACATTAAAGCTTCATCATACGTCACACTAATATCTATATTACAAATGCACCCAAGTGATCATGTCAAGAAACATACATGGATCAAATCATATGAACATATAAATTATGGATACTTGCATGTTATTCAAAATAAATAAAACATGTGTAAACTAATGGATTTAACAACAACAAAATAACCTAATCATAACGTATATTAACAAAGCTACAAAGACATGCCATTGATATGTGACAAATCATACCACACTAATATGCAGCATATAATGCAAGAGAAAGCAAAACATAATATACATGCTAACACAAAAAAGACTAACTAAATGCTCAACATGTGACACTAATTATACATGAATTTAAAAAAACAAAGCATTATACATAACAAAGCATCGCACTAACATACAACCTAATATGCAAAAATAAAAATGAAACATAAAGGAGCACATATAGACATGATAAATAACTAAGCTAAATATAATAGCTTAGTAAAATATATGTATGCAACATGAACAACAAAAATTTACACAATAATACACATATTATGAAAACATAAATAGATGCACAATAAGTCAACCAAAACATATAAAAAAACATAAAGAAACATACATGCATGACATGCAAACATACTACATAAAACAAACATGGGTACAACAATACCAAACAAATCAAGACATCGAACACAAATTAAAAGGTATAGATAAACATGAAAAGCATACATAAGTATAATGATCAACATAAACATGCTTAAAAGACACATAATAAAAAACATAATGGCATAAATATTTAAGTAAAAAAGAAGGACCGAAATGAAATAAAATAAGACAAGGTAACAAAAATTAAATAAATAAAAGATGCGTTCAATGACTTAATCGAGAACCAGATGAAATACATAGGGACTGGACATGTAAATAGCACAAGGGGCAAGCCCAAAG
Source organism: Hibiscus mutabilis (assembly GCA_019671005.1). Classification (NCBI taxonomy): domain Eukaryota; kingdom Viridiplantae; phylum Streptophyta; class Magnoliopsida; order Malvales; family Malvaceae; genus Hibiscus; species Hibiscus mutabilis. The sequence goes on from CM033723.1 coordinate 48,544,159, forward strand.
TAAGAAACCAAAACACGGAATGACTTGAGGTGAGATTTTGCCATTTAAAACCGGATTCAGTTAGTTCAGGGGTGAAATTGAAAGGCTTCAAAAACAAAAAAGTGGTCAAGGGTGTAAATAACCCAAGGGGCGAGACCGTTTTGAAAATTCCCAAAACATGATGGGATTTAATGAGTAATTAGACCATTTTAAAGATTAAAGACTATAAAATAACCTAATTGGTTCAGTTTTCAGCCTTTTAGCATTTAAAATTTGTGGGTTTCAATAAAAAACCTCTCTATGCTTATTTTTTTGTTTTCAACTGAGAACCTCCCCACAAACGCTCAACCACCCAAACGACCGCCCCTATTACCAGAAACCAGTGAGTTTCCGCCGTGCACACCATCATCGGCCGCCGCTCACCGGCGTCGACGACTATAAAAAACCCTAAACAATTCCTCCCTTTCATCTAAGCCCGAATCCAACCTTGGATTTAAGGGATCAACCTCTTAATAACCTAGATCTAGGAAAACCCGAAACAAAAAACATTTTTAAAACAACACCCCGACCAAGGACATCTCGCTCTTGATCAGCTCACCCCATGAGGCCTTATTGCCGGCCAGAGGAGATTCCCCATCGGTTGGGTAAATTCTAAACCCTTCGTATCTTCTTTTTTTATTATTTTTTTATCTTTTAAAATCAACATGCAAGAAAGAAAGAAAATAAGTATGGAATACCACTGGAAACTTTTTGTATTCTTCTTGAAAACTGATGATGTTACAATTTTTTTGTTGGTTTACATATATATCCTCTCTCCTTTGTTTTGGTTGAAACAAGATATAAAAATACACATTTTTATCAGATTTGGTACTGATGAAATCTTTTTTTTTCATGTCTGGTGCATGTCCGTTTGGTGAGAGCCGGTGAGGGTAGTGGTACGGCGGTAGAGGGTGGTTGGAGGTGTGAGGGCTTCAATCGGCCGGTTCTAATCTTGGTCGTTGGATCAGATGTGATCCAACGGCTGGGATTGCTTTGACGATGAATGGCCAGGATTGTATCTACAAAAGACGTGGCTGCATGGGATCTTGACATGTGGAAAATGAGCGGTCTCGAGAGTGCAACGCACACGCTAGTGAGAAGTCGAACGGCCCGAAGGTATGCTTCACGCGCGGCAGCTGGCTCATCTCGGGTTGATCGTGGCCGTTGGATCTAGATCTGATCCAACGGCCCTCCCTCGGCTGCTGCAAGGAAAAAATGATATTAGATATCATATAGGGTTTTAGGGTTAATTAGATGGGATTGGGCTGATCGAAATGGGCTATGTAATTTATTTAAGTTGGGTTTTATATTTGTATTGAGGACTGGACCCTAATAATAATATTGACTATGTTTTTATATTAGGATCTGATTTTCCAATTTAACCCATTTAGCATAATAATAATAATAATAACAATAATATATATACATTCGTACACATATAAACATACAATGTACATTATGCACATATATAAACACATACATATATTGCGTATATATTAATAACACGTATATAATAAGCACATATGATAATATAATATATGCATACACACAATAATAATATATTAATTATTAAAATAATATTAACAATCTATTTACAAATCGGATGAAAATAGTGATTACCCTAGTTTACCTTACCTTGCACTTCATTTCTCAATCTCTACAAAGCTTAAATCGGGCGCCACCGCCCTTTTTCTGTTTCTTTTTATAGATTTACCCGTACGCGACGCCACCGATTAGTGTGTTAGAATGG